>JARLTB010000276.1:1010000-1057500 GCA_030141615.1 Unio pictorum | reverse complement strand
TGCAAGAGCAGATACCTAAGAATGAAAAAGGAATTTATTTTAAAATCAAATAATTTAATTTTATAATAGACTGATGCTTTCTAAGTAATTCTGTGATTCAGCGATTCGTAATTTTGCCTTTGTTTTTTAAAAGTAACTTGTATTAAATAAATAATGATTCCTTAAGTTAAGAAAATGTTGGTTCTAAAATGTATTGTATGCTACCAACAATTCAGCTGAATAAGGATGACATATTATTTGAAAAGTTGTATAGACCAATTCATTCATTCATTCATTCATTCATTCATTCATTCATTCATTCATTCATTCATTCATTCATTCATTCATTCGTTCTAATTTTTCATATTGTTATCTTAAATAATATTTATGTTGTACAGAAATGAAGTTCTTATAATATGCGATTTAACTGTAAAAGTTCAAAATTAAGAGAAGAAAAAAAACTAATTTTAAAGTCTTAGATACATAATACTTAAGAAATAATTTTCGAAACGAATGCTCAATAATCCATGACCAATTACAGTTTTATTTTCATATGGACCGTGAAGTGTGGTGACATTGGTAATTAAAAGGTTTTGATCAATACAGAATAAGTGACAGGTACTTTCAAATATAACCAATCATAAGTCGGCATACATACAACTGATCGCCATTTAAGCCAATCTCCTTGAATCATTTTGATATGAAATACTAAAAAATGTTATCCATAATTGTCAGTTATGTAGGGAATAAACCACGAGCAGCAGGTTGTACATGAATACAGAAGCGCACACTCCACAAAAACACCCGCACACACACACACACACACACACAGGTGCATGTGCACATTTATCTCTTCTAGATTAAACGAGGCAATATTGAATCTAAGTCTACATACATATTGATATTTATCTAATATAACTCGATTGGATTAGATGTGTAAAGGCAGCCACCATGGAATATAGACAGATCTACCTTCTCAAAGCTGTACAGAATTATATATACAGGCCTATGTAGAATATCCAGATATATGCATGCATATTAATTTGATTCACTGATTAATTAAAATGCACAATGTAGCTTCACTTATATTGGTAGCAGCCCGTAGTAATACGTAATAAAATGTTTGAAAATGGAACAGTCTTGCAAAATACCCATACAAACGTTTGTAATATATTTTATAATCCAAGTTTTGGTCTACTTTGAAGGCATAACACAAATGTTTTATTTCTCACACCTCATGTTATCATCAAATATTTATAATATAACTGACCTCTCCATATATCGTTTTTTTTTTTTGCTAAAATTAATTAAAACTGTGTAAACGAAAACCTGACTGCGGCCGTTAGTAGTTAGTGAAAAACGTGTAACTATCATAGCATATTGCACAATGAAAAGACAACAGTAAGTGTTTTTCCCGAAGGTTCATATAGTCCTCAGCCTTGACACAAGTCATGTCATGACATTTTTGCCCTATTTCACTTAAACGTAATCTATCACTAGACCGTCTCTGCCTAAGAAGCGTGCCACTGTTCACTGCACGCATATAACAATACATTATAACCATACATTTATGATACTCTAGTTTTAATAATATTAATAATAATAATAATAATAATAATAATAATAATAATAATAATAATAACAATGGGAAGATGAAGAAGAAGTAAATGATGATGACGACGATGATATGACGAGGACGAGGAAGAGGATGATGGTAAGATATATAAATATATGCCTTGGTGAAAATATATATTGAGAACCGACGGCAAGAAATTCAAGCAAGAACTAAACAAATTTATTTATAATTGTCAAATCAATTATCATACCCTACTGAGAAAACGCTGTTTAAAACACAAAATTAAAATATTCAACATAAATTTTCTTAAATTTTTGTATGGAATCAGCTAACGTTCTTTTCCTAGCTTTTTTTTATCGTCAATTAATTTTTCCAACAGTATTTATAAATGAAATTAAACAGTCGCAATTTTATCTAAATGTGTGACACTGTTCATACTGTATATCCAGTCTGGCTAGTCATAAGAGATTTAGCAACTACAGATTTCCAACCAAGGTTGGACATTTATTGCAAACACGCTTGTTTTAATAAAGAGCATTTCTTTAAAGGTTTAATCTAATTTCATAGCGATAGCCACACGTAATTATGCATCACACACACACACACACACACACACACGGGACGATAGTACGTACAGACGTATGTAGATACGTACGGACGTACGTGCGGACGTACATACGTGTACATGTGTGTGTATCTACAAAATATTCATATTTCTCAAATTACTGACATATATACTGTCAAATTTACACTTACTGGACCCAATGAATCGAGATATTTGCATTCAAATTTCAGAGTCGTGACTAAATTCATGATGACGAATTGTCCGTGCCTAATGTAAGTTTCAAGATGAGCCCGGAGATTTGACGCTTTATGGTTGTCATTGATCATTAGGATGACCTTCTACATTTCTATGATTGGATTAATGAACCGAGATTCTTGTAATAAATTATCTTACCCCGAGGCTGGACCTCCCTTTTGTTATGGTAATTTAACGCTTGTGTGATATATCAACCCGCGTTGAAATTGCCCCCATCGTTAAAAAAACACATATCAAAATTAATCTAGAAAATGTTTGAGAATAATTGTTAAAATATGGTCTGAAACATATGTCTTGTGATTCAAGAAAAAAGGACACGGAAGATCTATATTCGCCCTGAAAAGCACATAGCTACAAGGATATGTACCTACTGAAATCCCATTCCGTATGAACAATTTTCTGATTGGTTGTTTTTCAGTGATTAGCGGAAACGAGAGATTTTAGTGGGCTAGAGCATATTTCCATTCTAAGGCATGATACAGCATATTGAGGAGTATTAAATTACGTTTAGAAATTATGTCACAAGAAGCAGAAACAAGTTAAAAATGCTCTTCCTCCTAATATGTCCTTACATGTCAATTAAAAAAGTAAATATTTATTACCAATAAAATATAATATGCAAAGTACATTATTTCTATTAGGGATGATGGTGCATATAACAGCCCATCTTCTATGATCACAAACTATGTTGTACCCCCTAAAAGCGACTGGCAAACTGACTTTAAAAGTAAATACGATTATGTAAGGCAAGATCAGAAAGAAATGCATCTTTTAATCAAAATAGCTTTATACAAGTATTACTAATAAATACATATTCATATAAAATGTGGAAGCGGTCCTCGCCAGACGGGAGAAAAATAAAGTGCAGCCATAGGAAATGAAGGTGTTTGGTAAACAACTCCGACTACGGGACGTTGTGTGGCATGTTGCTAACCGCACCTGCCCCAACTAGAAAACTTGCAGTCCCTACAAAAAAATGGGCGATTCCAGCCATAGAGTAATTATAAAAGAAACGAAAACGAACATGTGAACAAAAATGATAGAAAGATTAGTATATACTAAAATAATTATAGTATAATATGGAATACATGTCTAGATGTAAAAACCAAATAACAGTGTTGTATCATTAAGTAAGAGGTGGAGGAAGAGGAGAGTCTAATAATATCATGGTTGGTCTCGAGATAGAAAGGCTCACACAAGAAACACAAGAAACATAATGGCTCACACAAGAGACAGAAGGGCTCACACAAGAGACAGAAAGGCTCACACAAGAAACATCATGACTTACACAAGAAACGTAATGGCTCACACAAGAACTAGAAAGACTCACACAAGAGACAGAAAGGGTCACACAAGAGACATTAAGGTATACACAAGATACGAAAATGCTCACATAAGAGACAAATAGGCTCATACAAGAAGCAGAAAGACTCACAAAAGAAACAGCAGGACTCACACAAGAGTAATAAAGGATCACAAGACACATAAAGGCTACCTCACACAAGTGACAGAAAGAAGCACACAAGAGGCAAAGTGGTTCACACAAGAGACAGAATGACTCACATATGAGACAGAAATGCTCACACATGAGCCACATATGCTCACACAAGATACAGAAAAGCTCACACAAGACAGAAATGCTCACACAAGAGCCAGAAAGGCTCACACAAGAGACAGAAAGACTCACACAAGAGTAAAAAAGGTCACAGAACAACAAAGGCTGACTCTCACAAGAGACAGAAAGACGCACACAAGAGGCTAAGTGGTTCACATAAGACACAGAAAGGCTCATACAAGAGGTAAAATGGCTCACACAAGAGATTGACATTTTTACATACGTGTCTCAGAAAACATGGGTTTGACAAATGATTACAAAAGGCAAAACAGAACCACGAGGGAACACAAATACTAACAATGCAAACTGGAAACACGCAGAGCACACAAACCTATGATACAGAAAACAAAAATGATTTACGTTTTTCTTGATGAAATAGTTATATTTTATTGCAAGGCATATAAACAACTCGAAAAAATCCGTTCCAAAGGAAATGCCAGTCCAGACATATGCATAACAACAGTTGAATACGCTTATTTACAATAAATATAGCATACCTAATCTAAACATATAACTCAAAAAAATCGATCCATGGCAAAGGATCGCTAAAATGTAGCATTACAGGCAATGAAACTAGCCATAGGGTGCAGTGTCTTAGAAGGGGAGCACAAGTTCAATGTGAAGCATTAAGACTTTAGTCCTGGGGATCCGATAAAGTTCGTCTGTATCATAAGGCAATATGAATATCAATCAAGATTTGTATAAACTTTTATTACAAAATTTCGTTGCTATTTTTTACAACTATACCCATAAATTACATAATAGCGGAGTGGGTATGTAGAGCCGACAAATATATTTGTGGTGTTAGGGTGTTGGTGTGGTGGTTGTGTTTACTCTCATAGAGGTTTTATTTATGTCACAACACTAATGGTAAGCAAGTTTTTGTTGTCGAGCACAGATGTATGCATATACGGTCGTTTGTATTTATTGGGTATAACGCCATTTTCAATACAAAATTCACTCTACATGAACACAAGAATATTTGACGGAGAAATGACCTGTAAAGACCACCCACTGACGGTAAACTATTGGCATGCTATCTCATAAAACAACGTTGACGAACTTGAGGGTAGAACCTGCACCAATAGAAGTGAGATCTCAGGGATCGGTAAGATAGGGCACAATAGACTACTCAGCCACCATGTGTCCCAATATCCTCAAATGAACATACAAAACAAAGTTGGCAGAAACAGTTTATGAGGTGTTTAGATAACATACACTATATTTAACGTTCAATATCCGGAATGAGTTTATAATAATACAAAATCGGGCGTTTTTTTTAAATTATAAGTTTTACTTTTAGAAAAGAAATACTAGTGAAAACAAATTGAAAATGCACTGGAAATATAGAGCCCATACATAATTGGATTGTATTTTAGTCTCGTACCTAGTAATTATTGACAACACTGCAAACGTAGCAATATAATTAAAATGTTAAAGTTACGTTAAAAGTCCAAACTCCTAATCACAAACACACACATTTCAATAGATTACAAAGTTTAGAATTAAAGCCCGGGCATGATTTATATCCCAATTTGTAATTACTATTTTGGTAAGAGTAACATCTAACCAGCTTTCTACTTAGCACACCTTCATCTTAAGATGAACAAACGGGAAAACGTCCATGTTTGTAGTAATAGTGGGGCACCCTAGGAACACTGGGAATATACATTACAGATCCCACCCCCCGGGGCAAGGTTAGGGAAAAGGATTTAAAATTCACCCCGGGCACATGGATAGTTACAAAGAAAATTAGGAGTATTCGTATATAAATCAAGGGATGGGGTTCTAACCTTTAACAATATGACAAAAGAGAAGACATCAGTCCGAACCCCTCGGTAGTTCCAACCCTGCTAGTTTATCCTAACTGCGTCATCTAATTTTCATCTTAAGCCAGTCGAAAATCAAGAATAAATAGTACAATTTTCAAGACATATTGACACATGTCGTTCAGCTTGTGACATATTTGAGAATATGCAAAAGTGTTCGCCGATTTTGACGTCTGTCAGTGCCGTTTACATTCTAAGTCTTGAATTTCATCATTGACCGAAAGGTAAGATACGAACAACCTCTAGTCCTGTGTGGATAGGAAGACGACGATGGTGACGGCATGCACGTATTTGATGGTGCATCCTTTGGCGTTCAGGAGCACATAAATACTGATTCACATCGTTTACCACAAGTCTTTGTATACTAGAATGCGCCGCCACTGATTGTCTTTACGTCCTATGACAGGTAACACACATCGTTGAGGGGTTCCTAAAGAACTAAATTGGGACAGTTTTTACTTTTACATATCCAGTAAGCACTGTAACAACCCGATCTTTCTTGGAATTTAAGTTTGGTGGAAGGTATTTTGTGAGCCTCTGTCACTGACGCTAAAGTTGAAGACGGTGTTACCGCTGAAATAAACGTTTTGGGGATGAGAGTTTCCATTGTATCAACCGAGGAAGAACGGGTGTAAGATTGGGTTTGGCACTCATCATCAGGAAAATAGAAGTGGAAGAGTCTGAGGCTACTGGAGACGCGGTCACCGTGGCTGCAGGTCGTGGTATGCGAATGTAAGGTTGCACCCTGATAGAAGTATATTTCTTGAGGGCAAAAGCTGTTATCTGTGGGCTTTTCTTTTTCTGAGGGAATTCTATTTCTGGGATCTTTTCTTTTTCTGTAACCTGGTCATGACACCACTGGTCTTTTTGGGCCCTTTTGGCTTTATGGTTATTTACTTTCTTGTTTGGTAGGACTTTGGGAGCATAGAAATCCCATATTAAGGTGAAACAAATGTTCACACCTCCTTGAGAATCGGTCAGTTGTGTCAAGGCTACTATGTTTCTCTCAAGAAAGCGTTTGATTTGATGAGGAATGTGAATAATGCCTTGCAGTAAATGACGTGCTGTCACCGTCAACCATCGCAAGACTTCTTCGAGACTGGTTTCAAGGACGCAAGCACGTATGTGCCAATTTTATCACGAATGATGTCGGACAATGTGCGAATCAATGGGATCCAGAGCCAAAGTGTCCGAGGTGTTTATAGAATTTGTTTGCTGTTAGCTTGAAACTGGGACGTGCACACAACAGATTCTCCGCAGTGAAACAGAAGTGGACGAAATCGAAAAAAAACGTGGATGATGGGTTTTAAATCCACGAGTGCGTGTGTAGTTTTGAGTAGCATCGTCGTACGTATGAGTCAGCCAAGGCATTCCCAACTGTTCGGCTATGACTTGTACTTTCAAGTTATGTCAAGGTCTTTTAAAGAAGACCACGTAATGTGCATTGCAACTAATGGTACGATGGACTTTACTTTTTTGACAAAAATTGGTGTGATGTAAATGAAACTGGCATTACGATGATGCCTATTGCGCGTAAACCAGTTTAATTTCCTCTTCGTCATCTCCTAACATGTCATCGAAAATCCCCAAATGGGTTTTACAGATGTCAGACAGGATCACATCGTCTTCGACGGGAATTAGTTCCACAAACACGATATAATGGTCAAAACATATTGCAAAAGGCTGTACGCCCATTGCTACATTTTGTAACACTACACGATCCGTTGAGGTGGATGATTGATCACATGATGCTTATCTTTGATCAAACGTTTGACAAATTCAGCTTTGCCTGAACCGCAAGGTCCGGTAATTACTGTTAAAGGGATGGCGAAAATACAAGGCCTGCCAACGTGCCCGATCTAAGTGTTCGTCGATCACTTTGAAAGTGAAGGCATAGGGAGCAGAAACAACGGACGCAACCATATTAGTGTAGGGAATGTCACGTTTGCCACGGAAAGAGACAAGACACTAGTGTTTATACTTTTTTAGTACACGGTTACTGCCAGTTAAAATGGAACAAAACATAAAAGCCAAATGGTTAAGTACAGCAATAAAATACACATTACAACGGTCAAAGTGGAATATAAACAAGTATCTGTTCAATATGTTTTGCTAACAAAGGTGTCCTAGGAATAACAGAGTGTAATGTTCTTAAAGTCTCTACATTGGATACAGTCACAAAGTGACCGGTTCTTCTTCTCATACTGTCACTAACACAGATTTTAAAATTACTTTCTTACTGAACGGTTGAAATTTGGATCATAACTCTAGAGCAAAATTTGTCACTTATTTGGTTCTAGTCACGTACATCCGACTAATGAGGGTGTAACTCACAATCTATACACATATCGTCGTACACATCTTAGGTACCTACATATTAACAAAAATGTTCTACCTGTAGAGGTCTAGAGGTATCCAGATGAAAATGCAAGGCTTTCACCAGAAAAGGTCTCTCGTGATAATTTAATGGCCTCTCTTTCATGTTTTATTGGTGGTAAGTACAGTTTGTGAAGGAATCGGTTGGCAAACGCAATTCCCAGAAAACAAGTCACTAAGACACACACTAGACTTCAAAATCTATATTGTGTCTTTAGTACAGGTCAAACATGATTTTATGACTACATTAAACCGCTGAATCTAGATTGTGTCTATATTACATGTAAGAATCACTCTTGTGTATATCGTATATGGCAGTATTTGTATTGTTTCTTTGCTACAAGGCAGAATCTATACGAAAGGACATATTCTAGTTTGTGCTGCTTTTTATAGTAATAACCTTTAGTAAAGGAAATGTCCTGTGGTTTGTTCTAGACCATAAAAACAGCATCTACTTCTTAATTGAATTAAAATAATTGGTTTAAATGACTATCGCTGTTAGTCTTAAAAGGTTAGTGGCATTACATTACTGTAATGTAGAAGCGTTCTGTACATGATTGGTGATTCAAGAGCCTCA
This sequence comes from Unio pictorum, assembly GCA_030141615.1. Lineage (NCBI taxonomy): Eukaryota > Metazoa > Mollusca > Bivalvia > Unionida > Unionidae > Unio > Unio pictorum. Next base: position 1,048,728 of record JARLTB010000276.1, on the reverse strand, counting down.
TCCAATTGTAATTTAGAAAATATAATGAAGGGTTGTACTTAATTGCCGATGGTAAAATATTTCATACGAGGTTCTAAATCAGTTGTGGCTAATATAACTGGTGGCGAAAGGGATTAGAAGGTTTGTTCATCAACATATTGACAATTACTTACCAGCTGGACACTGGTGGACACTTTGTAACGATATTACAGCCATTCTACACCAATGAATGAATCCATTGAAGCGATTATTAGAACTTTTCACATTAGTAAAACTTATGAATTGATAATAATACAATTTCTACCTAGTGAGCATTTTGTAGTGATATAAAAAGGTTATATTCCCAGCGTAAAGATCTTTGCAACGATACTACCTACCCGTGTGTGTGTGTGTGTGTGTGTGTGTGTGTGTGTGTGTGTAGGATTTTTAGCAAAGCTTTAACAATTTTTCCATCATATCTCAACGATGTCTGCAGTGAAGCAGTTTATAGTGATATCTAGCACTGGGGCCACCCAGTCACATTATCCTGACACCGTGCCGACCAGTCCTAATATCTGCACTGTACTAACATCTTAATGTTGAGCGCCAAGCAAGAAGTCTGTTAGTACCATTTTTGTAAGTCATTGGTATGATTCAGCCGGCGATCGAACCCACGACCGCCCTCTTCCACGGTGGACGCTAACCACTAGGCCAAAGAAGCGGCCGTATGCGCTGTGTAATAATAAGAGATGTTCTGAGCTGTGAGTTAATTTTAATGATAATGAGGTATTTTGCATGTAGTGATTTGTAATGATACTTATTTTTCTTTTGTAAGTAATCAACACACTGTATTGATAAATATATCTTTTGTAAGCACTTGATACAAATTTTCCTCTGTTGAAAGTACGACGTAATGGTCGTAAGGACTCGTTGTCTGCACTAAGAACGCAATGGCCGAAACAATTGTTTTAGTAGTGATCACTTTGTAATGATGATAAAACTTCTTTCTCAGTATTAACGATTCCAAGGTTGCAAAACTTATTAACAAATTAAAGTGTCACTTGTACACACCTGAACAATATTCATTATTTCAATTAAGCCAAAGATAAAAACAGCTGTTCTTTCGAAGAAAAATATGCTTAAACTATTTAAATATGCGCAGTTATTGAGCGAACAAACATAAACAGAGCTAAAGAATTTGGACTGCAAAGCCAAAATATTGAAAATAGTTTGCCGTGTCAAGGCCTAATTACATGAAATATTCTAGTTCATGAAACAGAATTTACATAAGGTCCATGCTTGCATTCCTAAATCAAGAACATAAATAGATATTCCGTGATATATTAAAGGGCATAGCCAGCAGGAAATGTGAACCTATATCAGTAACTTGTTCAGTGTATTAACCTAATGACCTTTGATTATGACAAATGAACGTGCGTGTATTGATAAATCGTGTTTTTCACAGGTTATTTCCCGTGACAGTAATTTAAATACTTTTTTGTCATTTTATCAGCACAGTGTTAAAAAGAAGCTTAAACTTATTTTCTGGCTGAACTTTTTTTTTATGGAGAGAGTCCAGAGTCAATAAACATTCGTTGAATATTGTACAAAAATTATAGCCACAAATGAATACATTAAAATTGAATTGGAAACTTGAATGTATTACAAGTAACAGAAGCAAGGGGATTACACATAGATAATATGAATGAACTTTGCCTAGCCGTGTAACGTTACAAGACGAAAAGCCTATCAGCGAGAGAGAGAGAGAGAGAAAAGTTCTGGACATGTGCCTTATTGCCGTGAAGACTTTTAACATTTCCGCGTGGATATTATAGTGTAGGTCACATAGGTTTTCTCCATTATCTATGATTTATCAACATTAATCTTAGAGACTCTTAAGACAGTGTTCAGATGCTGTTCGAAAACAAAGATATTATAAAGACAGGTTAGAACGATAACACTCTACATTTGGAGGAATCAACATGGAGTAAATCACTTCTACAAACTGAAACTCATTTCCAATATTGCGCTGAATGGTTAGATTCAAAACATGGAGAAGCAAGGCATTGATAAAAGGTGATCAGTAATGCAGAATACTCACCCACCCTACATGTGGTAAGCCCCACCCGGCCGTCTTTATGTCATAAACTCCATGCGTCCACTTCAAGTCGCAAGTTCTATGCGCCCATCTTCATGATGTAATCCCTATGCACCCAGTGTAATGTCTTAATCTCCCTTGACACCCCTTTTGATGGTATGCAAGAAATCTAGCAATAGAAGCACATATTTGCTCTCAAATCTTATTATGACCCAGTTTTGAAACTCTTGGTTTATTTTATGTATGGAATAACTCCAGTCCAGTTGATAAATGTTGTGGTGTTACACAGGGGTCAGTTTTTGAACCTTCATTCCATACACTCAGCCGCTCTCAAGTGTCATAGATTATCACCATTGTCTCAACAATTGTATGCTAATGATACCCACATCTACAAGTCTTAGCCACCCAACTGAAGTTGATGCTACCATCCAAGAAGTAACGAGGTGCATTTCTGATGTGAAATCATGGACGACATGTAACAAGCTGCAGATGAATAATGATAAAAGTGAGGTCATTCGGATCACAACAAAGAAAACTTACTTATTCCTATCCTTTTCCTCAAGCGAGAAATATCAGCAACACCAACATTAAATGCACACAGTCAGTAGGAAACCTAGGTGTTACTCTCACATACTCAAATACTGTGAGCTGAGACGCATCAGCTCCATTCGCAAATATATTTGTGTCTCGATATTTTCAATAGCTACTCCAGAAAGTTAAAAGTTAAAAACACAGCTGCTCGTATCATCTTTAGAGTACCACGATCCGAGCACACCTCCACACTGCTATGTACCCAACACTCGTTATCCATTCCATCCAGAATCAAGCGAAAATGGGTTCGCTGTGCTACGTTTCACTGACCAACTCTAGTCCAACATACCTATCTGGCCTCACCCATGTGTACACACCAATAAGATACTTACGCTTCTCTTCTGACAATTCGTATACTTATTAGTCCTACTATGAAAACAAAGCCATACAAACAACATTCTTTTGCATACCAGGGCCCATCAACGTGGAACGAATTGCCCATTACAAGTAGACACAACAACACAGTGATCCCTTTCAAGGGTGCTTTTAAAACTCATCTTTTTCGACTGCAAGAACAAACTTAAAGACCTATTCATGTATCCTACCTTGAACATTTTCGTCGTTTTGTAGTGTTATAATTTCATGGTGTTTGTATTTTGATTTTTGTACTCATATCAATAAAGATGTTGTAAAGCGCTTATAACTTTTAAAGATATGCGCTATACAAAGTCTTCATTATTAATATATTATTATTATTATTATTATTATTATTATTATTATTATTATTATTATTATTATTATTATCTTTCTATCTCGAATCCACTAATGATGTCTAACTGGGGATATATGCAATAGAACCCCTGTATTATTGTTTTGTGTACCCCGTAATGATTTCCAACTGGAAACGTATTGGAATATTGTATGTAATGGAATATATATATCTTCATTTTGAACAATTTTGTAGCGATACCTAAATTGACTGGGCACTTTAAAGTCATGACTGGGTTGATGTACCGATGTAACCTATGCATACATACCTTTGTACGATGTTCGTTTGCTTATTTTTGAACAAACACAATTTTCATGAAGAAAAACAATAGATGAATCATGTTTAAGTGAATACCGTGGAGGGCACTTTGGACAGATTTAATTTATCTTCTAGATGATATTAATCCGTGATTGATCATTCTGTTAAACATTTGCAAATTGTTTAATGCATGGATTTGCGTTCGGTGTGCAATTACTAACTTTATCTGACGCTTAAATACGTTACTTGTTTCGTCCACCTTAAGGATAATACAAATGTATGGTGTGTTTGATAATCACCAATGAACAACACCTATTGCAATGATTGTATTACGTTTCTTATTTATTTCGTCCTGATGCAACCGCTCTTAGTATATTTGCAATATAATTTCACGGTTTAGAAGGTGTGCTGATAAAGAATGAGAATTATAAATGTATTTATGTAGCATTAATGTACCATAATAAGGCCTCTTCTTCGTAAAGAGCACATTACATGGATAATAAAACCGTATCTCAGTAATGAGACCTTTGTAATGATAGCAATCCCTTTACTTAATACAATATAACGTCATAACAGAACAACATATTATATTGTCTCATGTACACACTCAAACAATTTTATACAGCCGTATATATGAAAAAATGGATGTGATGTCAAGACAACGGTGCATATTCAGTCTAAACCTTGTAGAAAAACAAACATTCCCTGAACAATATGAGCCCCATGAAAAAACAACTTTGTTACTTGGAATCATGCAATGTTGGATTTCGATTAGATCTGCCCCTGATCATCCTGATTTAGAGATAACAAAGATCGTTAGCCACTAATTTATGAAGGGGTGATGCCAACAGGAAATGGAAGAAAGTGAAGTTGATTGCTTTACTATTATTTTTTAGGTAATCATTTTTTTAAAAAAAATTATTAGTCTCTATATTATCGTTATTTATAAGTGCTATCTCTGACATCATTTTCTGAATATATTTAGCTCAAAATATATCATCCAGTCAAGCAATTTAAATTTAAATTGTTTCCTTTCAATTCCAGTTAGAATCAAAGATGTAGTCAACCTTCAGTACAGGCAAGTAATAAATTACCAGAAACAGTGACATTCCGTCTCCTTATTTTAAACATATTTTGTAAAGACAGTAGGTTTAATTTCTTCAGAAACTTTGATTTTGATGTCTTTCGTTGTATTTTAGTTATTCACGCACCAACCATGTGAGATGAAAGTGTGCTGAACATATGATGGTTCTTTAGGTTTCAGATTAATTTCATCCCGAAGGACACAAGTAATACAAACTATTGTTTTTCTGGTTCGTTTCAAAATATGTTGCAATAGACAGTTCAGATGAACTCTTCATTGTCTAAACATATGAATGATAGTTTGATACACAATATGTCGAATTTAGAACTGTGACAAAACATTGTAGCGGAAATCCAGTTGTAAACTGTAACAGCGTAACATGACATTGTTTATTTTATGAACAGATGGCATTCCAAAGTTGCTTGCAGATAAACCCATCGTGACCTTCATGGATCATCTTATATACTTAAAGTTTAACAAATCACATTGTCCTGTGCATGACATTATATTGAAGTTTGTTCTATTGGTCAACCCACATTATATACATTTACTAATTCCATTATATAACGTTGTGAACATTAGTCTACGAAAATCTCGTGAATTTCTGTTAAGGTGCTATCGACAATGCATTGAATGCTTTGTAACAACAATTATCAAGAATTAAACTAATAGTTCCATTAATTTGTTTTGTGTAATATAGTAGGTCAGATATCTTTAATACTTATTAGTAACAGCTGATGAATGAAAATAAATAACAGAGACCCCTAGATATACTGTTGTTTCCGAGTTGTGATTTAAATCATTGTTTAAGCAGTCTTTTAATTAATCATCATCACTTTGATTTGTTATTTTGTTACTTATACTCGAACATGTTGAGGTCAAATAGTGACAAATTTGACATTATAAACGCTCGTCATATCAATTATTTTTTCTTACATTGACGAACATGCAGTTTATATTTTTGATCGAACAGTAAACAATTTTTTTTTAATTTAAAACAATTTTCATGTTTCAGAAATGAACACATAAAACAGCACATTGAGTATAAAAACTGCAGGTTTTTTTGTGCCATGTAGAAGGTTGCGACAAGAATGTTTCTTTTATTTTAACATACGTTAAATCGTACTGAAAAATCATTTCAAATGCATCCGTTTGTTATAGAAGACCTGGTGTTTTACCTGTTTGAATATGACTGATTTCTGGCACAAGAAACGTAAGCACTGCATTCAATGAATTTGTAAATAATTATCATGAAGATCAGATACATACTAATATTCAAAGAACCACTTCTACAACTACGACATAAATAGAATATACAATCAACCTATTATCATGTACGAAAGCGGAAGTGGAAGGTCGTGGGCTCGATCCCCGGCCGAGTCATACCAACGACTTACAAAAAATGTACTAACAGCTGCCTCGCTTGACACTCATCATTAAGAGGTTATTGTTAGGACTGGTCGGCCTGGTCTCAGGATAATGTGACTGGACGGGACATCATGCTACATGTCTGCGACATGACGCCCCAATGCTAGACAACACTATAAACGGCCTCACTGCAGACATCGTAGCGATATGACTGAAACTGTGTTAAAACTACTTTAAAAAACCTAATCCATCAAACAAAATCATGTAGATCAATATGCATGACTATTTCTTTATATTTCTGATTCATGTATTTGCACTTAGCCGACCATTCATGGACCTGTCTAGATATCCCGATCTACATTTGTAACTAAAATATAATGACTTTATCGGCGCATCCACCTTCATATTGTAATTTATATAGTTATTTTGACCGGTTTCTGAAATCTGCCAAAATAATACCTCATTAACCCAAACCAATTCTAACAATACACAAGATCGCTCATTTAATATTACTGTCTTAGACAAAAACAGGATCTGAATATTCCAGAATATTACATTTGTTGGGAATCATTTTTCTTCCACAATATACATTACGTGGTAACTTGGAGTTGATTAAAGGTCTCTAGGGCAGTATCAGTTATTGCAGCAATGTAATGGCCCAAAGCTTTCCACTGGCAGAGCAACACCAGTGACAAAGAAAGTTGTAATGAGGCTTAGACAAAAAATACATAATAACAAATATGTCGAATTATATGCTATAAAAGAGAAATATAGCCTATGATACTTAAAGTTCTCATATCAAATGATAACAGAGAGAGCGACAATAACGCAATATATGAGAGGTAAACAAGAGAAGGTCACCCTGCTTATGACAGTCAAATGAATTCTCCAGGATATACCTAAGATAACCAATCTAAATACTGGAATTTGTTTTATTTCCAGTGTCTTTTTGTTTGTTATTTTAAATAAAATATCGCTTACGCTTGATACAAAATACTACTGGTGCATCATTTTCATTGGATAGATCATTGTCTCGTGTAATTGCCTGACAGCATAGGTTTCTCCATAATTGACGGACATCAAAGGCTACATTATCCTTTGACATTTACAGGTAAAGGTAAATGATGACATTTACGTATCCGTTTCACTGGTAAAACGATGGTCCAGAGTAATAAACACGGTAACATTCTTCATACACAATAATGCATCGATTAGTTTTTTATTCACTTCCTGAATTTAGTGGTTATATGTTGGTCAATATAATCCGAAATACATCTGCATTTATATAAACAAAACTTTATATATATATATATATATATATATATATATATATATATATATATATATATATATATATATATATATATATATATATATATATATATATATATATACAAGGACTCGAATTGGTTTGCAGCTAGGTAACGCGCAACTTATACTAGAAAATATAATGTTGCATTTGCTTTTATTTCATTAATATATAATCGGAAACCATGCATGTCTTTGTCGTCAGGTACACATTTTCTTCCTCTGTTGAAGAATGGTTACGCCTGTCTTTATTGCAAAATGTGCGCATAAAGTTATTCCTCAAGTTTGTCTGTCCCCTGTCCCCGTTTGTACGGATTGTATTTTCCTTCGAAATATGCTCATTTGCATTGAAAATGTACTTAATATATTTTTGTGCATATTTATATGACCGTTACTCTCTTGTTAACACCTTTCTTGTTGCTACTTTTCCATATCTTTGCACACTTCAGTGATGATCCTGTTTAAGGAGCTCTCTCTCTCTCTCTCTCTCTCTCTCTCTCTCTCTCTCTCTGTATGTATGTATGTATGTATGTATGTATGTATGTATGTATGTATGTGTGTGTGTGTGTGTGTGTGTGTGTGTGTGTGTGTGTGTGTGTGTGTGTGTGTGTGTTTAGGTTTATCGGTTCCAAGTTGCTAAGTTGTTACTTATTTCCTTGTTCTTCTCCCCCCCCCCCCAACTTTTCTCTCTCTCTCTCTCTCTCTCTCTCTCTCTCTCTCTCTCTCTCTCTCTCTCATACAAACACACACGTGTACATTTTTAGGACTTTAAGATTTAGTTTTGAAACCGTTAAGTCATTGGCATTTACGCTAAGTTAATCACGCAGAAAATAAAGATTTGCGCATGATTATGTTTGAGATATATACATTTCGATCATTAAATACTATTCATTGATACTGCAGATATTTCACGATTGTAAACATTCTCTTAACAAAAGAGTTTAAATTGGTTTTCCATTTCCGGAAAATAGCATCCTACACTATTGACGGTATTAAAACCTAAAGATTTGAAAGACAATAGTTTGAACGTGATAGTTAATTAAACTGACGATAGTACTAATTATTGCGTCTCCAAATATACAGTGACTTGATTGGATAGCACGTACAGATTGTGGTATTTTGTTATTTGACTAAGACATTATCATCACTCAATGAGAAGTATGTACTATATTGAATAGTCATATACATTTACCATTTTAATCATCATACGGGCAGAGACAATGTGTAAATCTAGTCATATACATTTACCATTTTAATCATCATACGGGCAGAGACAATGTGTAAATCAAATATAAGAAAAATATTTGAAAGTTGGAAATTACTAATTGATTTCATTAAATATCAGATATTTTAATGGACATTCCAAACTCTGCATAAAAGAAGGCAAAGAAAATGATACTAATTGAAATAGTTATGTTTTTAAATTCATTGTTCGCTAATTAGATCTTTGTTGCGGATATTTGTGAACGTTTACGTTTAGCGAATGGAATTATTGCGGTGTACTTCACGCTGTCACTGAACACGAACCATCGGTCTAGTTATGGGCATTCAATGACAATTGGGGAGGGATTTTTTTCGTTTTTGTTCCATTCAAGTAATCGCGTCGTCTTTATCAGGTCATATTTCGTTGAGGCCTGATTCATCAGCAGAGAAACCAAAATATAGACATTTGAACCCTTGTCAAATTGATTGAGCTCAATAAGGTTACATAACATTAGATTTGGCACTGGCAATAAAACTGCTGTAATCTACATCAGAACAACCATTATTCCGTGTGATAATCTGTTTACAGGACTTGACTGTCAGTTAGTTTTGAAGTATGATGCACATTTTTTCAAACTATTCATCATGACCTAAATATATTTGGCTAGAGTTACTAAAAATAGTTAACATCCAAAATTCAGTATTGGTACCTCAAATTTAACTCTTTTTTAATAGCGACGAAGCATTATTTGTAGGGTAATACTTTACATCGCATTATAAATTGGACACACTCATAAGCATTATTTGTTATTCGACGAGTATATAAGTAAAGATTATCTGCAGTGTTCATTTCTCTTTACGTTTTAACGATAATATAATAACCACTATATCTCTCAACACGGTCCAGCGTATCAACGCATGATCTGTCGGACCACCAACCTTGTGTTATTGCTAATTTCAGACATGTTAATACATACATACATACATACATACATACATACATACATACATACATACATACATACATACATACATACATAGCGCGCGAGAGAGAGAGAGAGAGAGAGAGAGAGAGAGAGAGAGAGAGAGAGAGAGAGACTTGATCGATTGAAAGTAATTCTTAAAAACCAATGTAATTTGGAACAATATTTATAGTTAAACGCTGGAAAGAAAGAAGCATTTATGTTGATTTGGAAATGCATGTAGTGTGAACTACACTAATCCACAGTAACTAACACATATGCGTTACAACTCAAATGCATGTTTAATATCATTGTTATTGTATAAAATGTGTCGGTTGTTGTTGATTTTGTTCTTGTTATTCTTTCTGCTGGTGGTTTCACGCCATTTTTTCAGCACGCAATAGACTTTGCATGGCGGCCAGTATTAATGGTGGAGGAAGAACCCTGGAAAAAAAAACTTGAAAGAACCGCAGACACAGGAAACGCCTCTGGTAAGCTTTTTCACATACCCACATTGGTCGATCACAAGACTCAAGCCCACGCAGAGGTGAGATGGCATTGATCCGTAACGGTGAGAGCTCTAAACCACTCGATCATTCGGAGCCCCTATCGTATTTGTAATATAAACTAAAGAGTAAAATATTTTATATTTATATAGGTCTAATTTCGATTGCAAACAAGAGCGAAAATGTAATATCTTAAAGTTGATATAAACTAGACGCTGTATAATTGGACTTTAATTTCTAAATTGTGATTACAAAAGATATTACATAATATGTGTGCATGCCGATTTGCGTAAGTTTCCCCCCCCCCCTCCCCCTCGCTCCTATCGTACATTACATTTCCTTTAGTGGATTAAGTTTGATTGATAGGTGACTTGCGATAGTGTTCCCCAACGAAAGGTCAGGTAAATCACGATAGTGTTCCCCAACCCAGTGACCAGGTCAATCGAGATAATGTTCCTCAACCCAGTGGTCAGGTCAATCAAGGTAGTGTTCCCCAACCCAGTGGTCAAGTCAGCCACTTCAGTGCTCCCCAACCCAGTGGTCAGGTCAGCCACCGTAGTGTTCCCCATCCCAGTGGACAGGTCAATCACGGTAGTGTTCCCTAACCCAGTGGGCAGGCAAATCACGGTAGAGTTCCCCAAACCAGTGGACAGGTCAATCACGATAGTGTTCCCCAACCTAGTGGTCAGGTCAACCACGGTAGTGTTCCCCAACCCACTGGTCAGGTAAATCAATTACAAGCATAATAAGCATCCTAAGTACTGTTACAAAGTAAAAAAAAATAATCGAAGCAACAAAACAATACTTTGTCCGTTAAATTAGCAGGTGAAATTGTTACGATGTGCACTGACCATACAAAACAAAACATATATGTAAAACAATCTGATCCGAGTTATTATTATCCTGCGTGAACGGAGATACCATTTTTTGTAGCTGACAGGCCCTTTCACTCTTCGTTCTAATTATATAAAACATCAAGTAGATAAATGATCGTTGATATAGAGCCGACAATTTATATAACTAGCGGATATAGTCGAAAGTGTTAGCTCATTGGATTACGTGAGGCAGCAACGTAGCGGGATCCGCATTATGCGTTTGTATGTAATTAGTGACATCCTTAATGCCCGGTCATGGTCACTGTAAACAAACTACAATTTTTCAGCATAACGGAAGCTGCTTTATGCTTGGGAAATAGTCACGGGGAAGTACCTAAATCTTGCCCATAATTAAAAGTCATAGTTTCCATTACGTGGTTAGAATCCTCAATGAATTGGCAAAACTTGCCAAATTAATAATTAATATTTGGTATTATCAGATGCTGAATTTCCCATATGTGTATTCGTACATGTTATGAACAATTTGTATCAACGAAATATGGCTGATGTAAATCATTGACAACCACCAACAAGAAATATCGTCAGCAATACGCGTATAGTTCCTTGATCGGACATAACTCGCAGATTGCTTTGGTCGCACTCGTAACATTATCTATATTTTGTGACCTTGATAACTGACGAAGTTGGTTCATAACACTTGTTGATGAATTGCAGCTTGCAAAAAAAGAATTACGCAAAATTCCAACGTCAAGATGAAATATCTAGACTGCATAGAAAGGGAAGGCTGTAATTAAGTAGTATATATAATTATGTCATTCTCATCTTCAATGGTCTTATTTATAAAATATTATATGTTTAGATTCGATAACAGGTGATTTGTATTTTAAAATAAATCTCTTTATTTTCAACCATATATTCCGAAATATATAGCGAATCACCAAACGGCCTTACTTTGAAGTTTTCCAGAATAAATTTTTCTAGTTAATTTTACATTTAAACGATAAGACAATTAGTGTCCGGCAAAACTATATTGTGTGGACAATTCCTTTCTTATTAAAGTTGTAGACTTAAAATTTGATATATGTTTTCAACACTTCATAGCTCTTCACTTGATTTATATATGCAGTTAACATAAATATTGTTTATTTGGAGCAACGTACGTGTGCATAATCTCATCACTGAACAAGGGGTTTGAACAAATTCGGCATCGTCATTGCAGTAAGTTATGTCAAAGGTTTTTTGCGTAGATAATTTGTGGCTAATGTGGATCACAATAAATATATATATATATATATATATATATATATATATATATTAGAATTGTTTAGTGTTCTAAAGTCTGCAGACAAAACATTGTTAGCGTCTCTTTTTAGAATACATTATAATGATTTTATTACAAGTTTTCATAATTTAAATGAGATCTTGAAACATTGCAAAACAATAAATGTGCATTTGTTTACCTTTAGCTGATTAGCAGGCAAAAGTAATTTCCTTTCTCGCAGAAAATGACCCTCAGTCGTAACGCTGACAGGTATATGGGCAGTGAATGATGGATGTGTGGAGGCATTCTTGAGTACTCTGGTCGAGTCATAACAATTCTATGGATCTAAGACTGGTCGTATTTGCTCATTACCGGCACTGCGTTATCGATAACAAATTAAACCAAGACAACCTTACAACTGAGGAATTTCAAGAAGAAGCTGCATGAATGAAAACGTCGGATAGTATACTTTGGATTTAAATATATAACGTGCTATAGTAAAATGATATACAAGACTACCTAATAGAAAGAAGTTTAGTGTGTGTGTGTGTGTGTGTGTGTGTGTGTGTGTGTGTGTGTGTGTGAGAGAGAGAGAGAGAGAGAGAGAGAGAGAGAGAGAGAACAAGATTCAAAATAAGACACTGACAACGATACTTTTTCCCTTTTACTCTGAGTGTTATGTCAAAGTATGCAGTTAAAGTAAAAATTAAACCAAACCAATATGTGTGAATTGTTAATGAAGGTGTCATTTTAAAATGAATTTACTGCATGCGAATCGCAATACTAACCAAACATTGAGAAGATTTGTTTCTCTTTTGGCCCTAATCTGTATCTGGCATACACTAAGAAAAAATCCAGGGGTCCTACCCGTAGGAAAAAACATGGCATATATTTGATTGTTAACATCAACTAGGATCTTTTGTCTTCTTGATGGCTGTTAGAACTATTGTCGGGTATAGATGATGGTCTACCTTGTACAAACAAAACAAAAACAGTCATTCAAGGAGAATCCATATAGGTAGTTTGAATATTCTGAACATTAAAGTTAAAATTCAAATTAATTACGCATAGTACATATAAAACCGTAATAAACTAATCAATTAACCTTTTATCCATTCAATAACCATACAGGCCACGCCGATCCTTATACGGATTTATGTAGCAATTCTAACAAAGTCTGCATTGTCATTTCTTTCATCTTTACCTTTATTACGGATACAACGAAACCGAAGGATGTAAAGCAATTTGTTCGAAGACATAATCCCCTGTCGTTCTTGTAAGAAATTTTTCATACATGGCATGGAGTCTAAGCAGGCAGAAATACTTCTTTATATAAAAGCCATTGTTACTGTGTCAGTAATATGCGTAAATTGTAATCTCGTATACGATGATATGCATATGATAGTTTAACATATTTGCAATGTTTTATATCATTTCCGTCATTGCGTGTGCATATCACCCGTTTTGCAAACAGATGCTATATTTTTTTAGTAATTTTCTAAATTGACATTAAATCACTATAAGAATAACACCTGTGAATGTGCTTGTGCAATTTTCAATATGTCTTTAGTTTTAAAAGTCATTCAAAATTTTGGCAATCGTTCTAAATATATCAACATTTACCAATGCATCAGTTTGTATGTAGTAAGCATTACCTGGTCTCCATTCCTCTTTATTTGTACTATCGCAAAACGTGCGGGATATTACTATAAAGAGTATAATTGTTCAAATTTGGATTAATTGTATGTATCTCAATAAATTACAAGTAAGTGTTTGATATATATATATATATATATATATATATATATATATATATATATATATATATATATATATAGTCACATGCCTCATATCAACACTTTTATTTTATTATAATCCACTTTCATTGTTTGTATCACTTGCCCTTACCAAAGTGAATAAGTTTTTAGAGACCATTGTACACTTTATTAACTCTGTGTTTTATTTTGTCAGACATACGCACTAATTGAAACATAAAGTTTGTATTTTGAATTAGATCTCTATGTTTCATGAGTGTTTAATTCAGCTAGGAATCATTTAAAAAGTATTGCCAATATACTTTCAACGTTTATGATATTTCAGCAATAATAAATGGGAGCAATTTGTATAAATTATATTTATTATCCTTTATTCTTCAATATAAACAGAACCGTAAGTATGTGTCTTTAAATTGCAGTTCACTATCGTACTAAATATATGAAACAAATCGTACAACGTAAAACTGTTTAGGATTGGTGACACATACATTTTCACTTTCTTTCCGCAGGACATGACATTCTATGCACACTGTATCAATTAAAACATTTAACCAACGCTTGGCCAATGGAAGCGTGTGACAGCTACGGCTTACAACTGACGCATGAAAACTATGACCTTGGTTAAAAGATGTTTTCCTGCTTAAAGTGAGAGAGAGACATACTGAAACATGCATGAGATATACACAACTATCAGCCTTTATTTAACGTTGTATAACATAATGTCCAGAATAAAACATTTTTAGTAACAAAGCTGCAGACATATAAGTGATTCTGATTTTTCAATCAAATGATAGATGAACTCAAGAAGTTGCTGAAGTAATATTTAATTTAGATGTATCTTACATTATAGTGGGTTAATTTAGCGGCCCGAAACATGACACATTTTGGTCAAAATATTTATAAAATAAAAATGTTTGTGGAACAATGCCCTTTTTCAGAATAACCAAGATATAATCTTACGTTCTCTAAAAACATATGAACTCAAATATTGGATCAGAGTACACAAACCTGTTATTTATATTAGAGTATTCGATAATTGCGGCTAATTTACAGGGTTTTTCTTCTTTTAATAATTTTTAGGCAACTCGTTTTTTTAGAAGATAAGATTGTGTTATTTTTTTTATGAACACTTGTGACGTACACAATTCCTATGTTATACAAGAAATATATATTGTTCAGTGAGGCTAAAAGAAAGGAAATAATTCTTAATATATTCATTAACTAAATGTAACAACAAGTTTTCATGAATATTTTCAAATACATTTCATGTTAGATTGTCTTCTCTATATTAAAAATAATTGTTCAAAAAGATGTCTTGAACAAATTCCGATAAAACAATATTTCTAAAATAGTGTCACAAATACTGATATTAATGATTTTTATAAAAACATTAAAAACCTTATAAATTCGAGATCAGTTAGAACAGAAAAATCAATAGATTTATATAGATATCAGTGTACACGCGTTTGACACAAATATTTAGATCACAGTCAGCTGAAATGAGCTTAGAAGAGTCGGATCGAGGGGGAGGGGTTAGTTCCGTCTTTCTGGCCCAACCCTAGCTAAAAATTCAAGTAAGAAAGTAAACATGATTATATTCCAAAAGTGAGATATAAATCACACATCATCTGGCACGTTTATTAGCCTATGATTGGCATTGTTTCCTCTTATGCAAATCAGTTTATAATTGATCATCAGTTTTGACTTGTGCGCCAATTCTAATTAGATTTTTCAAACTATAATATGTACATTACATCATGCATTGTGTTTTGATTGCTTGCGTATGAATACTTCAGTTAATGTTTACGTATATGTGATGCATGTTCCTGATATCGTACTGCTCTGACGTAATTCTTACCGTAAGAAGTGACATGACTACCTCAGTGATAAAGTCCGTTGAGAAAAAGTCTCAAACTTACAAAAGGTAAACTATTGTGAAATTGGTTATCTTAGAAGACTTAATGTATACCTTCATACGTTATTCTCTCTTCTCATTCAGTTTTAATTTGTTTGCATGTCATGATTTAAACACATTAAATGTCTCATGGAGTATGTTCGACAAATGATTATATGATTTAGCAAATACCCATGATTAGGACTGTGAAAGGCCTCATAAAATCAGGAACAAGGAAATGCTTAAATAAATTATTGATAAATCAAGAAGGAAAAGACTCAATTACGGAAGTATACAAATAAGCCAAACTCGAAGACATCAATACAAAAATTGACTTAACGACAAGGGTTATGTTGCATAATGTGACTCCACAACTAAAAGATGACATGCGTTGTTAAGACATCTCGGTCATAAAGACCGTTCATTGGGATACAGAAGAAAGTTTCTAAAATATTTTGTTAACAGCATTTTAGTCAGTACCTTTTACATAGTAAACTAATATCTTGTAATTGCAATTATTCATGTATAGTTAAATTGCAATTATCCATGTACAGTTAAATTGCAATTATCCATGTATAGTTAAATTGCATATATCCATGTATAGTTAAATTGCAATTATCCATGTATAGTTAAATTGCAATTATCCATGTACAGTTAAATTGCAATTATCCATGTATGGTTAAATTGCAATTATCCATGTATAGTTAAATTGCAATTATCCATGTATAGTTAAATTGCAATTATCCATGTATAGTTAAATTGCAATTATCCATGTATAGTTAAATTGCAATTATCCATGTATAGTTAAATTGCAATTATCCATGTATAGTTAAATTGCAATTATCCATGTATAGTTAAATTGCATATATCCATGTATAGTTAAATTGCAAAGTCAATCAATAGTATCTCGTTTTCATTTAGAACAGACATTCTATTCTGAAACTAACATCAAACGTCATTAGCTTGAAATACTCTTGTATTATGTCAATATATATATATATATATATATATATATATATATATATCGTCTGTTTATAATAAAACTATATTGTACTTCCATGATAAAATTTAAGGCACAATAAAACGTACATCTTCGGAATGAGATAGGGCACAAAAATAGCACTACATCGAAACGACATGAGCTAAAATAAACAGTATAAAATCAAAACGAGAGGTAGTAGAATAAATGAGTCGATCGGGAAGAAAAAGAAAGTCTTCTTAAAATCTGTCCTACACCTGATGAGAAAGAAGCAAGCCAATTCGAGGTCATGGACAGGCAAATTAAATCAGAGCACATCTGGTACATGCATAAGGCACAAATATTTACGCCACACGTTTGACACCATTGTAAGAGGATGGAGCTGGTTTTTGGATCGATTTAGAGAAGACGGCTAAGTCGAATTCGTGAACTAATATGTTTATTTATAATTTAATTGAACGATGAATTCAATTGACACCAGTCTTTCGTAATACACAGTACTATAATTTTAGGTTTTAATTAACGAAAACAATATGATGTTATATGAGCTCTCTGTACGTTAGTGACAACAGTCAAATATATTCCAGCCCAAAGGAATTTCTGGACACATTAACAATACCAAATTGATTCTGCTAGATCATAATAAACTAACGAATAATATTTCCAGAAACAAGATTATATAGTATTTCACTTTACATCAGGTCCCAATTAAGATTTCTAAAAACAAAATTATTACCTAATGGAACAAACCTTCTATTACGTTCCGAATATTTAACACATAAAATGTTTTTTTATATTTAATAAGTCTGTCACTAAAATTATATATGACTTGGACTATGCCAGGCCCACCAGGTAAATAGTAGGGAAAATCCAATAACCTACACCCGGACCCAAATAAACATGTTTACTTCGATTAATAATTATCATGATCTTAAACACAAACTCACAGAGAAAAAATTAGCTCTGTAATCGTTGTTTACAAATTAAAATATAAAAGAAACAGGTCCAAAAGAAAATAAACTGATTGCGAACAATGTTTGGGTCAATATCAAATGTTATTTTTAAAAAGCATTACCATTAGAAATTATAGTAACAAAACGGTGAGTGGGTCAATATCAAATGTTACTTTTAAATAGCATTACAATTAGAAATTGTAGTAACAAAACAACAAACCATGCAACTTAAAAAGGCATAACGATTTAATCAGGGAATTTAGCTTCCCAGTTATGAATCAAAGTATGTATATTTTAAAATAAATATGATTCATATCTGGATATATCACCATAGATGATCAATATATATATATATATATATATATATATATATATATATATATATATATATAGATAGATAGATAGATAGATAGATAGATAGATAGATATAGATATATATGTAGAGACAGACAGACAGACAAACAATCAGATAGATAGATAGATAGATAGATAGATAGATAGATAGATAGATAGATAGATAGATAGATAGATAGATAGATAGATAGAATTGAAAATTTTAAGAATGAATGTTTCATCCACAAGGATGATTGGTGTTATTGATTTTCACTCATGCATATATATTAAATTATAGTTTATTTCGTATAGTAACACTGAATAGTACTGATTCCCAAAAAAACATTGCAAAATAACGGCGTCCAGCTGACGATCACGAAGTACTTTCCTTTCAACAGCACTCATTGAATGATCAGAATAACCATGCATGACCCGCCCCTCACATTCTGGCAAAAGATGCATCGTGAGCCTTATTACTCCAGTTACTTCAGAAGCTTTTGTCCTTAATACGAATAAACTAATACTGTCCTGTTTCCTAATGTCACCATTGTGTTAAAACAAACACCGAAGAGCTATACAACTGTCCAAATAATCAAATATATTAGTACTACTCTATGGTCTTAAACTACGTAACGGAACAGAGCGAAAAAACTATTTTACCGATGACAAAGTGACAATTAACAGCAAGACTTAGATCAATCGATTTAAATCCCAAATTGTCCTAGCAGATCTATCACAAGTCAAAACATAAAATTCCTACTTCATGCCAGTATTATTTCAAAACAATTCGAATTTTTTAAGAGTTTATATGCCCGTAGTCTCGAACGTAGTAAAATGCCAATGGCCTTAACTATGATTGTGTGTAATAATATTATTCAAAAGTTTTCTTGTCTGAAAATCACTATAATTCCAAAATAAAAATAATGTTCAAGAGTTTATAGATAAGCACTTTGTACTTCCAGTTTATATATATGCATTGACGCCTTAAACGTTGTATGAGCTTCTAAAATGTTCTTTTAAACAGGTAAATATTTTTATACCCACAAGGCAGTTGTTAATACGGTGCATCACAAGACAGATTCACATCTCTTATTTTTTTTTTGGCTTGCGTTACATGGTGCCTTGACCTCGGCGTCAAAGTACAGCCATGTAAGACACGTGGCTTGGATTAATATATGGTTATAATGTTACTTGCTCTTGCTGTTATTCTTAACAGATGGAATTTATATGAAATATATATTATGGAGGAATAGGTTTTTATTTTGAAGATTAGATGCCTTGTTCTAAATACCTAACAAAGGATAGATCACATGAGATGTTTATTTAGTGGTATCTACCTCAATGGGCTCACCGTTCCTATCAAACGCATTGTTATGTACAGAATGTGTAGAGAATTTTAAGGGGATTTAGTTAACCGTAAAACATGAACACCAGATGGATCCCTGAATCTATACGGGCACACACTAAGAAATTTAATCAGAGGACTAACGACGTATTCCACAGTATGGTCAATGGTTATTCCAGTTTGGATAAAAGAAGCTACCTGAGTTTCGATTACTATTCTTCAGCCATTCTTTATTACAAGTAAAGGCAAGCAAGCAGCAACACACACACATATTTACAAACGTTTTAAGGCTTCCCTTGATTTTCATTACGCTACCCTAATTGTATCGTTTCACCTTTGATCCGTCATTCAATACTGTTAGCGATATACAAACGTACCACGTGTCATACGATCAGTTCATTGACACAAAAAAAAGATACATTTGACATTGCTCTTTATCGAACAAAGATATGTCAGATTGCCTGGCTGCACTGTGGCTGATTTGTCACGGAATAAGCACTGTACAAGGCACAATGGCGTCACCTGTGTCCACGAATATAGTGATCCAGATATCAGATTTTTAAGTTGTGTATTAGAAAGATTTAGAAGCGGGTACATGTGTAAAAAGGATCAGTCGGGAGACAATTTGAATAAAATTGAAAGGAAGAGTTATTAAGATCGATTAAAACAGATACAAGGGAAAAATGATCATATCGATTGATTATTATAGATACCGAATCGTTGTTTTCAACTATCTAGTGGAAATAAATTTATCGGATTTGAATAATTATTCCGATATCCAGATATTGTATATTCACAACGAGATGGTGTATTCTGAAGCAAGCATCTTGTTTGTGATTCTCGCAGCTACATTTATTTCATAATTCCACAATTGTGACACTTATACTGACAATAAATCTCCAAACCATTTATGAAAATGTCATTTGTATATTGAACTTTTAATTCCCATGTCTTCTATATATTTATGTAGGTACACACTTCAGTTTATTAGTGCAGTTGGCTTGATTGTAATTCATTCTTAACTATGTTTAATGATACGATGCTTGAAAAACCGTAATATGTATCCGTCACAATTATGCTAACTGAATAAGATATAGCAGGGGCATTTTTAATTTTCTAAATATTTGTTTAAGCAGGGACCTCTAGTGACCGAGTGGTCTAAAGCGCTCTTCGTTACGGATCACTGCCATCTCACCTCTGTCTGCGTGTGTTCGAGTCTAAGATTCGGCTAATGTGGGTATGTGAGAAAGCTTGCCAGTAGTTTCTTGTGAGTCGGTGGTTCTTTCCGTGGGTTTTCCCCGGTTCTTCCTCCATCAATAATACTGGCCGCCATGTATATAGCCTATCGAGTGCTGAAAATAGCGTTAAACAGTACAACAACAATTTGGTTAAGCTCCTTGAACCTGCCAATACATTTGATGCCGACAGATTGACAAATTATTGTCTATTAAACGATATTCCGATACACGTATAGCACTGGCACCAGCAGATATATTCGCGTGACTTAACACAGGTTAATGACAGTGAGGTGAGCATTTCGAAGAAGCAGAATGAATATCCTGACACTTTTAAGGTACTCTCTTACTGATGTCAATGTCAACTTCGATGAGGACGGAGATGTCTGCCATATCGTATAATACTGAAGTGGTGTCATCGTTTTAGATATGATCATCATTGTATGAAAGAAAATGTACATTATGCAAGGCCGATTGGTGAGTGGGAAATAATTGTTTTAGTGGGAAATTAACAAAGATGCTCGATACACAGTGGATCAGATGTCAAGTATCATCAATGTTATTAATTCCTTAGCTGTGGTTAGTATACTGAAGCGACAAATAAAGGTTAGAACGATTTGCGCGCGATAGCTCCCGCATTTATCGATCAAAACCAGACTCAGATTGACGTCTTGAATATGAATCTAGTTAGCAGAAGCGTGCACATGAGGTTGACACATTTGACTGCAGTTTCTGAATACTTATCGGGAGACAATAATAAAGCAATGCCGACAAATCGCTATATGTTATCAGACTGTCACGAGAGCGTAATACCCATTACGTTTATCGATGTGAATCGTCAAGGTACCTTTGCATGACTCTGCCAGTGACACTTGACTTTTGAATGTTTCCAAAGTGTCACCACCAACCTGAGCACTTCATTTGGCACCATGTACAGGCGCATGAATCAGCAACTTTGACAGATTTCCTAAAGGAAGTTAGCATTCAATATTTGCAATATCATCAACACGTCCATAATTTAGCTCCAAAACATTTATATCAACATTGCGTAATCAAAGATTCGCTAAGGGACAGCCAATTTGAATCCAACTGAGGTTTGCCAAGGGCAGATGATTTGAGAAATGAATGTTTTGCTCTAAGCTCAGTTTTCCAATGACGTAGAGATATGTTCTGCATTTGAACCGTTCTCAATATTTGCGTGATATAATTTATAAATGTCATTGCCAATTATTTTGCTTCAAAATGATTAAACCGTTTCCGTGTAAATTTTGTTTTGAAAAGGATTACACAGTTTGTGACTTAAAAATTCTTAGTAATATCAGTTCTGGAGTTCTGAGTACGCACTGGATAATCCCAAACAAAATATACGATGACAAATCAGGTTGTTCCTAGACTTTATAAAAGGTTTTATAAAAGCTGTCTTCTTGAATTGCACATAAGACCGATTTAAACCCTTGGCGTCACACCCAAGTAATAACTTTTTATACTAAAATGTACTAGACTCGAAACAGCGATCAATAATGATTTAATAGAGCCATCTGCAGACTAGTGCGATCACTCTAACTGCATAAGTAAACAACTAGTTTCTTTGTTTGCTTCGTATATATTAGTTTTATTCCGCGTCGGCTCCGTAATGGCACCAGTTCTTAATAATAATGTAGGGTTTTCTCATCATGATAAGTGAACTGATTAATTTTAAAAAAATGATGTTCTACTTAAGTATATGCTGTCATTAAAACTTCAAAGAGTTTCCTTTTTAAAACCGGATATTTGATCACACCATAATATTTTACTGATAATTTTGCACAAAACTAAACATATTAAAGTTGTCCGAATCTCTCGTTTTGTATCAGTTCCCTAATCTTCTAGAGTATGGAAATCCGATAGGTGGCAAGCTAATTATTCTTGAAAATTTCAACTTTCATTTTGTTCTGGAAACCCATACACGTCAAAACTCCTAGATTCCATTCATGTTTTCAATCATAAACAGTTAGTTAACCAACCCACCCATAAACTTGGTCACATTTTAGACTGGTTTCTTTATAGACCTGATTATAATATTCTGCAATCTACCCTTGTATCCCACGAACTTGCATCAGATCACCTCAGCATTATATACCATCTTGCCTTATCAGTCCCTAACCCTCCACCTTTATTTGCTGCAGTGAGAAACCTCCGTATGATAAATAGAACCAAATTCATGCATGACATCCAAGAAAACCTAACAACTTACTTACATTCTACAACAGAACAACTCGATAACTGCCTGCGTTCATTGCTTGAAAAACATGCCCCAGCCACCAAATGCAGAGTATCAATATAAAAAAATGTGTTCTCTATGGTATAGCAGTGTTAGAGACCAGCTTCGCACTGCTAAATGACATCGCCGAAAAGCAGAGATGCTTTGGCTTTCCACCAGACTCACTATTTATATACAAATCTACGAAGCCGCTAAGAAGACATACATAGCCCATTTAGCCAAATTATCCCACTACAGTACTAAGATCACGGAGAGTTCCAGCTGCAAAGAGCTCTTCAAGATAACTAACAAACTAATGTCAAGGAACAAATAAATGTACACCACTTCCAACTACCATCTCTCCTGTAGACCTTCCAGTCTTATTTGCATATTTCTTCCGTGACAAAGTACAAATCATTAAAGATTCGCTTGACAACACAATTTCAGTTGACTCATTACTATACAGTTCTAACACAGATTTTCAGCGACAACCATTAGGAGCATTTGAACCTGTCTCTGTTGATTTAGTACCGACAATCGTGATGAAGAGTGCGCCAAAGTCTTGTGAACTTGATTCAATTCAGATATCACTGCTGCTTGAATGCTTAGACCCAATAGTGATTTCAGTAACTGATGTTATTAAAATCTCTCTCTCATCGGGGGAATTCCCATCATTTTTCAAAACTGCCATTGTAAACCCTCTGCTGAAGAAACTAACACTGACCATAACGATTTAAAGAACTACAACCTAGTTTCTAATCTTCAATTCATAACTCGTACCTCATTTGAATTCAAACAGTCTTTTAGCAATGTACAGTCTGAATATCGCCCTTGCCACAGTACTGAAACTACTTTTCTGAAAGTATTTAATTACATTCTCTCTGTTTTGGATGGTAGAAAGATTACAATCATCACCCTCATTAATTTGTCTGCAGCATTTGACACACTAAATCATGATATATTACTTCACCGTCTCCAGCATGTATTTGGCATTCAGATAATAACCTTACAGTGGTTCAAGTCCTACTTAGTCAACAGGACAAAACTTGTATCTGCAAATGGAATACATTCCAGCCCAGTTGATATATATTGTGGTGTTCCACAGGGGTCCGTTATTGGTCATGTTCTCATCTTCCAATACACTCAGCCGCTCTCGAGTGTCATATATCATCACCCATTGTCCCACCAATTGTACGCTGATGACACCCAAATATACAAGTCTAGCCACCCAACTGAAGTTGATGCTACCATCGATCGAGTAGAGAGGTCCATTTCTGATGTAAAATCATGGATGACATGTAACAAGCTGCAGATGAATGATGATAAAATTGAGGCTATTCTGATCACAGCACAAAGACTTTCTCATTCACATCCTTTACCTGAGACAATAAATATCAGCAACACCAACGTTAAATTCTCACAGTCAGTACGAAACCTAGGTGTTACTCTAGATAGTAATCTCGCATTGCACCAACATGTCATGAACATATGCAAGTCTGCATATCTTGAACTGAGACACATCAGTTCCATTCGCAAAGATCTTTCAGTTGATGCAACTAAAACACTTGTACGTTCATTAGTACTTTCAAGACTGGACTATCGTAACTCATTTCTGTCTGGTTCGTCACAATATCTACTCCAGAAACTACAGCTGTTCGGATCATTGTTAGAGTACCTCGATCAGAACACACATCACCACTGCTCTGTACCCTACACTGGCTATCCATTCGATACAGAATCAAACACAAAATGTGTTCTCTGTGCTATGTTTCAATGACAGACTCCAGTCCAACATACCTATCCGGCCTCACCCATGTGTATACACCAGCAATATACTTACGCTCCTCTTCTGACAATCGCATACTCATTGTTCCCACTATGAAAACAAAGTGATATGGACAACGTTCTTTTGCATACCAGGGCCCGGCGACGTGGAACGAATTGCCCATTGGAATTAGACAAAAGGAGACATTGGTCCCTTTTAAGAGTGCTCTTAAAACTCACCTTTTTCAACTGCAGGAACAAACTTAGAGAACTAATAATGTTTTGTATCTAATATGTTTTCAGCATGTTTTTACGTTTTCCAATTTCATGGTTTTTGTTATTTGTTTTTCTGTAATGTAGTCATATCATTTTATATGTTGTAAAGCGCTTAGAGCTTCTAAACATTAGGCGCTATACAAAGTCCTCGCTATTATTATTATTATTATTATTAAATTTCAACAACATTTTGTGGAAAACATTTGAAAAAGATCTTCATTGTTCTTTATGCAGTATGGTCTTTACACTTGTATACATCGACTTGACTCCGTGTCCTATGTTATATGGATCATTAGCAACACAGTCGACATATCTAGCTTATATTTCTGGTAGTTGGTATGTACTTGTTACTTCTATAGTTACAAGATCTTGCCTAGTTGTCTGGTAGTCGGTACATTAATTCTCTATACTGTCACCAGATCTAGCTTAAGTGTCTGGTAGTCGATATAATTCGGTGTCAGAAACTAGACATCACTAATGGCTTCTTAAGCTTATCTAGGTAACTAACGAAAGTAGTTTAAACACATGCTGTACTCACATTAAAGAATTAATTAATTAATTAATTTGAATATTAATTAGGATGAAAGAAAAATTACGGTTTCATGTACAATTAACCGTTTATAGTAAAGAGAAAGTCTATATTGGCATAAACTCTTCAATGTGAAATGTTTAAAACTGCAACCACAACCACTTTGTATGCAACTAAGCCTTCTCAACTTTTCTGTTTGACCTCGGTAAACAAATACGCAAACGATCCTTTCTTCTTTCAGATCAAATGTGCGCTGGAATGTATGCATGTTTACAATGTTCTCATGACAGACAAGAAGTGCATGTTTATTATCGCTAGGAAAACATTACTGGATCGGTCACATAGTCAACTTCAGATATTGTTTCAAGACAGGGTATTTCACAATGTAGTTATACTTGACCCACATTGTGTTTTAGTAAATTACTTTTAGTTAAATGGCACTAAGAAGAGATATTATGGTACAGATTTCCGAAGAAATCCCATCAATTAAAGATTATATATATATATATATATATATATATATATATATATATATATATATATATATATATATATATATATATATATATATAACGTGCATCAAACAAACAGTATTGAGAAAAGTGCTCCTACTGTGCAAATCGTAAGATTGTTTCCTACTATGAATAAAACATAAAACTCGTGTTTGTATCACTCTATCTTGACCTCAGATTTAAGATTATGAAATTGATGCGACCGGCAACCCGTATTAAAAGTACGTTTTAACTAATACATTGTAACAAGATCGCGTGCATATATGCATATTAAGGATTTAATTTACATCAACATACGATGGACAAAATTAGTAAGCAACATTGACTAAGAAGTAAAGGAAACCTTTTTCATCGTGTACGTTTCCAGATGACATAGGTGTTTGCATGATTTAGTATTTCCTTATGCAAATATCATTGATCCACTTAGACTCGATGGAACTCAATGTTTAAGTAAAGTATTATATTACGGTGTTATGGTGTTATGGTTGGAGTGGAGTGCTCCCAATATTTTGTTTAAACTTCAATAGAAATACCCTCCTGGCTCTATTTTGTGGGAAGTTAAATTTATTGAAAGATAGATATAATGCTCCATACCCAGCAATAAATGCTGACGGTTGAATTTGTTAAATATACAAAAATGTAGAAATTCAATGAATAACAATTTAATAACAATTCAAGAATTAAATGACACAAATTTCCAATTACACTCCCTTCACTCGACCTTTTAATAAGTTTATTGATTTACAGTGTGCGATTGATTTCGTTCTGTCCTTGTATTTCTACTCAACTGTCGTACCCATCTCTCTCCTATTTCTCATAAATCCTTCTCCTCTTCCTCTCCGACCTTCCTCAAAATTCCTTTTACTTCTCCTCGACTTAATCTGTATCGCTCCTACACCTCCTCCAATTCCTCCCATACGACTGCACTTCGATCGACTTCGACTGTTTCGGCTGGTCTGACGTCCGTCTCCAACCCGTGAAGACTCTGGACACAACGGAAACAGAAGTTTTGTGGCCACTCGAAAGCGTCTTGTGAAAGTACAAGGACGATACAGTGTTTATCCTTTGTCATCTCATCTTACACTACACATATCCTGTCATCAGACAACGGCTATTAAATTTCTTCGATCGCTCATTCGTTCAGATCGAGATACCCATACGTTCTTGTATGGTAAAACAAACATCATAATCCATCTAAGCGAATACCATAGTAGTTTATTTTACAAGATGGAAGGTATCAGTCGAGTCTTTATTGCAATTACGCCATCTATCTCACCGTTAGATTGGATATCACTGTCGATTCAATCAAACTTGTCCCTCTCGTCGTCTGTCAACGTAACGACGGTTAAAACCACGCCTCGGTAACCCCGTAGACTGTCCATTAATCCATGAACAAATGTGTAGCATGTAGGTGTAATAACAGCAGAGTCTTTCTTAAATGATGCGATTGGACGCTTTTCAAAACTCAAGTTTCCGGTCTCTGGCTGGTTATAGTAACATTTCCTAACAGTTCAATACTAACTCTGCGGCAACATTTAGAGATCAAACACAACTTAACGGCAATATTCCCAACACAGGTATATTATAACTTAGACATGCCTTTATAGATGGGGCTTAGCAAGCGTGACATATATCAGAGGAAACAATTGATGTTGATGTTCCTGCAAACGCCAGTTTTAAATCTTCATTCTAGACTGTGCCTAGGTAATGGTCAACTGCACTTGAGAGCTTTCTGTATATTTAGGGCAGTTATAATCATAACCTTGGTCTATTTTTCAGCATAGTGGAATACCATTTTTAGAAACAATTCTGCCTTAAATTATGAAGACGATCAAGAACCGTTAAACATATAAAATATATGAAATGAACAAAGCCAACACCAAAATGCATCAAGCGATTTAGAGGTCAATGTGATATTGGATGCAGCGTGCAATCAAGAGGTCATTGTGATATTCATTGCAGCATTAGTTTCCTAAATTATTTAAGCATTCGATGCGTTTAACTCTCAACTAATACTCACAAACTCTTCAACTTCAAAATTTCAAAGCGATTCCATTGCAAGTATGTAACTTTGTTAACGTGATGTCAGACATGATTCCTTATTAATTAACTTGGCTACAGTGATGTGGTTTTAACCATGATTCCATAATGCGTGAATTGGCAGCAGTAATGTGGTGTCAACCATAATTCCATAATAAGCTCGTAAATTGTTGTCAAACATGATTCCATAAAAAGGTCGTTCCATGGTGTCAACCATGATTTCATGCTAAGACCTTATTATGGCTGCAGTAACCATGGTGTCAAGCATGATTTCGTAGTCAATATCAACCTGGCTGCAATAATATACTTACAACTTTGATTCCATAGTAAGAGCGTAACATTGGAAACAGCGTGGTATCAACCATGGTTACTTATTCTTCCCGTACCTTGCCTCCAGAAAGGTGGTTTCAACTAGTACAATGGTATCAAACTTGATTACATAGTTATCCCTTAGCTTGGCTTATGAAATATGGTGTTAAATATGACTTCATAGTTACCCCTATATGGCCTCACCCATATAACATGTTACGGCAGTAACATGCTGTCAACCATAATTCCATTTAAAACCCGTTACTTGTGGCATGGTGTCAAGTATAATTCGATGATAATACCGTAAAGTTGCCTCCGTAACGTCGTGTCATCTAAAATTGTATCCTACGCCCATAACGTGAGATAACTAAAACCTAATGTCATGGAACAAATGTTCACCACTTCCAACTACTATCTCTCCAGTAGACATTGCCATGCTATTTGCAAATTTCTTCCGTGACAAAGTACAAACCATTAAATATATGTTTTACAACACAATTTTGATTGATTCGTCGTCACCATACAGTTGCGATACAGAATTCCAGCGACACCATTAGGAGCATTTGAACCAGTCTATATGGATTTTGTACGGACAGTCATGTTGACGAGTGCACTAATGTCATGTCAACGTTATCCAATTCCAACATCACTGCTGCTTGAGGGCTTAGACCCAATATTGCCTTCACTAACTGATGTTATTAATACCTCTCTCTCATATGGGGAATTCCCATCATTTTTCAAAACTGCCATTGTAAAGTCATTCCTGAAGAAAGCAACAATCGACCATAACGATTTAAAGAATTACCGCCCAGTTCATAATGTCATGTTCATATCAATATTCTTAGAAACGGTTGCTCTAACCCAATTTGTATCTCATCTGAATTCAAACATTCTTTGTAAGAAGGTACATTCTAGATATCGCCCTTGCCATAATACTAGAATTACTCTTCTGAAGTAGTTAATGAATTCTATCTGCTTTGGATAACGGAAAGATTACAGCAGTCGTCCACCATGACCGCAGCATTTGACACAGTGGACCACGATATTTTACTTAACCGTTTCCAGCATGTAATTTGCATTCATATTATGGTCCAAGTCCTACTTAGTCGACAGGACACAAATTGTATCTGCAAATCAATACACACCAGTCCTGTTGATCTATGTTGTGGTGTTCTACAGGAGCCTGTTCTGGGACCTGTTATTCTCATTCTATACACTCAACCGCTCTCAAGCTTAATAAAGTATCACTCAGTGGCTCACCAATTGTACGATGATGACACCCAGACATACAAGTCTAGCCACCCAACTGATGCTGCCAGCTGAGGAGCAGAGAGGTGCATATGCAAAGGCTGCATATTCTGAACTGAGACGCATCAGTTCCATTCGCATATATCTGTCCGTTTCAGCCACTAAACCATCTTGTAGCTCAATTCTGTCTGGTTGGTCTCAATATCTACTCTATAAACATCAAACAGTTGAAACCACAGCTACTCCGATCATCTTTAGAGTACCACCTTTAGAACCTCAGCTCAATACCCTACACTGGCCATCCATTCGAGCAAGAATCCAACACAAAATGTGTTCTTTGTGCTACGTTTCACTGACTCCAGTCCAACATACCTATATGGCCTCACCCATGTGTACACACCAGTAAGATACTTACGCTCCTCTTCTGACAGTCGTATAACGAAGTTATATGGACAACGCTCTTTTGTATTCCAGGGCCCAGTAACGTGGAATGAATTGTCCATTGCAATTATACACAAAGACACAGTGATCCCTTTCAAGGTGCTCTTAAAACTTACCTTTTTCGACTGTAGGAGCAAACTTAAAGATTTAATAATGTTTCCTACCTTATATTTGTCAGCATTTGTTATGTTTTCTAATTTCATGGTATTTGTTTTTGTTTTTAATTTTTGTAGTCATCATTATAAATATTGTAAAGCGCTTATAGCTTCTAAAGATAAGGCGCTATGCAAAGTCCTCCTCATTATTATTATTATTATTATTATTATTATTAGTAGTAGTAGTAGTAGTAGTAGTAGTAGTAGTAGTAGTAGTTGTAGATGAAGTTGTCGTTGTTGTTGTTGTTGTTGTTGTTGTATTTGTAGTAATAGTATTAACAGTAGTAGTAGTAGTATAACGTGACTGCAGTAACATGGTATCAACTATAATTCTGTAGAAAGCACGTAACTTAACCTCAGTAACCTGATTCTGTAACGTGTTTTCAACCAGGATTCCATAGCATGCCAGTAAATCGGCTGCAGTAATATGTTATCAACTATGTTTCATTGTTGGTATTTCACTTAGCTGCGCAAAAGTGTTGTCAAACATGATATCATAATAAGGTTGTCATTTGAATGCAGGTACGTGATATCATCCATGATTCCGTGGTAAGCTCGTAACTTTGTCCCATACAATTATTGTTTACCACAATTTTCTATTAATTCCTCAAACAGGCTCGCTTAATATTGTTTCAACAATGATTCAATTGTACTCTCTTAACCTGGCACCATCAAACGTTGTGTCAACAATGATTAAAATCTATGCCAGTAACTGTTCTACATTACATTGGTGTCATGAGTAGGCCCCGAACTTAACTGCATGAACGTGGAGTAATCTATGATTCGATAGTAACTTTTAAAACGAATAAAGTAACGTCGAATCGACCATAATTATATAACAAACCCCTAAATTGGCACAACTAATTTGGTGTCAAGAGATAATTTCTTAATAATCCCGTAAATTGTTTCCAGTAAATTGGTTTCAAGGTAATCCCGTAACAAATCTCCAGTAACTTGGTTCTTAAACATGATTTCTTATCAATACCATAATTTGGCTGCATTAATTTGGTGTATACCGTGATTTTTTTGTGAAAAACGTTACCTGCCTGTATTATCGTGGAATCAAATATGAATCCATAGTCAGACCGTAACTTGACCACAGTAAGTGGGGTCAGCTATGAATTTGTACTAATCCCTTATCTTGGAAAAGTGGTTTCAACCATGATTCCATTACTCTCTCTCTCTCTCTCTCTCTCTCTCTCTCTCTCTCTCTCTCTCTCTCTCTCTCACACACACACACACACACACACACACACACACAAACACAAATAAACACGCACATCCCAGTAAATCAGACATACAACGCAAAAGACTGTCAGAAAAATAATAGCAAAATTTCATAAACACCTAATGCAAGCTTCAGCCTTGAACTTAGTTGTTGGTAAACACAGTATTATATATGTATACATATTCATGTATCTATCGCATATATATATATATATATATATATATATATATATATATATATATATATATATATATATATATCAAGGCCGAATCTTGCATAAGTATTCATGAAGTTTTCCACTATGATGTAGATCAGCACACTGGCTGATATGTCCTCCAGCGGTGCGTCGTAAGTTAAATTGGAAATTGGATTTAATAGGGGGATATTCTCATATCCTAAAAGGTTTAAAGTTTATAGCTTCAAACGTGATATTTGCAGTACGTTGTAGGTCTGAAACCATTGTGACATTACATGTAGATATTTAGGTCTAAGATGTATAGCTTTAAATGGATATATATATATATATATATATATATATATATATATATATATATATATATATATATATATAGCCTCAAACGTAAGTGCTATTGAAAAGATTCGTGTTTCAAACCCAACACAATGTATAATCAATCCAACCCATCATCTTTGCAACTACCCAAACACACACTTTACAATCCAATATGAGCCTTTGATAACTATCCAAACACTACCTAAATAAATCCAACACTGAGTATTTTTTCCAAGCACTCATTTTACAATATAGCACCTACTTTTTATATTAATATCCAACACAGCTAATAAACTATACCACAATAGCTTGTTGTAAGAATCCAAACACACACCCCTATTGTCAAACGTTTATACACGCACATTATTCTTATATAAACAGATCAATCTGGTGGATTTCACAAGAAACGTTTGATGTAAAAGACAGAAGCAGGTGGTTAAATAAACAAATACTCATCTCACATGTTTTCAACTCTTATGATCATAGCGGATTTATCATTACACCATATGTTACCATGCAGGAGAAATTTAAGGTCACAAGGGGAATGGTAATGCTACACTATTTAGCACAATACATATGCTATCCAGCAGGTGCGTTCTGATTGTAATTCAAACATTCACATCTATCAGGCGAAACTGGCACGAATTTGTGATAGACACACTTCAGTGCCCTCTCGCAAATACAAACTAGTTACTATCCAACACTCGCTTTTCATTACACAATCCAACACACACTTTTGCTATCCATCATATGGACGATTTCTATACAACAACCACGTTTTGAGTACTTTCAAGCACCCCATTTATGCTATCCAAAGCTGCATGTGTAGTGTCTGATAAATATCAGATAAACTATATAACGTAAAGGGTGCGATGTAAATGATTGAGAATGAAATCGCGCATGCTATCTATACACAATACTGCTTATGCTAGGTACGTGGAAGTACGAAAAACATTCATTTTGTACAAAGACCTATAGTCAAAAAAGGAAAAGGCATGTTTAAAAATTAATTTATTTGTATGAAAAACAAGTCTAATAATAAGAAGATGCTTTTCAAACACAAACAGAAAAAAAAATACCAAATGTATAAATTAATATCGTATTAAAAAGCCGACAACGCCGATGGGGTAGTCTAGACTTTAAAAACACTTTTGGAATTGTCATTTTGCCTTCCATTAAAGTGACGTTTCACAAAACCATCTTTCTTTTTTATCTTCGTTTCTAGAATACACTTGTTCAAACGCAAGACACTTAATATTCTGCGGGAAATGCATGATTACGTTGATTAAGAATATACACACAATATTATGTGAAATATGAGTCTTGGAATCTCACATTATTTAATTTGAATGAATGCAACATTCCGTCTCATTAGGTCAATGATATACCACCTTATCTTTTAAGAAAAGAGGCCGCGCATTTTTGATACGATATGCCAACTTTCAAGATGTTGTCGTGATGTTTCATGGATGGTAGAGGTTACATCCATAACTGTTCTCTGGTTAGGGATGTTTTTGATTCAGCAAAACGGAAGATTAAAAAATGTTCTTGTTCTGGCCATATTAGAGGCATATACAGTTTAGCTATCAAAGCATTTCTTTAGGTATTTTGTTTAAATAAGCTTGAACTGAAAACCTTGCAAATCTTGTACAAGCAAATAATATCTGAGACATAAAATCTAAAACATTTTTTTACAGTTAGCAGCTGAGTCGCAATGGTATAAAGGGTCATGCATTTGCAGATAAAACAGTCAAGACTGAGTCGCAATGATATTAAGGGTCAAGAAAATGCAGATAAAATAGTTAAAGCTGAATTGAAATGGTATCAAAGGTCACGAAAATGCAGAAAAAACAACGTTGAGTCACAATTGTATTAAGGGTCACGACAATGCAGATTAAAAAGTCAAAGTTGAGTTGCAATGGGTCTAAAGGTCATGGAAATGCAAATAAAACAGTCAAAGTTGAGTAGCAATTGTATTACGGGTAATGCAAAAGCAGATTAAACGTCCAAGGTTTCTGAACGAAAGTGTCCAGTTAATGATTGAAAATACGAAGTCAGTGTTTTATACACTTTGCAAGATGACACCATTGTCATTAAACCAATCACCTGAGAGCATCATCCTTTATACAGCACGTCTTACCGAGGTGAGGTAATACTCCTCCAAGACGAGGTGGTACAGTAAGAAAAGGAAGTGATAATGTGAGGAGACGAGGTGGTACAGTAAGAAAAGGAAGTGATAATGTGAGGAGACGAGGTGGTACAGTAAGAAAAGGAAGTGATAATGTGAGGAGACGAGGTGGTACAGTAAGAAAAGGAAGTGATAATGTGAGGAGACGAGGTGGTACAGTAAGAAAAGGAAGTGATAATGTGAGGAGACGAGGTGGTACAGTAAGAAAAGGAAGTGATAATGTGAGGAGACGAGTTGGTACCGTGCCACAATGAGGTGATAGGAAGTGATACTGTGCATTATAAATGGGATTATAGACTGTTACATCGACTTAAAGGTTTAAAGATCAATTGTATCATCAAACGAGCTGAAAAAGGAAGTTTCTCAATTACACCATGTTTCCGCATGTATGTCAGTAACAGAGTATAGGAAATATATGCTTCTCTGACAGTATTAAAATACTAAACAGAATGAAGAATAAGTACAGTGCATCACCTGTGTCTTTAAAGTAGCTAGAACAATGCACCACTAGTTTTAAATTTAGGTTAATATTCAATACTTACAATTGTGCAAACTATATCACTAAAGATCATTATCGATTTTCGATGATGTTGAAGCTACGTATTCCAGTTTACATTGAATTTCACTTCTTTTTCAGGCTCAGTAATTATTGGTTCTTTTAGCTCTCAAATCCTGAAAAACCTGTTCGTAATCAGTTCCGCACTACCATGGTATTATATGGTCTGGTACTCCATATTTCATAAATAGTGTGTTCATTCAAATACAGGTAAGTTCGTTTTGTCTCGACGCCATTTTCAAGTTAACGATAGTTTTAGTATTCCTTCCATTGCAGATTATGGTTCGTTTCATTCTAAATATATACATGTTAGGTGTATTGTAGAGCAAAGTCACAAATGGTATCTTACAAATATGATGATATTTATTGTATTTACGACGATATGGTCTTAATCTCAGTAAGAGAATGAATCAAAGCCAAAATGTTGTGTAAAATTCAACAAATACGTTTGTCCTAGAATACAAAGTGAAAGGTTCAAAAGACGCTAACTTAATGAGAACTAAATCCCCAATAATCCGTAGA
This sequence comes from Unio pictorum, assembly GCA_030141615.1. Classification (NCBI taxonomy): domain Eukaryota; kingdom Metazoa; phylum Mollusca; class Bivalvia; order Unionida; family Unionidae; genus Unio; species Unio pictorum. The sequence continues at coordinate 1,013,554 of JARLTB010000276.1, read as the reverse complement.
GCGATAACTTAAGTCCAAAACAATAGTATGTTCCACACTAATTTAAATTTTGAATGTGCTGATGTACTAATGGTGCTTGATGACTTCTACTGGGATGAAATCCTTTCCTAAGGCTTTACCTAAGGACATTTTCTTTAAGACCTTCTTCGATTCTGACACAGTAGGCATTTTGTCCAATTAAGCCTTAAGCGGGAGGTTTACAATGGTGTTGAGGGCATTGATGGTCACGTGGTTCTCTCTCGAGTACAGTTCAAAGTAGTACTCTACTCAATACTCCACCTTTTTCCCCTCTTTATGGATAGTTTTGCCTGTGACAGATTTCAGCGGTGCTATCGCTTTCTTCGTAGGACTAATTGTTTTCATTTTCTCTGATATATCCGATGTCCACTGCTGATGTTATGCTCTGACATAATTTGAAGCCAGTATTCATGTGAGCACTGCCGTGCTAACCTTTGCACTTTGCTTCTGGCAAAAATGAATGCATGTAGAGGCATCTAGCGGGGGTGGTCGTTTGTATTCCAGGTGAGCACTGCGACGTTCTTCGATGCCTGACGCGAGTGTGGCGGAGTTAGCCTGAAACCAATCGTAGTTCTTTGACTGCTTTCTACCATGCATTCATGTGGCTGTTCTGTACATAGTCTTTCATATGCAATTCCATCTTTCATGGGCACTTCTGCTGCTAGGTTCGGACTAAAGCTGCTTGGAGAGGGCATAAGTGAATTCCTCAGCGATGTTTGGATATGACGACTTCCTAACATCAATGCCTGGTTTACCCTTTTGTATAGAACGGTGTATTCGTTTTTGCCTGAAGCCTAATTTTTCAGCTTGTGGTCAGTGTCCCAGTCAGCGCTGTTGAAGGTACAGTTAAGAAGGCACTCTTTATTATAGACCGTCAAGTCCAACTGGTGCCTGTGTTTGGACCGAGTATGACTCTAAAACACTTTCAGCTTTGGCTTTGCCTGAAAGTATAAATTGTTGATTATGAGAGCACATCTCTAGAAGTCGTTGTCCGTTCTCATTCATCATCATGATGCTAAACATGCCAAGACGAAAGGCCAATATTCTTGGTGAGCACCAACTCCTAGCGTTAAAGTTTCTTTGTTCGAAGGGTTCTATCATAATTAACAGAGAGTTTACTACAGAAAATCCAACACCAAACTCTCTAGCTTAGTTAGCGCTCTTTCCATGCCACAGGAAAGAGAAGATCTCATATCTGAGGGACCAAATATATACAAACCGTGTCTCCTGCAGTTCGGCAATGTCGATCTGGAGTCTTGCAAGTTCGTGTTGACGACTAAAGTCTTTCGAACATCGCTGATTACCTGGAGATCATTGGAGAGTCCAGTCAACACGGTGCCTAGATTGAGGATTGGAGGTTTTCTTGTTGGTTTTCGTTTTGTTATTCTTGATGGAATAATTGCAGTCCACTATATAAGTTACTCGAGTAACAAACAATGAGGTGCTTGAACGTGCCATGATTCCCAGCATTGTCGCGCTCCTCCGCTAGCTACGCATCTGATGGACGGGTCATGCACGTTTGATGAATGCCGGCCGAATCCCCAAAGACCTTTTCTATTCGGAACTAGTTTCTGGAAAAATGTTCGATTCGATTTCCACATCTCTACTTGCGTGTCTTGCTCAAGTATATTTGCATTCGAATAATTAAAAAAACACAAACGTCAATAATAATTATGTGCAACTAGTTTCACATTTACTGTATACTTCCTCAGGCACAAAATGTTTAGAAAGAAAGAGAAGACGTCTTTATATTTTAAAATAACAATTACTTCATTTACGTTAGGTCATAAATGATATGCATCATCATACCAATTTTATAGATATCACACAATTTGTATACTTTTCCTATAGCATGTGCAGTTTCATATTTGTTATATTACCACACGTTAAAATTTATAATGTGATTCTGATTGGTCCAAATAAGCCAATGAAATTATTCAGCAGTAACATCTTTACTGATTGTTGGGATCATGGGAAAAAGTTTTTAACTCAGCCTTCTGAAATGTTTGCTTTTGAATGAACATTTTTGACGGTCATTTTACAAACTTGACTGACGAAAGGAAAATGAAGAAAAATTATCTCGGATGCTGAATACGGATGGATATGTTATCCATACTTTGATGCTGAATACGGATGGATGTTATCCATACAGGGGTTTGTTATATTATGCAAAACTATAACATAATGAGAGAAATGGCGTAAAACTATAAGACAAAAACATCTATAAGAAGTAAAACTAAGGGTGTTTCTTTTGTAATGGCGGGGTTAGGGGGAGGGTGCTGTATATATGTAATATAGATATAGAATCCACCTTATATACATGCGTGGATTTTATGTTCATTTACATAAATAAATAAAATCACCTCTGTTCATAGAAACTTTTGGATACAAGTGGGTCTCCTAAATGACAGAACTTTATCCAACCACAGCATCTTTACGCAGTATATGAGGGACGCGAATCCGTCTCTAAAGAAAATTGTTTATGTCTGCTGTATAGTTTTTTTTTAAGAGACACTTACTTCAAATATTCGGTCACAAATGCATTGCATTGTGGGACTTCATAAAATTCGCAACAATGTTATGGTTAGTTCTAAAAGTGACATTTCAATTTTATTACTATAGACGGGTCATCATTAACACGTTTGAAATAGTTTTCATCATTTAATTGAGTTTCAACTTATTTAACATAATTTTCTTGATTCATAATTAAAAACAAATTGCTTGATTTGAATCATTAGTCTTTTAAATCACTATAATGTCGTCAGTCATTGGATTATAGAAAGACTAACTTTTATCATTAGAAATATTACTATAATATAATTATTGCTCAAGTTTGCAAACCATTTACTCATATGTAAACCAAGTAAAAGGTGGGCAGGAAAAATACCTGGCAAATTCATGATCCGTGAGGTTTTTATTGTTTTCAATAACAGAGTGCAATCCAATCCAAATATTACATGAATGTGTGAGTAAATATCGTAGGGTTGGATACGGATATATACAAACTGTATCGTTATCCTCCAATGTGGTTGTGTTGCACAGTGTCACATCATTAAATTTGTAAAAAAATCTTTATCATATTAGAATCTTTAAATAAAAGCTATTTAACAGTAGGAGCGTGTAAGAGTATCATATCCAAGTGGCCCAGGTAGACTTCAACACACGTTCTTCATCTCTTTGTCCGATTATTCAATGCCATTTTTAATCACTTCGTACTATGCTGCTCATAAACTAGACAGCGTAAAAGAGGCTTTCAAATCGTCTTACCCTCAATCAATATTAGGAAAATGGGACAGAACCACTAATCAAATAAAGTTACACGATGATGCATATAAGATGCCGCAAAGATTAGATGGTTTTCTTCAGTACGTCGGTCACGACGTTGGATTTTTTGTGCGGGAGTGTTGTCATCTAACAGATGGATATACGGCTAACTGTGTGCGCTTCGGTAATGTTCAGAAATGTTTAGCAATACTTTGGAGACAGAAAAGTTTTTCTCACCCAAGCGACAGAGAAATCTAGCTGTTTTGCTAACC
>JARLTB010000276.1:685000-1002500 GCA_030141615.1 Unio pictorum | reverse complement strand
CATCTTGACCTTGCCACGAACCAACCCTTTTAAAAGTAAAATAAAACCTGTTTACGCGGGTGTCACTAAAATGAATCAAGGTCAGTATATATGTGAACATTACCTGTTTACGCGGGTGTCACTAAAAATAAAACAAGGTCAGGATCTAGGTCAACATTACCTTTTTACCAAAGAATACTTTAGGTCAACCGATTTTCTGAAGAAAATGTCATCTCTAGTAATAAATTTACACTACAATTGCATGAAATGGAGACAAAAAAAGAAATTCAAAACTGACAAACAAACAATTAAATTAAAATAAATATATATTCAATCAGATATACGCAACAGGTGTCTTTCAGAAATTTTCATAACAATATTCCTATTTCAAAGAGAATATACCTGTTTGCCAAAATATCACTGTTGGTCAAAGTCATAATAAGAAGTAAAGATAGACACTGCATATAATGGTATGAAAGTAGCAAAATAGCTTTCTTATATCTTTTACGTTAGGACAGCCAAGTTATCGCTGCCTCTTAATACAAGAAGCAGTTTTAGTACGAAGAATATATAGACTTATTCCTGCTTTTTGTAGTTGTTTAATTTAACATGTATCATCTGCATATTCTTGTGAGAGGCGGATGTGTGTAAAATACACGTTTTTATTGAAGTATATTAAGTCAGATAAATTGTTTGAGGTCGACGGAAATGTGCATGCAGGTTCATAATATGATAATTCCACACATTCGGGTGCCGATGTCGGGTGACGTATTCATGCATCGATGACATACTGGTACGAGATGAAATTGTGTCTGCAACTTCTTGAATAGAGGTTGAAAATAAGTACATGACAATCTATACAGTCCTGGTTGACCATCAGTCCACAGCCATGTAACCAGCAAAGACTGACCAACAGTCTACGACCATTCATCCATGCAAGTACGAAATCAGTCGACGACCATATATTCAGTACAGGTAAACCATCAGTAGGCAACTATCTATCGAGTACAGGCTGACCACCAGTCGATGACTATTTATTTATACAAGTTCAAAATCAGTTGACGACCATCTATCCAGTACAGGTCAACTATCAATAGGCAACTATATATCGAGTACAGGCTGACCACCAGTCGATGACTATCTACCAAGTACAATATGATCTGACTTTACCTTATTATTATTATTATTATTATTATTATTATATATATATATATATGTATATATATGTATATATATGTATATATATATATATATATATATATATATATATATATATATATATATATGTATATATATATATATATATATATATATATATATATATATATATATATATATATATATATATATATATATATATATATATATATATATATATATATATCTGTACGAAGAGACAGAATCAGGTAAACTGATAAAACAATCACTCCTCACAACATCGTCTTTCTACTTTGATAAAGTTTGTAGTTAATATAATATATAGATTGGATGTGTAACCTGTACCTGAAATAAAAAGAAATAACAACCTACAATTCACCTATACTGTGTGCGTGGTAACCATGATAAGCGAGAAGGCATATCGCTCGTGTACTCTTTCCAATAATCCGACCGCTCCGGTGGCCAAATGTTTGGAGCGTCTGCCTCAGATGCAGAAGGTCGTGGGTTCGATGTTTGGTTGAGTCATACCAAAAGCTTATAATTACAATACTAACAGCTGCCTCGCTTGACGCTCAGCTTTAAGAGGTTCATTTTAAGACCGGGCGGCCTGGTGTCAGGATAATATAACTGGGTGGGACATCATGCTACATATCTGCGGCATGATACCACTGAGTTATACATCACTATCAAATGCCACACTGCAGTCATCGTGGCGATTTGACTGGCGAAAAAATGGTTAAAGCTACAATAAAAAGTCCAAATCACACTCTCACATATATTCAAATGGAAAAAAGGACATAAAAGGGAAATCTGACAAAATGTTACCCCAATTACTGCAATATACGCAAGGAGGGTGTCGGGATCTTGTCAGTTGTCTTGTGCACAGTTGTGTACCTGTACTTACACTGCGATCGCTGCACGTGTCCGATAGTACTGGCATTAAGGAATTAACACGAAGAAGTACAAGCTTCTTGATAAGGTAATATTGTCATCGCGTAAATATTTTGGAAACAGGAGATTCTAATAAGATCTTTGCATAGTAATCTAATATTGACCCATATAATGAATTTTTAAAAGTATTCTAATCTGTTTTTTTTATTTGGTATTCTATCAGCCGAATTTTCATGGACACATTAAAATCTAAAACAATGTCATTTTATGTGCACGAGGTACCATATCCATATAGTCTTCATTATGTATAATTTTTTAAGGTGTCATATTATTTTTTGCATTTATTTTTTGTTTTGTACCTTGATTGTGATGAAATTAACTGTTAAAGAGTTAGTGACAACCGATTTTATACAGGGAGTATTGGCTGACAACATCAAATTCACACACACACACACACACACACACACACACACACACACACACACACACACACATATATATATATATATATATATATATATATATATATATATATATATATATATATATATATATATATATATATATATATATATATATATATATATATATATATATATATATTTACCAAGAGTAGATATGTACCATGCAGGGATAGTGGCCAGAAAGTTCTTCTGATACGGCATTCCTCTTTCTCGAGTGACGTGTTTGTTAAATTTGTCTATGGTAAACAACGAAAAGTGAATTATTTTAACCCCATGTTTGGGTTTGGTTTCTACGCACACTAGTTTTATACTTGATGAACGTCAACACATTTGAAAACATCGACCGGACAACTTGCTGCCAGATGACATACAAAGATGTTGCAAAACGTGTTTGTAACTAAAGCAAACATAAAAATACACCTAAGGGCCAATATGAAATTCAAGTTCTGAATTACAATCCCAAAATTGTTATGTAAACTGCGAATTTGTTGAAAGTTCAAAAGATCGACATTGTCTCAGACAAAAAATCATTACAAAACAATTTAATCCGTTTGACATATACACATGTGTGTCTCACGTGCTGGAATTCGACACATTTCAAACATAATATGTTTCTTTCTCGTTGGACTTTGTCACGTCATGGTATATATTCTAATTAAACTAGACATAAGTAACGTCTGAATAATACGTGAGCGGCATAATGCAACTTCGTCGATGCGTTTTGCTGTATTTAATTCATGTCACTGTCCAATAACATGCTTGTTCTTCAAACATGTTTTTGTGGAGTTTTCATTCCACATGTTATGTGAAAGACGCACCATATGGAATCTGCCAATCTGACTGCAGGGGAAGGAGACTATGTAAGCAACAACCCAGGTTAACCTTTTCCAGATGTTATAAGCTAATCATATTCCTATAGGAATCTGGACATCACTGGCTATTTGAATAGTAGGTGTTGCAATTAATATGCATCCAAAGCAAATATTGATTGTGCTCTTTACTGGTGTATGTGTAGTTCAAAAGATACGAGTAAAATGATAATGTTTGCGAAAGGACACAAAAATGAAGAAATAAAACAAATAACAACCACATCCCGTACAAACCCTATCAAAACAGACGAACTTATTCTTCGATTCAGTTCTCTGTCTCTCACTGCATTTGTCCATTACCATAAATTCAAGAAGAGGCGACCACCACGATATGATTGAAAAGACCTTTGGAACAGACATACATTTCATAAAATATGTAAACAGAGTCATCAAAGCTTTGTTTGAAAGAAGTTCAATGAATATAATCTCTACTTCACGTCGCCCAAATAAACAACGTTACCAACTAATTTAATGGAAAGACTTCAAACATTATTCTCAGTAGAAGTGGGTCAAACAAAGTCAACACTAGTCTGCCAGAAATAAGTACCAACTTTTTCTGTTCAAATTAGTTCTAATAGGTGCCGTCTCCAAGGTGGCAAACAAGGGATAAAAGAGAGACGGTCAATTAAGCGTATTATCTGTTTTGGTTAGGCATCCACGGTGATAGGGTATATCTATTTCCGTTCCATACGTAACGCGGATCTTACATGTTCGTATGCAATATCTAGACGGAGTGAAACCTATTCAAATATGCACTTGATTAAAATGATTTCGTTTAAGACGTGTAAGAGACACCATGGTCAAGTGCTTGTCATAAGTAAATTGTCCTTGGCAAGGTCGAATCACTTCATGCCAGATAAGCAAAATGCTTCTAATACTAATATTCATGTATGCATGAAACAAGAAGTTTACAGCACGAGTCAAAACAGCCTTCTAGCATGCATACAATAATATATGTATATGAAAATACAACAATTTGGAAATAATAGATATACACCCTAAACTTGTCCTGTTATTATAAACACCAATTGTATACATTAAGCTACTATGTACCGCAAATTGACGCCAATAAAAACTAATACATGAAGAGTTGTCTGAAATATTATTGAGAAGATCCATGTTGTTAAATGCAAAATCTGGTAATTGATTAAACTTTTACTATATATACATAAACAGTGCCAACATTCTTCCAGTGATCCCCAATCTCTTGAATACAAGTACGGGAAGAGTTGACGGATGACAGAATACATACTTACCAGAACTTTCCATTGTTTCTCAAGCATATGCGTTCTACTTATATTTGAAGGTACATGTTACAGTGAGAAGCAATAATTGGTCAATAATCAATCATTTTCAGGGACAATTTGCCATGAGAAGTATTACTGGTCAACCATCAATCGTTTACCATCTCCAAACAAAGTGAAAGTGTACGAGTCTTGTCAGCGCTATGATTTTGAAAGAAACAAAACAAAACAAAATATTTCTTAGCGTAACTCTAGATAATTCGAATAATATTGAATATCAACGTTAGTAGCATAGTAAGAAGATTGAGTTCCAATGGCAAAATACATGACAGATCCCCCTTGGGCACCTTTAGCGACATGGTTTTAGAAATCTAACTGGGTACTTTACGTGAGTAGGGGAATAAAACATGGGAACTATCGGGACTGTATAGCGACAAGGGGTAAAGTGGGCTGAATATGAATTGAACAGGTGAGGTGACATCACGGGTACTAGCTAGTTCAGCGGGTGGTGGATGCGTTCAGCTAGTTTAGTGAATGGCGGGTGGTGGGTAAGTTCAGCTAGTTCACTTCATACAATATACCAATAAACTCTAGTGATGGTGTGATTTGCTGTTATTAAATGACGACACTGAGCGAGTCGCTAATGACCACTGGTTGTGGTGTGTTTGCTTGATGGACCCATTTGAGTGCTTGTATGATGGCCCAGAATTCAGCTGTGTATATGGAGTAATTGCCCGGTTGTCTGCTTCAACAGTGCTGGTATTGTTACTGCCCATGACGTTATATTTGGGTTTGTAGTTTTGGAGCTGTTGGTGTAGCTCTTGGTGTATTCTACGAATTGTGTTGCAGGTTTGAATAGTATTTTAGTTCTGATGCTGTATTCCTGGTCTTGTTTAGATCCGTAGGTGATGGCGGTTGTGTCGCACATAGGGAAGTTCTCCGTCCAAGGAGTTGTATCAGTGTATATGTGATAATCAGTTTGGAGTTTTTTTATCCACGAGGGGGGGCAGTTTCCCGTCGAAGTTGATGTTGCATTGATTATAATCCTGGTGGGGTCGCATGATCTGTTAACTGATACTCGTACTGCGTATCTTAGCATGTTTTCCTACCTTCTCAGTTGTAGTTGGGGCTCCCTTGTGAGTATTTGAAGTTTTTCGAGGGAGGATGGGTTAAGAGCACAAGTGCAGAGGATTAGATCCTTGTGTTGTATGGATTTTAGTTTTGCTAGGATTGTTGGGCAAGCTATTGCATATACTTGGCATCCGTAATCAATGTTCGATCTTATTATGGATTTGTAAAGTGTCATCAGTGTTTCTCGGTCGGCTCACCAGGTAGTGCCTTTGAGATCACGAAGGAGATTAAGATCGACTTTGCACTTTCTAGTGAGGTCTTCAGTGTGGTGTTTGTCGGTTAGATTTTCATCAAGGTACATCACTAGGAATTTGGGTACCTTAAAGAACTTTATTCATTTATTTTGGATGTGTAGTTTTGGGTATTCTATGCACATTTGTATGTGTGGTGAGAGCATAATGGCTTCTGCTTGGTGTTGGAAATCTTGAAAACCCATTTATCCGCCCATCGACCTATTAGCTTTAAATTGTCTTGTTGGTGCTGTGTGACTTTTGAGTTCGCTGATTTGCCTGCTCTCTATAGCCCGCTATCATCAGCAGATTGTGATAAGTCAACTTCACTGGTGTTGACGACCCTGTTTAGATCGCTAATCATGATTTTAAATAGAGTGGGGCTGAGTACACTGCCTTGTGGTTTACCGTTTTCCATTTGGAAAGCTGCTAATAGCTGATCCCCTATTTCTTCTATAATCTTACGATCGGTAAGGAAGTCAGATATACAGTTGTGCATGTGGACAGTTATTCCGTATTTGTTTAGTTTTGCTATAAGCCCTTATGCCCAAACGAGGTCGAAAGCTTTTTCTAGGTCGAGGAATACTGCTGTGAGCTGGCGGTCGCATTTACGTTTTGAGTTAAGCGCGAGTTTGATGCTTATTTCTATTCATACTAGTTGGTCAAACGTGAATCGATTGTTATGGAAGCCGCTTTGGTTCTCAGATATCAAATTGTTCATTTCAAGATGGTATTTTAATCTGTTGTTTATCATGGTTTCCATGATTTTCCAGATGTTGTCAGTGAGCGATATGGGCCTATACGAGTTGATGTTCGAGGATTCGTTGCCAGGCTTATGTATGCCGTTTTCCAAGTTTTGGACATTCGTCCCTCCTTTGCGCCAGCTTAGGTTAAGGAAGGTGAGCATTTTCTCGTTCACGTTTTCAGGGATGACTTTATATAACCGAGTTGATCTTCCCCGTTAGAGGTGGCATTTTTTCTCGACAGGGCAGTGGTCCATTCTGATATGGTTAAGTCCTCATTTAGTGGTGATTGTATAGGCCCAAGGTCGAAGAACAGTGTGGGGAGTATATTTTCAATGGTCTGACGGTGTTATTGAAAGGTTGTGGTATGGTTGGTGGTGATACTCATGCTTTTGAAGTGGAGTGCTAATTAATTTGCCTTTTCCTTGTTGGTGCGGTTGCCGAGCATTTTAGTGGTAGATTATGTGGATTTTCTTTTAATTGCTCTGATGTTGACCCACACTTTCTTGGCATTGAAACAACAGTCTAACATTAGACCTACCATTTGTTTCAGAGAAGACATTGCACTGTACTCTGAATTATAAAACCAAACCACACATTTGGAAAAAAAAGTAGCAATGTTCGAGTTGCTCTTTCTCTCTCTCTCTCTCTCTCTCTCTCTCTCTCTCTCTCTCTCTCTCTCTCTCTCTCTCTCTCTGTGGATAGTACCGGTAGATTGGGTTGTTGTTTAATTTCCTTTCTGTTTTGATAGTAGATGTAGGGTGTGTGTTTAGCTTCACTTCTGTGTGGATAGTATATTTGTGGGTTGACTTTTCCTTATCTTCCCCTGTGTGAATAGTATATTTGGTGTTGGTATAAATTAGAAGAAACCCTAAGACCCTTTCAGGGTTTCTCATATGCCTCGAAAAGATATGTATTCTCTTTGCCATATATCATCTTTGTTTATATGTTTCGCTGTTTATTCACCCTTCACGCCAAGCGTTGGTTTATTAGTTTATAAACTAGCTGAACTCTCTATTTGCTACCAGCCACCTGCCACCCGCCAACAGCCACTCATTGAACTAGCTGAACTTTACCGTCACCCTCCACCCACTGAACTAGCTGAAGTTACCCGCCTACGCCACCTGCCATTCACTGAACTAGTTGAACTTACCCGCCACCTGCCACTCACTGAACCCGCCACCCTCTTACCGCTACCCGCTGAACTGACGGCACCTCACCTGTTCCATTCCTATTCAACCCATTTTCCATTGTCGTTATACAGACCCAATAGCCCCCATGTTCAATTCCCCTTGTCGCTAAACGTGCCCAGGTTGATTTTTACAACCTTGTCGCTAAACCAGCCCAGCGAGGGGGGGGGGTTATAATGTATTTTCCCATTGAGGCTCTATGGTCCCTTTATACTACTAACGATTTGAGGATTAATTTTAAACATAGTTAAAAAATCTTTGTATATATAATTTTACTCTCTTACGCTTTGTATCTAACCGTGTAACATAAAACACAGATATATTTGTCAGAAAAAAGCCTATGCCACTCAATAAAATATATTTTAATATTTCTTTAGATTTAATGTTATTATTATTATATATTCTTAAAACAGTATTAGTTACGTCTTTGATGCATATTAATTGATACTATGATTATACTAAGTTATTCATAAACATAATTGTTTTGTTTAGTTTCCACACTGATTTCAGCTATGGGAAGGGGGTGGGCAAAACTTGACACGGGCTTGCTACTTTTCGTATATAGCCTGCATCCACTCTACAGCACATACAAATTCAGGTAGGGGGGCAGATACCCCCTGACGCTACTACCCCCCACCCCCCGCCGCTCCCAATGACGTCCCTGTGTATAACAATTTGCAAACAGTCTCTAAGTTCAAATTCAAATCACAACATTTTCACTTTCTTTGTCAATCTATCATTAAATTGTTCACACGCATCATCACGTGTACGTCAGCGTACAAGAGGATATTGCAATATCATCAGCACATGAACACAAACATTAGCTTTATCCTAACCAGATACATTCCTATCATCATGTAGAACTTAACAAGATGGAAGGAAACGTTAGCAACACTCAGTTTGTATAAGACCTGCGAAATAGTAAAGCTCTCAATCACAACTATTTTAACTCTTGGTTTTGCACTCATGAACAATATATATATATATATATATATATATATATATATATATATATATATATATATATATATATATATATATATATATAATCATCGAATGCAAAGAACTTTATATTGAGGGGTATCTTTTATGCTAAGTACATTAACACCTTGACTAATTTTTAGTTTCATATACCTACTTGTCTAACAATTATATATTAATTTCAAGAAGTGAATAAGGTATATGTTTACTTGTCATAAACAGTGAGAAATTATATCATATTTTATAGATTGTTTCCCAAAACTTTCATAAGCTTAGTTTGATTGCAGAATGAAGCAATGCAATGAGACATAATCTTCATTGCAACCTTAGTAAAATGACGTCTAGTTGCCTCAAACAAACATTTCAAAACAGTATTACGATAGTCTGACTACTGGTATTCTTTGGAAGGCATTGAAATTGTCTGCAAACACGGTATTGAAGAACTTCCCTTTGCAGTATCTGATAGTCATTATTCCATACTTATCATACTTATCATGTTTATCATACTTATCATACTTATCATACTTATCATGCTTATCATGCTTATGCTTACCATGCTTATCATACTTATCATGTTTATCATGTTTATCATGCTTATCATGCTTATGCTTATCATACTTATCATACTTATCATGCTTATCATGTTTATCATGCTTATGCTTATCATGCTTTTCATACTTATCATATTTACATACTTATCATGCTTATCATGCTTATCATGCTTACGTTTATCATGTTTTATCATACTTATCATGTTTATCATGCTTATCATGCTTATGTTTATCATGTTTGTCATGCTTATCATGCTTATCGTGCTGATGATTATCATGCTTATCATGCTTATCAAGTTTTTTCATACTTATCATACTTATCATGCTTGTGTTTATCATGCTTATCATACTTACCATGCTTATCATGCTTATGTTTATCATACTTATCATGCTTATCATGCTTATCATGTTTATGCTTATCGTACTTATCATACTTATCATGTTTATCATACTTATCATGTTTATCGTACTTATCATACTTATCATATTTATCATGCTTATCATGCTTATGCTTATCATGTTTATCATACTTATCATGTTTATCATACTTATCATGTTTATCATACTTATCATGTTTATCATACTTATCATGTTTATCATACTTATCATGTTTATCACACTTATCATACTTATCATATTTATCATGCTTATCATGCTTATGCTATCATGCTTATCATGCTTATCATGCTTATGCTTATCATGCTTATCATACTTATCATGCTTATCATGCTTATGCTTATCATACTTATCATACTTATCATGCTTATCATACTTACCATGTTTATGCTTATCATACTTATCATGCTTATCATGCTTATGCTTATCATACTTATCATACTTATCATGTTTATCATACTTATCATGTTTATGCTTATCATACTTATCATACTTATCATGCTTATCATACTTATACTTATCAGGTTAAATTTAATCCATCATGAGCAACCTTTCACCTTTGCAAACATAATCGTCAACCGATAGTATTGTTCCTTGTTTCACTGTTGAGAGACAGAAGAACGACAACGATATAAGAGCACATTTATATGGAAGTCCTGTGACCGAATGATGTCAATATTTCTGGCCTTTATCATACAAAGCACAAACCAATTATCCACTGGCCTTTATACTTGCTTTTTTTCGTATTGGGTCGTTTGGTGTTGGGTGGTTGGGTGGATTGCGATAATTTAACTCTGTTGCTGTCCCTGTTAATAATAAATGCACTTCTTTGTTTATGTTCCTTGTAGATATTTATCGGTAGTTGCAAAAAATTAAATCTGATATCATCGATACAATTCAGGCTTATTAAGTTTCAACTTTAATATCGATGATTTTCATAAACAATTGTCCCTCGATCTGTATTGGTCTGACAAGAAAAACGTCTGAATTCATTTTTTATTTATTAAAAATCTAAAGTGTGCTTCTCTTTGAACAGTGTCGTGTATTGTTCAATGATAAACGTTAATGTCGCCTCGCTGCCTCTGCAATTGTTCTATTAGCGTATAAAACGTTTTATGCAAAATGAGAAAACACATCGAGAAATGATAAACATTAAATTTGATATCGAGATATTTTATATTTCTTTTCCGGAAATGTTCATAATGTGTTGTATTAAACTGATGCAATGGCTCGATAAAAGTGGAATTGTCATTACTGTCGAATACAAAGGGCAGTCTATATTATTAAATTCATTCGGTGTAAGCCGCCAGAGGTCCATGAGTTTTAATGATTGCATTTTCATCCAGTAGTATGCTGTATGTTTTTCTCCATGGCCAATAATATCAGAAAATAATTTTCAAAAGTGTTAAGAGAAAAGAATTTTGATACACCGACAGTCTATACCACTATTCAAATCTGTTACTTAAAATCCTGAATACACTTACAAACGTTTTCTTTGTTTCTCAATTTTTCGGACCGGTTTCCCTTACTTGTAAGGTACGAATATTCTATTTTTCTGAATAAAACTCTGCAAACATTTAGGTCGATCGATTTACTGGAATAAAAAATCCTAGCCATGTGACACTCGTCCAATTAAAGAGCTGAACAAAACCAATGAAAGAGTTACGTGTTTGCATAGGTGAAGAAATTTTCAATTCCACGGGGAGATACTTCCTGCATATGAGCATGAAAAAGATGAATCGTTTACATTGTGTGCTCACTGTCGCAGGTAGACACTGTTTTGGGAGAAGGGCATCTAAACCCAGCATGGTTTCACACCTAAACAAAGGAAATCAGTTTGAATTGATTTCTAAATAATGATCACTCTGTGCTGGATACGCATCTCCTACTGACGTCTAACCACTTAAATTATTCAGGGTAGACAATCATAATTGATCAGTTTTTTTTTAGCACGTGCGTTCCAAACGTCTACGTGCAATATTAAGAATAATAATGCACTCCGCTCGAAATAAAATGCAGCCATTTATATCGTAGTTAACTTTCTTGTCAACCAAGTTAATTGTCTACGGAATGCTTAAACATAATACGTGACAAGTAATTGTAAGAAAGTGAGGCTAGAATTTTACAAGCTGATTTTCAACGTTCAAAGGAATCAATATCATGGTGTTTCATATATGACCCAAGCCGACCTCAATTTTACTTAACATTTATAATTGTTTTCCCAATATGATTGTTTCAACACATTTCGTATGCTGATGGGCTTGGAACAAAAGACTGGTTTCTTATGTAGCAAAATAAATAGTAGAATACATTCATAATATCCCGCATTGTACTGAATTAATCTTGCTTTTTTTACTTCTAATTAATGTTCCACTTTTGTATTCAATGCATGCATAAATATTATAGGCGATATGATGTTGAACGTCACATTGATAACATTATTTGAGAACTGCAGTGAACACCAGGACAGGTCATCGTTTTCGAAATGATTGTTGATCTATTATCAATGTATACCTTGCCTGACGCCACAACATTCAACTCTCATATTCTAATCCCCAAAGAACCCATGTGATGTCACAAAACATGTTCTTTGCCTTTGACAGTTGGACCCTGCGTGTGAACGATTTCATTTGCAACATATTTCGTAACGTGGTGTCATACCACAGCATATGAAATTTATCCAAAGCAGTCCGGGTCTTTTTTTTTTATAGAGTTATTACGAATATTCACCCTGAATTGATGTTTTTAAAGCGTATTTTAGAACTTCAAAGTGAAATGACAATTCTAGATATAATTTAGTCATTATATAATAGTTTAGTTTATTTGTAAATCAAGTGATGATAAGACGAATTGAATGCGATTTTACAGAAAATGTGTCTGACAAGTTTAGAATGTGAAAGAGGTTTGGTACAAATCTGCCATTATTCCTTTCAACGTTTAAGATGTAGCTGACGACGGACTCAACGTTGATCTACAAATCTGCCATTATTAATTATTAATTTCAACGTTTAAGATGTAGCTGACGACGGACTCAACGTTGATCAACAAATCTGTCATTATTGCTTTCAACGTTTAAGATGAAGCTGACGACGGAGTTACGTTGATCTACAAATCTGCCATTATTACTTTCAACGTTTAAGATGAAGCTGACGACGGAGTTACGTTGATTTACAAATCTGCCATTATTACTTTCAACGTTTAAGATGAAGCTGACGACGGAGTCACGTTGATCTACAAATCTGCCATTGCTACTTTCAACGTTTAAAATGAAGCTGACGACGGAGTCACGTTGATCTACAAATCTGCCATTATTACTTTCAACGTTTAAGATGAAGCTGACGACGGAGTCAACGTTGATCAACAAATCTGCCATTATTACTTTCAACGTTTAAGATGAAGCTGACGACGGAGTTACGTTGATCTACAAATCTGTCATTATTGCTTTCAACGTTTAAGATGAAGCTGACGACGGAGTTACGTTGATCTACAAATCTGCCAGTATTACTTTCAACGTTTAAGATGAAGCTGACGACGGAGTTACGTTGATTTACAAATCTGCCATTGTTACTTTCAACGTTTAAGATGAAGCTGACGACGGAGTCACGTTGATTTACAAATCTGCCATTGCTACTTTCAACGTTTAAAATGAAACTGACGACGGAGTCACGTTGATCTACAAATCTGCCATTATTACTTTCAACGTTTAAGATGAAGCTGACGACGGAGTCACGTTGATCTACAAATCTGCCATTATTGCTTTCAACGTTTAAGATGAAGCTGACGACGGAGTCACGTTGATCTACAAATCTGCCATTATTGCTTTCAACGTTTAAGATGAAGCTGAATACGGAGTTACGTTGATCTACAAATCTGCCATTATTACTTTCAACGTTTAAGATGAAGCTGACGACGGAGTCACGTTGATCTACAAATCTGCCATTATTACTTCCAACGTTTAAGATGAAGCTGACGACGGAGTCACGTTGATCTACAAATCTGCCATTATTGCTTTCAACGTTTAAGATGAAGCTGACGACGGAGTCACGTTGATCTACAAATCTGCCATTATTGCTTTCAACATTTAAGATGGAGCTGACGACGGAGTCACGTTGATCTACAAATCTGCCTTTATTACTTTCAACGTTTAAGATGAAGTTGACGACGGAGTTACGTTGATCTACAAATCTGCCATTATTGCTTTCAACGTTTAAGATGAAGCTGACGACGGAGTTATGTTGATCTACAAATCTACAAATCTGCCATTATTGCTTTCAACGTTTAAGATGAAGCTGACGACGGAGTCACGTTGATCTACAAATCTGCCATTATTACTTTCAACATTTAAGATGTAGCTGACGACGGAGTTACGTTGATCTGCAGCAGCAACAGCTCCTGGTTTCATGTATAAATAAAATAATACTGTATTTTGCCTGGTTTCATGTATAAATAAAATAATTCTGTATTTTGCCTGGTTTCATGTATAAATAAAATAATACTGTATTTTGCCTGGTTTCATGTATAAATAAAATAGTACTGTATTTTGCCTGGTTTCATGTATAAATAAAATAATACTGTATTTTGCCTGGTTTCATGTATAAATAAAATAGTACTGTATTTTGCCTGGTTTCATGTATAAATAAAATAGTACTGTATTTTGCCTGGTTTCATGTATAAATAAAATAATACTGTATTTTGCCTGGTTTCATGTATAAATAAAATAATACTGTATTTTGCCTGGTTTCATGTATAAATAAAATAGTACTGTATTTTGCCTGGTTTCATGTATAAATAAAATAATACTGTATTTTGCCTGGTTTCATGTATAAATAAAATAATACTGTATTTTGCCTGGTTTCATGTATAAATAAAATAATACTGTATTTTGCCTGGTTTCATGTATAAATAAAATAGTACTGTATTTTGCCTGGTTTCATGTATAAATAAAATAATACTGTATTTTGCCTGGTTTCATGTATAAATAAAATAATACTGTATTTTGCCTGGTTTCATGTATAAATAAAATAGTACTATATTTTGCCTTAATTAGAACGAGGTAATTTTACTCAGCTTTCATAAAACATCAACATTCTGCATTTTTCTGGGAAAAAACAACACATTTGCCTTATTTCAGATGAAAGCAAGAGAACGTCTTCAATCTTCACGAATTCCTAAACTTAAATTTCCATATTAAATGACTGACTGATACGTCTGAATTTTAGACTACAATAGTTATATTCAAATATTGTTTGAATTCCACCTCTCACCAAATCACAATATTTTCAGAAATATCACTTGCAAGATGAGGCTTAATCTCAATAAACTGAATATACTCTCACAATCTATAACGAAAACGAGGAAATTTCTCTCTCTCTCTCTCTCTCTCTCTCTCTCTCTCTCTCTCTCTCTCTCTCTATATATATATATATATATATATATATATATATATATATATATATATATATATATATATATATATATATATATATATATATATATATAGTGAAGTGCCAAATTTTCGGTCGAATCTATTAAATAACCATTAGTTGTAGCCAGCTAGCCATTAGTTAGATTTATGAGACACATTCTGCAAAAAAAGAGGTATCGGATTAGTAAAATGGGGCCGTTGTACTAATTAACTGTATTTGTTCAGAGCCAGACTCACCGACTGACTGTAAAGTTTCATTTTATCACGAAAATGTCAGAATTGAGAGAAAACAGAGATTCTGTTACTTGAAACCAAAGCCTGTCATATTGACCATGACGTAAGCGACTTATAGAGGGAAGCGGGAGAAAATACATTTGATTCTGATTGGTCACGGTTGAATAAAGGGTGTGTTTTACACGAGAAATCTTTCGAACATAAAATCTTACTAGCTAAATTAGAATTTAGTCTGAATTTGCTACTGTGAGAGTAGACAGTGTAGAATTATTTTTAATAAGGCTCCGGATGAGATTTGAGTGAAATCCATTCGTCAAGGAAGCGTGATCGAAAACCGACAAAATCAACGGTTGAGTGACGCACCAAAACACGAGGAAGAAAATAGTTTTTGGGAAGACGTGAAGACGGAAATAGAGACGCACACGTTAGAAAAAGAGAATTGAGAAGTGTATACATTGATGCAGTGAACAAGTCTGAGTTCAAGCGGAACACCCACGAGGGAAACGTATCTCGAGGGACAGGAACTTCTAGAATAACATTGGATTGAGCAGTGAACGTAGTTCGAGGATAACAGGTTATGAAAATCGAACAAAAGCATTGACTTCGATTGTGACTCGATCCTATAATGACTTTTAAATATCAGTAATAGAACGTCTAATTTGTTTAATTCTATTTCAAATCTATTTGTAATTCGGTGAAACTTTAATTCTAAACAGCGTGTATTCCTAATGAAAGGAAATTTCATTGTGTATGTACCTGATTAAATTGTTTGTTTATCTTTACGGGGCTCGGAGTTGTTTTGTTCAATATACCCGCTCAGGTTACCATATACATTCTTTAAATCGAACCGGGCAATTATACCGAAGGCGGTCATCTCTTAGATAACGAGTATCAGAGGGGAGTGGGTTATAGCATTATTGTTATATGTTGTGCAATACCCCTTGATAAAGTGGTACGTAACATTTACCCTTTGACAAGGGGGGCTTATACAATATTATGCGAGTAACGATTATGACCCGCGATAAT
This sequence comes from Unio pictorum, assembly GCA_030141615.1. Lineage (NCBI taxonomy): Eukaryota > Metazoa > Mollusca > Bivalvia > Unionida > Unionidae > Unio > Unio pictorum. The sequence goes on along the minus strand of JARLTB010000276.1, from coordinate 985,988 downwards.
CTGATATATATATATATATATATATATATATATATATATATATATATATATATATATATATATATATATATATATATATATAACAAATATATATATATATATATATATATGTGTGGGTATGTGTGTGTGTGTGTGTGTGTGTGTGTGTGTGTGTGTGTGTGTGTGTGTGTAAATAACACGTTAGCGCTCAGATCAGACAAACACTTGTGGATCATTCAGTCCACATATATTGCTAATTATATCGAACATGCCCATTTCTATTCAACTCAGTGAATTAAATAGTTTTTTTGGATATGGGTTACTGACCGTTTTGACGAGACTATGAACAGCCGGAAAACATCATTTCCGGATTGTAAATTCAAATCATGTTTCTTTATGACCAGGGATATCAACGGATTGAGGACTATCACGTTGAAACGAGAATCCGAAAGATGATGAGATTTGTTCCTTTATTTGAGAGATTGTTAGGCTGTTCAAAGATTGTAGTTTGGCTGTAATTTCCGAGTAAAATTGACATTTCAACTGGTAAAGGGTTCAATATGCCATGGAGTTTTGCAACGGTGGTTCAAGCATTGTGTCCATCATCGGAGCTATTTGTTTGATTTGAGTTTCATTTTCAGGATATGGGGATTATGAGCGGGAACTTGTAGGGGAAGTTGGTAATAAAATAGTTGAGTTGGTGAGAACAGAGTGCTGTCAAAATTTCCCATCAATGATGTTTGCTTTTCCAAATCCCAAAAAGTGGAATGAAATTTGGTTTCATGCATTCAATGCTGGGTTTTTGTCTCTAAATACTATACTGAATGCGCATTACAAGGAGTCGAAGATAATTTATTAGTACACTCATGATTCAATTTTGATCTTCCGAGACAAAATGATAATTGATTATTCCTCAACACATATAATCCATGATGGTTAAGGTCTATCCGCTTGCAGACAAAGTTTAAGTCAAGCATGCGCAAAAACATGAATCAATCACCAAAAGGTCTTGAATAGGTGGGTTTCCAATTTGTATCCACCCCACCATCGCATTCAGCACATAACAACTCCTAAAGAAGAAAGGAAATATAAAATAAATCGGAAACGTAGCTTCGAATAACAGATCTCTTTTAAATATTGAAGATACTCGATGTCGTAATAATAGTAATGAATTGCTTACAAAACTAGATAAGTATTGTACTCCTTAACACATCGGACACAAGTAACCTAAAATAACAAAACACATCGGACACAAGTAACCTAAAATAACAAAACACATCGGACACAAGTAACCTAAAATAACAAAACACATCGGACACAAGTAACCTAAAATAACAAAACACATCGGACACAAGTAACCTAAAATAACAAAACACATTGGATGCAAGTAACCTAAAATAACAAAACACATCGGACACAAGTAACCTAAAATAACAAAACACATCGGACACAAGTAACCTAAAATAACAAAATACAACGGATAAAAGTAATCTAAAATAACAAAACACATTGGATGCAAGTAACCTAAAATAACAAAACACATCGGACACAAGTAACCTAAAATAACAAAACAAATCGGACACAAGTAACCTAAAATAACAAAACACATCGGACACAAGTAACCTAAAATAACAAAACACATCGGACACAAGTAACCTGAAATAACAAAACACATCGGACACAAGTAACCTAAAATAACAAAACACATTGGATGCAAGTAACCTAAAATAACAAAACACATCGGACACAAGTAACCTAAAATAACAAAACACATCGGACACAAGTAACCTAAAATAACAAAATACAACGGATAAAAGTAATCTAAAATAACAAAACACATTGGATGCAAGTAACCTAAAATAACAAAACACATCGGACACAAGTAACCTAAAATAACAAAACAAATCGGACACAAGTAACCTAAAATAACAAAACACATCGGACACAAGTAACCTAAAATAACAAAACACATTGGATGCAAGTAACCTATAATAACAAAATACATTGGATGCAAGTAACCTAAAATAACAAAATACAACGGATAAATGTAATCTAAAATAACAAAACCCATCGGACACAAGTAACCTAAAATAACAAAACAAATCGGACACAAGTAACCTAAAATAACAAAACACATCGGACACAAGTAACCTAAAATAACAAAACAGATTGGATGCAAGTAACCTATAATAACAAAATACAACGGATAAAAGTAATCTAAAATAACAAAATACAACGGATAAAAGTAATCTAAAATAACAAAACACATCGGACACAAGTAACCTAAAATAACAAAACACATCGGACACAAGTAACCTAAAATAACAAAACAAATCGGACACAAGTAACTTAAAATAACAAAACACATCGGACACAAGTAACCTAAAATAACAAAACAAATCGGACACAAGTAACCTAAAATAACAAAACAAATCGGACACAAGTAACCTAAAATAACAAAACACATCGGACACAAGTAACCTAAAATAACAAAACACATTGGATGCAAGTAACCTATAATAACAAAATACATTGGATGCAAATAACCTAAAATAACAAAATACAACGGATAAATGTAATCTAAAATAACAAAACACATCGGACACAAGTAACCTAAAATAACAAAACAAATCGGACACAAGTAACCTAAAATAACAAAACACATCGGACACAAGTAACCTAAAATAACAAAACAAATCGGACATCGGACACAAATAACCTAAAATAACAAAATACAACGGATAAAAGTAATCTAAAATAACAAAATACAACGGATAAAAGTAATCTAAAATAACAAAACACATCGGACACAAGTAACCTAAAATAACAAAACACATCGGACACAAGTAACCTAAAATAACAAAACAAATCGGACACAAGTAACTTAAAATAACAAAACACATCGGACACAAGTAACCTAAAATAACAAAACAAATCGGACACAAGTAACCTAAAATAACAAAACAAATCGGACATAAGTAACCTAAAACACAAAACACATCGGACACAAGTAACCTAAAATAACAAAACAAATCGGACACAAGTAACCTAAAATAACAAAACAAATCGGACACAAGTGACCTAAAAACACAAAACACATCGGACACAAGCAACCTAAAATAACAAAACAAATCGGACACATGTAACCTAAAATAACAAAACAAATCGGACACCAGTAACTTAAAATAACAAAACACATCGGATACAAGTAACTTAAAATAACAAAACACATCGGACACAAATAACCTAAACTAACAAAACAAATCGGACACAAGTAACCTAAAATAACAAAACGCATCAGATACAACTAAACTTAAATAACGAAACTTTTTTCAAAACGAGAACGTGCTTAAATTATAGTTGTTACATGACAATGCGTTCACACTGGTCGAGTATAAATGATAGGCAGTGTTGGATATTAAATCCATTACGTCACTGTATGACAATGCGTTCACACTGGTCGAGTATAAATGATAGGCAGTGTTGGATATTAAATCCATTACGTCACTTGTGACAATTCGTTCACACTGGTCGAGTATAAATGATAGGCAGTGATGGATATTAAATCCATTACGTCACTGTGTGACAATGCGTTCACACTGGTCGAGTATAAATGATAGGCAGTGTTGGATATTAAATCCATTACGTCACTGTATGACAATGCGTTCACACTGGTCGAGTATAAATGATAGGCAGTGTTGGATATTAAATCCATTACGTCACTTGTGACAATTCGTTCACACTGGTCGAGTATAAATGATAGGCAGTGATGGATATTAAATCCATTACGTCACTGTGTGACAATGCGTTCACACTGGTCGAGTATAAATGATAGGCAGTGTTGGATATTAAATCCATTACGTCACTGTGTGACAATGCGTTCACACTGGTCTAGTATAAATGATAGGCAGTGTTGGATATTAAATCCATTACGTCACTGTGTGACAATGCGTTCACACTGGTCGAGTATAAATGATAGGCAGTGTTGGATATTAAATCCATTACGTCACTGTGTGACAATGCGTTCACACTGGTCGAGTATAAATGATAGGCAGTGTTGGATATTAAATCCATTACGTCACTGTGTGACAATGCGTTCACACTGGTCTAGTATAAATGATAGGCAGTGTTGGATATTAAATCCATTACGTCACTGTGTGACAATGCGTTCACACTGGTCGAGTATAAATGATAGGCAGTGTTGGATATTAAATCCATTACGTCACTGTGTGACAATGCGTTCACACTGGTCGAGTATAAATGATAGGCAGTGTTGGATATTAAATCCATTACGTCACTGTGTGACAATGCGTTCACACTGGTCTAGTATAAATGATAGGCAGTGTTGGATATTAAATCCATTACGTCACTGTGTGACAATGCGTTCACACTGGTCGAGTATAAATGATAGGCAGTGTTGGATATTAAATCCATTACGTCACTGTGTGACAATGCGTTCACACTGGTCTAGTATAAATGATAGGCAGTGTTGGATATTAAATCCATTACGTCACTGTGTGACAATGCGTTCACACTGGTCGAGTATAAATGATAGGCAGTGTTGGATATTAAATCCATTACGTCACTATTCACGTATGCTACATTTTGACCAAAACGGCAGTCTGAATGATAGGATTGAATGCACATCTCTAATGTTACGGAGGTGCGTACACGAAAATACTTTTTTGGGTTATGTAAAAACACAAATGTTGAATAGTTTGTTTTCGCATTCAGCATTACCCAATGTGAATGATTACGTTCTTTGAGATATACAATTAATGATCTATGTTTTATTTCTGCAGCACACACAAAGTACACGCAGGAGGTAACAGGTTAATCCATATTATCTCGCCGTTGATTTGACCGCAGTCCTTATAATGAAGTATTATTTGTCACAGTATCATAACAATGTACAAAATTAATGTTAGGGAGTTGTCCGATTGATCAAACAGCGTTCAGTATCATAACAATGTACAAAATTAATGTTAGGGAGTTGTCCGATTGATCAAACAGCGTTCAGTATCATAACAATGTACAAAATTAATGTTAGGGAGTTGTCCGATTGATCAAACAGCGTTCAGTATCATAACAATGTACAAAATTAATGTTAGGGAGTTGTCCGATTGATCAAACAGCGTTCAGTATCATAACAATGTACAAAATTAATGTTAGGGAGTTGTCCGATTGATCAAACAGCGTTCAGTATCATAACAATGTACAAAATTAATGTTAGGGAGTTGTCCGATTGATCAAACAGCGTTCAGTTCTGAATGTGTGTTAACATTTAAAACTGTATTCTTTCTTAAAATGCTTGGATTGTGATGAACGTGTTCAATGTCTAGATTTTTTTCAGAATTTCCTATCAAGTCAGACCTAGTCTGTTTTGATATTTTGCAACAAAATAAACAAGCTCAGTTGAATTATGTTTCTAACGTACCACGTTATGAGAAAGGTACGGGTTGTTATTCTCCATGCGATTTTGTTGCCGAAGAAAGATGCAAGTTCGGAGGTGGCGTTTGTGGTAATAATATGGTACAGTCGTACGTACTATACGATGAAGAAAGTTTCGGGATTTTATACCCCATGCGAGTGTTGTTGCCGTAGAAAGATTCATGCACGATGATGTCAATTATGGTAATAATATGGTACAGTTGTCCTTATGAAGGAAGTTTTAAACGTGGAATCAAGTCATTTTATTAGGCCTGCATGCGTAATGCATATCATTGTATTCGAACCTCATCACATTGTTATGTGCATTGTGTTTCACGGTAGTTAATGACAACTTAGTAGTGTTGGTTGCACGGGTGGTACGGATCGACTCGGTATCAAGAGCAATACCTTCAGGACAAACAGGTCATAAAACTGGAATTCATCATTTTAAATTTAGAGGGTTAATTGCTGTAAAACCCACAGTTTATCGTGTTTCTCACATTTTCCGAAATCAGCTTGAACCTAGGAACTGAATTACATCTATAGTAATGTATGCATGTGTATTTAGCATGCATCAACCTTTGCTATTTCAAGCGAACTACTTGAATTGCAAACCTGAAAGAATCATAAAGTGTGTTCTAACATAAAATATAACACACTTTGAAACCAGCTGTAACCGTCACACTGCCCTGCATTTTCAGCTGTAATTTACTTTTTAAGCATCCCAATGGTCATTGAATTGGTAAAATAGAATGTTTTTTATAGCAGGAAAACCAAATATTGGAAACATGTGTCCTTCAGACTGTTGGGTACTACCCTTTATCAAAAAATTCGTTAAGGAAGAGTTTACTTCGCTGCGCTCAGCCAGCATATAAGAAAGTCTAGTTCCGTTTTGCATAAACAAACTTAATAAATAAACATATACTGTTTCATTCAAGGCTATACGCAAAATGAAGGACGGAATATTAGCAAATTGTAATATATCCAGCTTGTACAGTGTAGAAATAAACTGGATATGTCCAACTGAGGTTCTCACGAACGCACATTTCTTGTTTAAGCAACTTTATGCAGACACACGGAATTGAAATTAATCCAAGAAAAAAGAATGGTAAATATGCGTCACAGAACATTGCTGATAATAATGAGCTTATTCGTTTCCTAATACTGACGATAAACTACGTCTGCGTGCATATTTTAAATTTAACGAATGTCTTAAGAATATGTGACGTTTTTATGAATATATTTTCGATCATTAAAAGCAATCGCAGGCGAGTCACACTTAAAGTAGGATGACAATGGAAATATAAGTATGAAAGACCTTTGTTGTTTTTCAAACTGATACCTTAGAAAACCTAATTTTAAAAAAAAAAATGCTTCAAATTGATTGCACTAATTAATAGAGTTTTTATTGATATGGTCTTTGTTTCATTCACTGTGCGGGATATTCTTCCAACAATATTCAATACAAATGGAACACCATTTAATGGACTGGGTAGAATACAATACCCGATCAATAAAACCAACAGCTTTCGGAAATTTCCATTGCTAAAATTAATAGTAATAGATTTTAAATGTCAATGTAAGTGTTATATACTAAAGATTAAAATATATTAATCTTACAAATGCGATGAAAGATACCACATGTCTCTATTTTGATGGGATTAGTTAAAAAGTAATACCATCGTAAGTAATGATGACGGGCTTAAAAAACCTTCTTTCTTCGTGAACCTCGCTTTTGTTGGTATCGTTTTCTTTCCTTAGTTTTGGCGAGGTGGGTGGGTGCCTGTATCTTCAAATATACAACAATCTTGATCAACGTTCCCCTAAGCGAATGGTAGATGTGCGCGCAATGCTCGCTGCATTGTGCATGCATTACGGAGACGAACAAACTTTAATATTGGATTGACAATTCAGCTGCCCGGGGATGAATGAGCAGCTGCGCGCGCAGCAGCTTAGAAGGAACGCTGATCTCGATGTGTGTTCATCGCCAACACTAGTTACACTATTATGACTCTCCATTCCCAGCTATATTCACACCCCAGGGAGTCATTTGTCATCTAGATAATTCTGATAATCACTCTATCACACTTCGGTCAGTTTTGTATGTTATCCAGATGAGTATGACTATAATTCTATCACACTTCTGTCAGATTTGTATGTTATCCAGGTGAGTATGATTATCAGTCTATCGCACTTTTGTCAGTTTTGTGTGTCATCCAGATGAGTATGACTATAACTCTATATTCTAAGCGATCAAACCCTTTCCCATCCAAAATAAGGCCACATAGACGTGAAACATACTTTACGTTTTTCACAGAGATATCGACATGGACACAATAAACAGAAAAGAAAAAGAATGTGTGTGTGTGTGTGTGTGTGTGTGTGTGTGTGTGTGTGTGTTCTTATTCAAGATATTATAGCACAAACATGTTAAGTATTTTGCTCCTTAAATATGGTTAGCGATGTTAAATTTCTGACTAAATGTCTTTAGATTTAATTATTTGTCCCCAAACCTATTTCAGTAAATTTGACCATACAAGTGTACATTTTGTGATTACATGCGTGTTCAGGTACAGTTAGGTAATTTTATAAAATATAATTCATATATGAATTTACAATCACGTTTTGCATCAAGCTTATGATAAACCCAACGCGAAGCGGCAATATTAGGAATTCTGCAGAGGAATTGACTATTCTTGATTCCGACAAAATTATATTATGATGCTAGAGATATATCTAGAAAATGGCGTTAGTCGGTCGTAATGTGAACAAGTCATCCCCCAAATGTCAATAGGTACACATCATACAGGAATTTCTTCTTTTCATTGAACATCATACAATATCTGTTTACCCGTCATTTCCCTCGTCTTCATCGTTCCAGAATATTATTTTGCAATATGAATCCAAGTAAACATGTTGATCTACAAAACATGACAAGAAGCTATATCAGGTTTCCTACTGCATTTTGGTAAACAGGTTGCGCAATGAAAAAGCATCTACTCATCAGAAAGAAATATTTTTACTATCTTTAAGAGATATAAACGCGTAAGCATAGATGTCTTTGTGTTTACATACACAAGTATGTGTGTGTGTGTGCTCGCGAGACCGTGTTCCTCAGCACATAGTTGGAATGTGACCACTGCAGTACTATCGCTATTTGTTGAGCCAAAACTTAAATCTCAAAAAGTGCTGACTGATATGAAATCGTTAGTGTATATAGATACCTATCGTGTATTAAAGAAACAAATTATAACCATGCACACCTCCCTGCCAGAAAATCAACATTTCACTACATTATCACTTATGATCCTACAGTGGCAAACCCATTGTTAAAAAAGTAATTTGCAAGTGTGGCATACCGATACATTTGATACTGGATCACAAACATGATTCCCTATTATGTCAAAGCAACACTATAAAACACATGGAATGTTTTCATGTTTACGTCTGACATTATTTTATGTCTATGTATAGCAATAAATATCGTTCAATCCAAATAGCTGCATAAATTAAATACTAAACATGTTTTCACCAGTTTAGACCATATATATATATATATATATATATATATATATATATATATATATATATATATATATATATATATGTATATATAATTATATAATATAATGTATGATAATATATATATATATATATATATATATATATATATATATATATATATAGGGGTGAGTGGGAGGTGTTTTGCTTAGATTCTTCCAAAGAGTTAATTTGAACTATAAAAATGTTCAAAGTTTCATTTAATTCAAATATTTACAAACAATAAAATTTCGGCTTTAAATAAGACAAATGGAATCAGGGATGAAATATACTGTACTGGGCATTTTCTTTTCTTGGGCTAAATAAATATGGTTAAGCATGCAAATCAACGTAGAAGCTGTTGAGATTGTCGGTGTCATTTATATTTAAAAAAAAGTAGTTATTACAATGAGAACACTTGTAACGACTGTCGGAAATTAGGACGTAATAAAAATAAAAGTCGTAAGGAGGATTGTACAAATTGATTGGTTGTTCAATTAACTGTTTGATCGATTGATCCATTGATTGATTGATTGTTTGGTTAATGTGATTGTTCATTTAACTGACTCTTTCAATAACAGCTCGTAATAATATTTATTAATGCATATTTTGTCATTTATATTTTCCTTATATTTCGATAGACTTTTGAAAACAATGCAACGTTTATATGAGTTATGATGTTGTAGGTAATCAAATAATAGGATCTTTTTATTTCACTGACTGTGTAAAGCACTTGCATAAGGCAGAACGTTTATCATTTCTAATAGCAATTGAAAGAAAGCCTCCTAATGCGGACAATAATGTTGAAATATAAATGTTTCATCTTGGAACATAAATCACATGGTAAGACTCATAAAGATTCTAATACTTTAATGATGCATGTGTAATGTAATATCTCGACAAAGTGTCTATATTTCGTTATTGCGTCAACCGTTTTCTAATATCATGCCTTTGTGGGAATATTCAGACAGCATAAATTATTAATAAAATCTGTTACGTCTTTTGGTCACTCCAGCATTGATGACCTAACTAAATATCTGAGCTTTCACGACCGGAAACATAAACCGAATTAGAACAGTCGTGAAGACTATCTTTATAACAACCTTTATTCTGCTAAAAGTTAAAGAGCAGATAATATTTTGTTATTCTTGACACAAACATTAGAAACGTTCCATCTATAAACAATATTTCATCATGGACAAAAACTTTAACATACTTTGACAGTGAAGATCTTTGTTAACAGAAAATTTAAATGTCATGTATGATCAAAGACTAATTTAGCTTGCTACCATAATGCAAAATATTAATAGCATGTTCATGATAAGAAATGGAGGCATACAAAATAATATACACAATTTGAAACAAAGGCTTTTTTTATTATTTAAATAGCTGATTTACGTAATATAATTTGCTCTACATTGTACTATTTTCGCTTCCACTTTACAGGAATACTAGACGTGCGGTTTTTTACTTTTATTTTTGCTATTGTTAGAACAGACAAGCGGGCTTTCTCTTGTATTTATTACTTAAGTTATTTGCATAATATTATTGTCAGAATCCGTAACTATAGATGGAGAAAGCAAAGTACTTATCTAATAAAAGATTAGACATAGTGTAATCCGTATTATTTTGAGCTGATGAGATCAATATATTGACTACCGATGTCCATCACCGATGAGATTAATATATTGACTACCGATGTACAGCACCGATGAGATCAATATATTGACTACCGATGTACAGCACCGATGAGATCAATATATTGACTACCGATGTTCAGTACTGATGAGATCAATACATTGACTACCGATGTTAAGTATTGATGAGATCAATATATTCGCTACCGATGTCCAGTACTGATGAGATCAATATATTGCTTCAATCATAAATAAATGTAATCTTTCTCCTCCGACAGACTACTTTCATATTTTATGAAACGCAGATTTATTTGTATGCAGTTTCTTTCTTAATAGCTTCATTGAATCAATCTTCTTTAATCTTTTCCATAACCTAATATAAATTATAGTATACGCATACCATCCCATTTATGTTGCTTATACCCCATATAGGATGTTTAACTGCAACAGGTGCTCTGTTCCATAACGAAAATTAAATTACACATTGATTTCATTTCTCATCCAAGTATGTGATCTGGAGAAACAACAAAATGTTTACACCTAATCCGAAAAGCAGCTTCTCATTGGTTGAAACCCATTGATGAAGGATTTCCAAAATTATTAAAAACAATTTATTTTGTCTAACAGGGAAATAAAACCAACCCAAGCACATCTTTATCCCATATGACCAAGGCAATGAAGTACATAAAAACAAACGCTTCATCGTTTCTTTTTAACCTCGCATTCTTTACGTTTCACATTATCTCAATTCTCAACGAATGTGCACTCCGTCATTTAATTCAGATTTTTAATTACTATCAAATCGTTGATTATTCATTTCGTTATGTCATTGTGCTTGTTTGGATGGGTGTGTGCAGATGTTTTGTAATTCTGGCAAACAACTAGATAGTATAGTTATTGTTCCGCTTTAGCTGGCATATTTTGCATAATTCAAAAGTCAAAGGTTAATTTATAGCGCATGCATATTTAAGACATTACTTTACTAATTCTGAATATATTCCCTATCATACAACAACTTACAAAGCCTTTAACATTTCTACAACGCATTAAACCCGCCAAGTAAGCTGTGAAAGAAGACAAATTTATATAATTCTTGGCAATACTGCAACATCTTGTGTTTTAAATAAATATTACAATATCTTTCAATATTGTATCACGATTATTAAAATTTGCATACCAAAAGAATCATTGACCAAACACTAAACAAAACAAATGTGAATGTTTTGTGGGTATTGTTTATCAAAAGAGCAATGAATTTTAATGATATACACTGGAAATATGATTTCAGCGTGTCGAGTATATATAAAGTTTAAATACATGAAATAATGTACGAGAATGGACTATGAGAACGTATCTACAAATATTTTCTTTTTGAAGCAAGATTTTACCGAACGTTGCCCACCAGTAACCTAAATCAAACTATTTCCAGATCGTGATTCTTTTATCTTTTATTTCTCACTTCCCTGTGTAAATGAACGTGCCATTATTTTAAATGTGTTATAGTAATACCTTTCAATCCTTGACACGATATATGTTAGCATACATGTTGCATGATGATGCTATAAATTCACCGCAATCATATCTGTGATAATTGTTAAAGTCAATAGAAGAACGTGTAGTAAGAAATCATATTGATTATACCTGATTTGACATCAAAGGACCAGATGACGGAAAAAAAATCCATTTTCTTCGCTTGTCAGATCTTATTTTGTATTCACACATTATTCTCATGTAAATACGTTAGACTATTGTGCAAAGAAATAGACTAACTGTCCATGGTGTCAGCGCCTCAAATTCAGATACAATATAACCAGAAGAAACACAACATCTACAGTGTTAGCACTTCTTATTAGGGCATAATGAACCAGACGAAATGTCTACAGTGACTTTACTTACTGTATCAACGCCACAAATCAATATTTGCTCTGAAACCATTTAACATTTGCCCTCTAATAAATACGACTAAAATCCAAGCAACAATGCTGTGCAGTGTTAGCACACTGCTCATAAAAATATATAATCGGATCAGGTGCATTTTGTTTTCATTCTTCGAGATGTATTTGCAAACAAAGTTGAATTAACAAGTGAAAGAAAATAACAGTCAATAGAAATTTAAATTATGTCAAGACTCTAATGTGAACAATTATTCAGTACAGGAGAGAATACCCCCACCCCTAACCCCACACAAAGACATTCAATGTAGATTGAGGTGCACAATAAATGCCAGGGAAAAATAAGATGTGATCTAGTCAATATGGCAAACTATAATATGTAAAATGTCAGTTTTAGCATTAAAGACAAAAGACACTCCTCACAAAATGTTGTTTTACCCATTTTGCCGAAGGTTTTCATGTTTGGCAGTTTAACACAATGCCGTTCACCTTTGATACTGGTACGTGTGTACTGTGTATCACTTTCATTGGTCCATTTATAGTACAATGATATCACCACACAGAATGTTTTATTCATTGACTGACTAACCACGGCAGCCCCAGGGATGCATTTTGGCGGTCTGCCAAAATGAACATGCTCTGACCGAGATTCAATGACCCAAAATATGGTATTGTTTACGCGGTAAAATGGATTTGGTCAAACAGACACAAACAAAATGTTAACAAAACAAATTCATGTCTAATTAAAACATTTTGTATTTATCTACTGAGAAGAAAAGTAGATATGTCTTTTATATGCTATATTGAATGATTAAAAGATACAAATTATAGTTGGATACATGCAACATATTTTTGTCTGTGAACACTCATTGATTGTCTTGCCACGCTTTCGAAGAGAAAGGTGTTATAGGTTTTGGTCAGAACATACATATAACGAGAAAAAAGCATGGTTATTCTTTTCGATCCGAACCGCTAGGTCATATGATTAGAAACACGTCGCCAAATCAGCCAAAGAATGGTCAAATAATCATGTTCCTGACCTGAGCATCTCCAAAATACCATCTAATGTATGGCATTTGTATGCTCTGTGTAAACCATGACTTTTACGTATCAATTGCGTGACCAAAAGCTTATAAAACTGTAGTATGCGTGATATTTAAACTATATTGTTTTTGTTACACTTAACAATATTTCTGTTGATTACATTAATACACATTGGACCGTTAGAAACCGAATTTGCGCAATATGAATGAAAAGAAAATTACATTTACATACTTCCGATGACCATTTCTTAAGAATGCAAGAATGTTTTTTTATCTCTTTACACTCCTTATTCTTATTTTTGTCATTTTATTCTTTCAATAAGCTTGCTTCTTTCCATAGCACGAATGCATTCTTCACAGATAACTGTTATTTTCAATTAAAGATATTACAAGTATTTAATTATAAGAGGGGTTAATTTATTTATTGTTGGCCTTCTTGCATCTTGGTGACGAATTATCTTTACTGTCATCTTTTAAACCATAAATGCATGTTTAAAATTAATGAAACAATTATATATTTATTCCCGAAATATATATCATAACACAATAATATGATATGAATTATTAATGGGGGATTTGGGGTCTCTTTTTGTCAGATTAGGAAATATAGCAAGAACATCTTTGTTTGGTTTTACTTAATGGGAACATTGCAAATAGCCGGACCACCCAAAGAGATACCACGACAGCCGAACAACTTGCCAATGGACAGAATACGACAGCCGAATCACTTGCAAATTGGCAGACCGCAACACCCTTCAAACTGAGTATGTGTGATTATGATTTTTAACGTAGCGTTTGCAATTTGCCAGTCATATTACTATGATGGCTACATTATGGCATTTATTGTGACGCCTAGCAATGGGGCGTCATGCCACAGACACGTAACATTATGTCCCACTCAGTCACATTATCCTGACACTAGACCGACCGGCCAATCCTAACATTAACTTATTAATGCTGAGCGCCAAGCGATGCAGCTGCAATACCCCATTTTATAAGTATTTTTATATGCCTCAGCCGGGATTCGAACCCGCGACCTCCTGCATCCATTTTATTTAAACTGAAGAATGATATCGCCATGGATTCAAGTGATATTAGGTGCTTGGGTGTATATAAATGTCATAGTCTAAAGGACTTGATTTAATTCAATATGTAAAATGTATATATTTTATCTAAGTAGCTCCATTTTTCGTTTGTCACCCTGTTATGCGCTGTGAATAAGGCAAAACAACGAAATTATACTTATTGATTATTTGTACTAAATCATGCATGTTTTCCAAGTTATTTTCATCATCAAAATTGGGAATGTTAAAAGTGATATAATTTACTCACTTCAGTATAACGAGGATGTATATTGCACAATGAAGACACAAATAGACAGAAAATATATTATTAACATTTAAAGGTGTTTAATTGAATAATGTAGACTAGTATATCCTAAATAAATTAATACCATTTATCATGATAATGCATTTAATACTCTCAAATCTTAATGTAGTTAATCCAGCCTTTTTAAGTAACGTTTCTGTATGTGCATATCGCATCACGAAATAGAACTGAATTATTATATTCACAATTTCTAGCATTAGTTATTATAGATCCAAATGAAAGTTGATGACTATTATACAAAGTTTAAAAACAATCTATCAAGCCTGTCAAGCAATACGCCTGAAGGTATAAAATAAAATACCGAGAAGTAGGAAAGCATTTGAAGAACAAAAAGAATAAATGTAGATTCTCTAGAAAAACAAGTGTAACATGCAGCTATACAGACATTACTGAGATGAATGTTAATTATGATGTAAGTTCGCATGCATGTAACATACCTAACTGAAAAGCTAATTATAACAATGAAAGTTTGTCAACATTTGTTACATGAATCAATCATTGTGTGTAACGTATTGCATGGTTCGTATAGGTAACTAAATGAGAGTACATGTGAAAAACGTACTTCATGTTTTTAATTACAGGTAACTAATTGAGATCATTAGAGAGAAGCATATTTTGTCCCATGACATAACCATTGTCTTTTTTCTATAATATAGATTATACATGCCTATACTTACAAAAGGATATAATTGTTTTGAATCAACGGACAAACACGATCGCCGCGAGCCTTGTTTCATTACACGCAGTGCGTGCGTTGGCGTGTGCAGCAAGTGCCATAAACTTGTCAGATATACTTTTATTAAATACATAAGTTTGCCCCTTCTCTACCTTCGCCTAAGTACACTGTGCTGCATTTTTGCAAGACAAGATCATGTCATTAAGAATGCTTTAGATTGCTAACTAACGAGTCTTCGGTAGGCAACCCCTAACCACGACAAAAAAGTTAGAACATGAAAACACTTGTACTGCTATTGTGTGACGCGTATGTGTGTGTGGTAGCTCGATATATATTGACTCGATAAGTTAATTTAAAATAACGGGGATTGCCATATTATCATATGTATGAATGATTTCGTCCTCTCTCTCTCTCTCTCTCTCTCTCTCTCTCTCTCTCTCTCTCTGGTGTTCAGAAAATGTTTTAGGCGTCACCTCCTTCCTTCAGTTACTGCACATCGGATATGTAAACGTTGTTAAGTCAATACCGATATAGTTTTTCTTCAACTCCAAGCGTAACTATCATACTCTATAGTATCTCATTTTATTTATTAAGGTAGATATGAGCATTCCACCCGTTGATAGAGAGCTAATATGTTTACCTGATTTCGGTAGAACGGAAACAATTTAAGCATACAAACCTTACAAAAGTGATTCAAGCAAGCTACGTATGACCAGTTGAGAAATAACATCAAAATCTAAATCTTTATAGGCGAAGAAGGTTAAACAAATGTATAATTATTCTTAACTGAGCATTTGTAATTATCTACTTCTTGTCCTTTTCCTTGGTAAAACCTTCGCAATTTCCCAATCAGGTACAGGTAGAGATCAGTCTTATACATGTCTTACTTGTCCTGGAGAGGTGTCTACAGATCTATTTTGTCCTGCTGGGTCATCTTTAGTGCTACCTCGTCCTTCTATGGTGTATGCAGTTCTACTTTTCCTGGTAGTATGTATTTTGCACTAGCTTGTCCTAGTACTGTGTATCTAGTGCTAGCTTGTCCTGCTAGGGTGTGGGTAGCGAAAACTCCTACTGGTAGGGTGTCTGTATTGCTACCTTGCCTTGGTAGTGTATCTGTAATGCTACCATGTCTTGGTACGACGTATGTCCTGGTAGGGTGTCTGCAACGCTTCCTTGTCATTGAAATGTCTCCGCAGCCCTCCCTTGCCTTGGCAGGGTATTTGTAGTGCGACATCGTCCTGAAAGGGTGTCGTTAGGGTTAGCTTCTCATTGTAGGGTTTCTGATGTGTTTGTTAACATCAAGGTTTTAAGATATTAGACGAAATATTTGGTGTTTTTGCATCAATATAAATGTATGTTACGAACAAAAGTTTCTTTACAACTAGTCCCACAAAAGTAGTTTTGATAATGGCACCACGCCAAATTGAAAGTTGTTATCTGAACAAGCACTAGTGATTTGCTCATTTAAGGATAACTGTCATTATTTTATCATCAGCATAGAGTAATGACTACGTAGCCTAAGCGAAACAAAATAATTGCGTCATCATAAAAATGCAGACTTTAACAAAATAATTGTGTTATATGTGTCACAGCCATATACCCTAAAACGTTTTCTTCCAAAAACACAAAAAGCAAGTTTCAATCATTGCGATATGCTTTCTTTGATTAAAATGCACGTTGAGTCAGCTAAGAATGTAACTGAAATTTGCTTTATTTCGCTGAATATACTTAACCATATACCATTCCAGCTGCACATTCGAGAAATTGTTTCAGAAAATCGACAATAAGAACAAAAAGACGCAGATACACATGAAGAACGCAATTCCAAACATTTGTCGTATGCGATTTAGAGTTTTCGACAGGGAAAAAGAGGTACATGGAAATGAAGAGGTCCATGCCGTCAACAATAAAGAAAACTTCAACAACTGCGCTAGTTCAAAGTACCTTTTATAAAAAGATTGATATTAACAAAGATGAGGACACAATTGTCTAGATCAAAACGATTAGGCGAGTAATTTCATTCTAAGTAAATAATAGTTCATGCAGGCATTTAAGGAGTATGGAAGTGTACATCACATTATCATATTTGTGGTTAACATACTTTCATCATTGTGTATAAGATATCGTTATCATTGTGTATAACATACTCTCATCGTTATTAATGAGTATAACATAATGTCATCAACGTGTATAGCATACGGTCATCATTGTGCAAATCATGATATCGTCATTTTGTATAACATAATGTTATGATTATGTATACATAATGGCATCATTGTATATAACATGTTGTGCATACAATACTATCATCAATGTGTACAACATGTCATTATTGTGTAAAAACATAATGTCATCAATGTGTATACATAATGTCATCATTGTAATTAGCATACTGTCATCAATGTCTGTAACATGTTGTAGTCCTCTCAGCATTGTGTATAGCATAGTGTCATTCTGTAAACTTACATTGTGTATCAAACTGAATCAGACACAACCTTTGTTCACGGTGATACGTTTCACTGACGGACTCCAGCCCAACATACCTATCTGGCCTTACCCATGTGTACATACCAGCAAGATACTTACGCTCCTCTTCTTACAATCGTATACTCATTATTCCCACTAGGAAAACAAAGTCATATATACAACTTTCTTTTGCATTAAAGACCTAATAACGTTTCCTACCGTAAATATTTTCAGTATGTTTTTATTTTTTCAATATCATGGAGGTTTTGTTATTGGTAGTGTTAGGATTGAATTTTTAGTAAAATTAATAAGATTGATATTTTCCTTGAATTGTATTAAAGTAATGTTTTATTTATTTATATGTAAGTAGTTTCTAAAATATATTAAAGGTAATTTCACTTGTTTTTGAAGTACAACTATACAGAATAGAAAGGGTTGCTGAGCAAGTGGAAAAAAGGCAATGTGTATAACTATACTCCCTAACATCAGTAAAAATAACTAATGTACAGTGTTGTGTAAGATTGTATACCATAATACATGCGTTTGCTGACTTAGCTACAGTTCTAGGTTTCATTAGTAAAAATATGTCTCTGACCTAGTGATTGGCAAAGGTTCAATTCGGTTAATGAAGGTGGAGTAACCTCTTTCTAAAGAAACTTCTAGACGATACAGAAACAAGATGGCTTCCAACTAACGGATATCCATATTTGGTCTGACGTCGTTAAAACAAATATAAATAACTACAGAATTGAGTCTTATGAATTAAATAAGGTGGTTTTCACCTGCTGGAACTGGTCTCTACCGGATTGTAGAGTTTGTAATTTTCTGTCTGATGCGTAGAGGGTATGACCTTGTCTAACCCTGAATCTGGCCGCATACGTATATATAGAGATGCGCGAATCAGGTCAGATTTAGTTTTCCGTATCAGCAAAAAATTGACATTGACTCTTCAATTCCAGGTTAGCAACTGTACATGTTATAACTCTTGTAAGGAATAAGTATTTTTAATGATTGAGATTTTAATGGTAAAATTGTTTTGTGTGCAACATTCCTATTGAATTCTTTTATTTATAATATATTGTAATGGAATGTTTAAATGTTTTAAAGAATTTATATTTATGTAACTTTTATTATAAAGGTTGAATTAGCTACCAATTTCATACTTTGATTTAATGTTGAAATAAAGTATTCCTTAAGTAAGAAAGAGTAATATCTAGCAATATATTCTAAATCAATATTCTTAATATTCTGTTTTAAAATGAGTAAAATGCATTAACTGTTATTACATTTAATACCTTTACTATCTTGAAATTGATTGAGAATTAACTAGTGTGTAATATTCTAAGGTGCAGAAGTTATATGAATAAAATGAAGTTGGAAAGCTTAATAGGAAAATGTAATATGTATTTCATGAACTTTTATTATAAAGTTTTTAGAAGTGTTTCTAGAATGTAGTAATATATATGTGTGTTGATTATTTAAATAAAGTTTTCCGTATCAGCAGAAAATTGACATTGACTCTTCAATTCCAGCTACGATTCCGTACCTGAATTCCCTAGACATTTCTATCATCTGGTGACACTCTTTATCTGGGGACTCAACCTTTTTCTTCTTGCTATCTTCCTGAGTTCCCGGCCTAAGTTTATGAGACTGATCTATAGAACATTCCAGCTAAACATCTAAGAAAAGTCTCATAAAAGTAGTCATACTAGAGTTTCTAAAGATTTGGCGCTAAACAAAGTCCTCGTAATTATTATTATTCTAGAATATTGTAATCATTGTGCCATCATTTTCTATAACATATTGTAATCAAAGTGAATAAACAGTGGGGGGTCCCGAGTGACCGTTAAAGCGCTGTCCGTTACGGATCACTGCCATCTCACCTCTGTCTGCGTGGGTTCGAGTCTAGGATTCGGCCAGTGTGGGTAGGTGAGAAAGCTTGCTAGTAGCTTCTCGTGGGTCTTTGGTTCTTTTTGGAGTTTTCTGGGTTCTTCCTCCGCCATTAATACTGTCCGCCATGTATAACCTATATTGTGTATTGCATATTGTCATCAGTGTGTATAACATTGTGGATAGGATATTGTTGTCATTGTGTAGAAGATATTGTCGTCTTTGTGCATACATATTACAAAGCTCATCGATACATATTGCAAAGCCTTACGACATAACCACTTCTCAATGCTTAAATTTCATATTCACTGAGCTATTTGTAAGGTGAGGTCCAGTTGGTTACTGGTTCCTTATTTCTGATTCCCTATTCAGGAAGAAATAACTATCCAGTTACACATTTCCTAATTAACACAATGCAAATGAAATTTTTGAATATAAGCAACAGTAACGTCCTTATTGGTTGATTCCACATAATATTTAAGGAGATGACGGATAATAATAATGTGCACTAGAAAATATAATGCATATATTAGTTTAATATATATATATATATATATATATATATATATATATATATATATATATATATATATATATATATATATATATATATATATATGCTACCGTCTCATGGATATGCTGAAATATTAGAAACATCTGATCAAAATTTGTTTAGCATGTTCTAAAACAACACGAATTATTGATTGATTAGGATTGTAAACGTAGCTTTAACAATTTTTCAGTCATATCGCGACGATGTCTGCAGTGAAGCAGTTTATAGTAATGTCTAGCACTGGGGCATCATGTCGCAGACATGTAGCATGATGTCCCACCAATTCACATTATCCTGACACCAGGCCGTCCAGTCCTAACGCTAACCTCTTAATGCTGAGCGCCAAATGAGGCAGATGTTAGTAGCATTTTTGTTGTGTTAGATAGCGGCAACATTGAAAGAGTGTTTGCCCTTAACTCTCCTATAGAGTTAATGTTGTATACATGTTTTCAGTTCCGTTTCATTTCATAAGTGAAATAGTGCATCGATCTTTAATTGCATAAAAGCGTCAGGGCATGGAAATTTGCTCTCCAGCCGTTCCAATGATACAAATTAGTTCCACCGCACATTTTGTTTTAGATCTAAAAAATGTTTTGAATCTGATTTCTTGACTTTCCTGTAGTGCATATATGGCGGATATCACCACCCTCGTTATCCACCATTCGTTATCCTTCATCTACGTTTCTGCCCCATTTCCCTGTAGATTTGTTTCTCATTTAATAGTTTTGGAAAATACCAGCAATGCATTACAATTGGCACAACATTAGAAACTGCGTCATTTAATACGTTTATCTTTTCTTGAATACAAACGTCCACACTGACATTTCTTCTTTCGCTCCACCGTGTTTAACAGCAATAAAATAACGGCGTGCGTTGCTTATTTGTACCTATTAGTATGGTGCTAGGTAATTTGGAATTTTTCTGATCAAGGTCAGTGTCTTCTGTTTTCCGTTAATATTGGTTTTTTTTTATTATCCTGATGGTTGTCATCATTGTGCTACCTTTGTCTCGTGTAACCTTTGTTGAATTCACTCAAGAATCTCATGCTGACCTTTCTCAGTTATTAACTTGCAATCTACAGTACTCTTACAATACTTGCATTTCAGACCCGGTTTTGTAAAAGTAAGTTATGGCTTTGCTTTTTAACATCTTGGATATATTTTAAAATCAATAAAAAATTTTGCTCAGAAAGATTCTATATTTGTTTGCACTGTTCAGAATTCTTTAAACTAACCAGTTTTCAATCTAAATCCTGTGTAGTTAATTGTACGAAAATTACTATCAAATAAATAAATTGTGGACAAGACGAAAAGGAGAACGAATCTATAGTTAGCAACGACCGAAAACAACAGTTTTAAAAGATCAAAATATCAACATCCTGTTCAGTTTGGAAGATTATCTCGAAAGGTTTCAAAGGAATTCAATATGCCAAAAATCAAAAGTTTAAAGAAAGAACGAGGAGAGTCCCAAATAACAGAAGGTCTTACAATGAGAAAGAAACAATACTACCTCCCGCAGTACAAGATATTATTTTATAGTAGGTGGTGTTGCTGTTTTCGCATTATGTTTTCCATATATACTCGCTAATATGTCGAGACAAACTGCAAACAACAACGATCCTGATCTGCCAATTCAAAGGTCAGCATAAGTTGTTGTAGGGTTTAACGCCATATTTTCAGCACACGATAGGCTATACAGGGCGGCCAATATTAATGGTGGAGGAAGAACCTGAGAAAACCCCGGAAAGAAACACCGACCCACGAGAAGCTACTGGCAAGCTTTCTCACATAACCACATTGGCCAAATCTGACACTCGAACCCACGCAGACAGAAATGAGATGTCAGTGATCAGTAACGGAGAGAGTTTTAGACTACTCGGCACCGTCAATAGAAGCAAGATATGGGCAACGTAATACACACTAACAACATATTAACATAATTTACCTTTCCTAGGACTACTCGCGTCCTACTGTAACACGACATAATACGTTATCTTAGATAAACCATCACTCACCATTGTCGATATAATTTACCAGCTGAACTACACGTCACTAATGTCCATACCATTGAACATCGGTTGAAAACAAACGAAATTATGAATTTCACTCTTTTTCCTAACTCCAGACATAGAAACAATAATTTCTCAACATACATTATGCAGTTTAAAACCACTTATTCCGAGCTCATTCATACCAACAAAATATTGTATGCAAATTGAGACAATACCTCTGTGATTCCTCGAACCCTCGCTGTCTTATCATCAGAGAAATCCCTGTCTCCTCTTTTGTTTCCGGTCTCTCCAATTCTAGACACCCTGTCCCTTGTATGATGTATTTAACGATACGAGTACTTATTACTGATATCGGAGATTGCATTGAAACCTTGCATTTCACCATAAACCCCTCCCACTTTTATCTTAGCACATCGGGATTACTTTCTCTATCAAACGTTTGACACTCCCACTGAAGTCAGAGTAATCCTCTCCAGTACACTTTTATTAATAATTATTCTTGAAACTATCATTTTTATAGTACCTGTTTTAAATGATCCAAAGTTTCCACAAGTTTTGCTCTGGCTTGCCTCAGACCTATTGTTTTCTACACATAACCCTCTATCGTTAACTGCATCAAAATGAATGGCTACGTGTCATGCTGACCACGACATAATTTATTGCAAAATCGTTTCAGAAAACTTTTTCACGGTTAAATAACTGTAATCAATAATTTATGAATCATGCCATGATTTCCGGGTCTTATGGTTTGGTTATATTGACGAAGCCTTCAGTAATGCTCAGGTTCCTTGTCAACTTCTGTCACGAACACTTTTTCCCGTTTTAATCATTTCGGGGATGTTATAGTTTTCATGCTTTCAATATAATTAACCATAACTGAATTTCAAATTTATGCTTAATAAGACAAGGATGTACTGTCTCCATTAACATAATAAATAATATTGAGCTCCCTCCATATCGGAAAATGTAATTTACACGCTTAACCGCGTCCAAAATATCAATATTCTGCTTGACTAACATCTGAATACATAATGACTATTTGGAATTGAGGTAAAGATAATTCCGAGTTACTGATGCACACCTGGTCTAATTGTTTAAGCACGGATGGATTTGATAACTAACATCATATGATGGTGAGTTTTTGTGCGTAAAACCATTATCAGACTCGTGCATTTTCCGATTACTTTTTCAAAACATTCATGAATGAGCTCAGTGTTATTTAAAGGAAAACAAAATAGACTGATGCAGTTCTTTACATATCTGACACGAACAAGCACTAAATATACAGCAAATACATAATAGAAAGGAAACCACCGATTACTCATAGTCATATAACGTTTTATACACCGTATTTTGATGAACTTTATTTACTGGCCACATTTATTATACTTTTTCTATACCTGATTCATTGTCAAAATAAAATTAGCATAGTTGCATCAGTTAAATAATATGTATGTATGTATGTATGTATGTATGTATGTATGTATGTATGTATGTATGTATGTATGTATGTATGTATGTATGTATGTATGTATGTATGTATGTATGTATGTATGTATGTATGTATGTATGTATGCATAGTTAAATGTAGTTAAATGTATGACTGGGGCATGCATGAGTCCACATCTGGAGTTACATTTATGAATGGAGTATGCATGTGTCTACATCTGTAGCTATATTTATGACTAGGGTATGCATGGGTACACATCTGCATCTCTCCTTTGAATTAACTGCATTCGTCTTATCTAAATAAATAGTGCAAAAGGAATGTGAGTGACATGTTGCATATGCATTAAAGAGAGTGAACTTCATTTAAGCTGAAAATCAGTTGGCAACTTCATGGCTCCACATCTGATGGTATGTGTATGACTGCACATCTCTATATTTCCTTTGAAGTCTCCGGTGCCATACTATAAGATGTATAAGAACGTCACTGCGTGATATGTGCACATAAGATATCGAAATGTATTTAAATGAAAATTGGTGAGCAAGAGCAAAAACCTAAGGTTTCTCAGCTTTCATTTTTAATCCGTTATAACTGGCGTACGTGGCTAATACCATTTATCAAACGTGAGCATTTTACATATATTTATAAGTTGCATGATTTTCTATTCATTAACGTGGTAATGGCAATTACGGTTCAAGCCAACAGAAAATTTGTATTTAAATCAACGAAATCAAGATGATTAGCTGTAGTCATCATAATTGAATTTGTCACGCACTTCAGTTGAATGTTTAATCATAATATGCATTCAATTCAATTTCAAACAGCCAAAATATAAATTAGAATATATTTGATCTATGAAGAAAAGTCTTCCGCTTTCCATTTAGACTGTAATTCAGCTTCATGTTATTATTATTTTGTATACTGAACAACTAAAGTAAATTGACCTATACTATTTACCTTTCGTTTTTTCTGAAATCGAACGATGGATTGAAGTTTTAATTCAATAGCTTAGAGTTATGCCTCATGCATGTAAAGAACGGTGTGCTCTCTAGTTTCCAATACTGGAGAAGATTTTATTAATTTAGAAATATCTACAAATTCCGATTTCGAAATGTGTTGCCTGCACATTTTCTGTTACACTGGCACGTAGAGCATTGCACGTGCTAATCGCGCGTGTCGGAGCGCCCTTACCAGCTGCTGAATGATAGTATGATGAACTTAAGCCAAGCATTACTGGGATACCGATCACGGTTGCTTGCAGATGGTTGTTACATTGTGTTCATAAGCCTTAGGCGACCATCACTCTCAAACAAAACTGAATCGCAGTCATCAGTGTTGTTTGGGTCCTTCTCTCTCCCATTTCTACATGACGCATAAACCTGGTATGTTGTTTGGCGCACAGGAATTTTATTGATCGCTTGGAGTGCACGTATGGGATCTAACACAATTGCTAAAATACTAATATAAACGTCAGCTGATGTTTTGATTCTTTGTTTTCATTTTCTATTTTTAAGCCTACTTCCATTTAAAATTTGACAACTTTTTGCAAACAAACATTTGATGATGAATTACAGTTGATGTTATTACATTGCTTCAGCATATCAGGTTTCACCACAACCTTACCATTTGCATGCTTACCAATATTGGTCAATGCAACGTTTGTCACGTGACTGGTCTTCCCGAGAAGGGAAGAAGTCTACCTTAAGGTTTTGTCTTTCTTATGTGACTTATTGTACAGTTTTATCGGTTTTCCTTAATACCTTATTATTATTCCTGAAATGAACGATATTTGTATTGATAAGTTATTTTTGGATTTAGATTATAGTTTAAGGTCTGTTACCAAGAGTGAATGTAATGGGTGAGCGTGACACCTCGTTCATAATTTATCTTAAATATATGTTCTCCGTAAGGTATTGCGTCTTACAGAACATGTTAGCGTTATAGATAATACGGCTGGCTGTTTCGAACTTTGAAAGAAATGTAATGCTCTCAAATCGAGAATTTTATACTGTTTTAAATCTAATGTTCTAGATAGCACGTAAATAGAGCAACCGGTCATCTGTAACGTTAGTTTCTACACTATTTGTTTTGAACCTTGGATCGTAGCATTATCAACAACCTACTTAGTTTATCTGACAGAATTTGCTCGTGTACGCTTTATATATTGTACTTCTTCAGCACAATTCTGAGTATTTAATATAAATGGTGTAACTAACACAATGTTGTGCTTGTTTTCGTTCTCCCCCAGTGTTACACAGCAACATGGTCAAAATTCGTTTTGTTGAAACGTACTTCATTTGGACATGTGGAGAGAATGACGTCACATATTGTCCTCCACCTAGAATGGATGCGGCACTGAGATTGCGTGCAGATGAGCATATGAGGGTGTTGATGGTTAGTAAAGCGGTGCATGTAATTGCGAATCATTGGCCTGTATAGCTGCATTAGCAAATGATAGGATTTTGCTAATTATTTAGGAACATTTCTTAAGTGTAATCATACCTGAAGAAACCGGAGCAATTGATCATAGCAGTGATGCTAAGACTCAGAAGCGAAGCGTATTTCAGTAGACCAACACAGCCACATATAAAACAGGAGCTTAAATTTATATTTTGGAACATTGTATAGAAATTATTAAATCAGAAAATATTTCAAGAACTGCATGTACTAAACTTTAGAAAACTAGGATTGTATGTACTTAACCTAGTTTGGATTAAAAGGACGATTACCCCGTCACCAGACTGAACACTCAGTAAGGTGCCTTGCAAAGAAACATTAAAAGTTGGTACATTGTTGCTCTGCCATTTAGTCTCAAATTTATGAATTTATCTGGGATGATGGAATTATTGTCACGTACAAGCATGACTAAAAGCAGTTCATACGTCAGCATACTGGCAAGATGACAAGGAATCCTTCTGAATTTGCAGCCAAGAATGCTGAACAGAATTCGCTATTGTCTCTGGCAACAAATACTAGTGGCCATTTTGTAACGACATAAGATTTATTGAAACTAATACACATGGAACGCTTAACAAAGTATTTTACTCGAGAAAACAACGAAAACACTCCTCATGAAATGAAAAAAGAAGCAGATATGTAACACAGGGACTTTATACTAATGTTATGAGTTTAGCCTCTAATAAACGGTAACAAAGAAAGGATGAAAACAATAAGCTTTGTAAAATTTAACGAAAAATCATATTCTGCTGGAAAAGATTGTAAAAATGAAAACAGGAACGTATTTTTACTCTACAACTATATCCATTACAGCAAATACCAGATATGGTCTTCTATAATTTGTTTGAAGATAGTTAGTGTCGATCAATAGTCAGATCATATTTATTGGTCTTGAGTTCACTTTTGGTACGTCTAA
Source organism: Unio pictorum (assembly GCA_030141615.1). Taxonomy (NCBI): domain Eukaryota; kingdom Metazoa; phylum Mollusca; class Bivalvia; order Unionida; family Unionidae; genus Unio; species Unio pictorum. Next base: position 958,662 of record JARLTB010000276.1, on the reverse strand, counting down.
ATGTATGTTATACTATTAGGAAGGAAGGTATGTTTGGCTGATATATGGCATTATCCTCTGAATATTTCAAAGCATCATCACTGTACAAATAGAAACAGTCAAGCCAAAAGTACATGAAATAATGACTGCAAATTTTCATATAAAACGAAAACTTAATCGAAAATAAAATCTTCGACAAAATCGACAAAGAAGCAACGTGTAACAATATTGTATCGCTGAAACTGCTTCATTCCCGAGTACATTACCTTCGGGTTTTTAAGGGAAAAAAACTCTGATAGTATAATTGCATAGTTGTATGAAGGAAGCGATACACTATTATACGGAAAGAGATATTGATGTCTAATTTGCGTCACCATATAACTTTAAAATAGTCAATATTTTATGACTCTCCGCGTTATTTCAGACGTATTACAGATTTGGAATCCAATGAAATATATCGCATAATGAGCAATTCCGTAGATATATTAATATAGTCTGTATTGTTTGTGGAAAAGCAGTCTGTACCTTTTCTTATGACGCAGGGCATGTCGTAGGACGCACCTTGTTTGCGTGTATCTTCCTTTTAATAACAGAACATCTGATCGCTGAATTTAATTAAACTCTGCGTGGTCTATGGATTGCTGATCATCATTTGCCTTTGGTCTTATTAACGTACAGCTGTAATTACAAATTATCATCATCCAATCTAACATTGGCATGATACCTGTTATACCTACCATACAAAGCTGCGATGTAGGTATAATGCAGACAAGAACTGCCCTGTTTAATTTATTAAAAGGAAAGATGTAGTGTCCGCTTTTCTATTAAATAAGCCGAAAATAACCTAGGTCAAAGATAAAAAGTATGCCCTCGTACAACTAACATCCAACTAATAATCAAACGATGCAATAAAATAGATGTTAAATGGAAAACGATCTATTAAATGTATGCAATTGTATTTTATCAGAGACGTTTGAATATATCAATTAGCAAATCTTTAAATCTGCCAGATATTTAATCTACTTTATGTTCTTTGCAGATGCTAACAACAGTCTGGTATATTGTTTTCCACGATATAAAATCTAGATGTGTGTCAAAAAGATGCAGCGGGACATATTCAAGGTGTAAAGAAGTATTCACTTTCAAAAGTGATTTGAAGTACTTTCGGATTTTGGTCCAACCAAGCATATGTAGATAAAGCAAAATATTTTCGATAGACTTGTATGTCTGTATAAAATAATGATATTTTTGTATGTCTGTATAAAATAATGATATTTAAAGTATGTGGAGCAGAGGATAACGACAGGGTGAAACATTTTATTTCATGTTGCTGGGTGTTACTAGTATAACGCAATAATTTCCTTAAAATTGTGAAGAACACTATATATGTGAGGGACGGGGTTTATTTGTTCAATCAGGAAGACGATATTCTATATTAGACATTTCCTTGAAGGAGGGTTGACTGTCATTTATTGATCATGATGTAAGGAACAGATTAATGCCAGTGGCGACAAAATGGTGTGGCACTGTTCTACAGTAGACTACGAGTCATTCGTACACCCAAACTGTCCTCGTGTAGTGCATGATAGGCATTGTATATTTTTACTGGTATATTATGATTTACGTAAACTTAATGACTATATTGGATAACGGCCTTTCCTGAACTCGTTTTTATTGAATTATAAATATTCTTAAATTTCATGACTCGTTTTATTACATACATACATACATACATACATACATACATACATACATACATACATACATACATACATACATACATACATACATACATACATACATACATACATATTATTTAACTGATGCAACTATGCTAATTTTATTTTGACAATGAATCAGGTATAGGAAAAGTATAATAAATGTGGCCAGTAAATAAAGTTCATTAAAATACGGTGTATAAAACGTTGTATGACTATGAGTAATCGGTGGTTTCCTTTCTATTATGTATTTGCTGTATATTTAGTGCTTGTTCGTGCCAGATATGTAAAGAACTGCATCAGTCTATTTTGTTTTCCTTTAAATAACACTGAGCTCATTCATGAATGTTTTGAAAAAGTAATCGGAAAATGCACGAATCTGATAATGGTTTTACCCACAAAAACTCACCTTCCTGTGATGTTAGTTATCAAATCCATCCGTGCTTAAACAATTAGACCAGGTGTGCATCAGTAACTCGGAATTATCTTTACTTCAATTCCAAATAGTCCTTATGTATTCAGATGTTAGTCAAGCAGAATATTGATATTTTGGACGCGGTTAAGCGTGTAAATTATATTTTCCGATATGGAGGGAGCTCAATATTATTTATTATGTTAATGGAGACAGTACATCCTTGTCTTATTAAGCATAAATTTGAAATTCAGTTATGGTTAATTATATTGAAAGCATGAAAACTAATAATATCCCCGAAATGATTAAAACGGGAAAAAGTGTGCGTGACAGAAGTTGACAAGGAACCTGAGCTTTACTGAGGTCTTCGTCAATATAACCAAACCATAAGACCCGGAAAACCTGGCATGATTCATAAATTATTGATTACAGTTATTTAACCGTGAAAAATGTTTCAGAAATGATTTCGCAATAAATAAAGTCGTGGTCAGCATGACACGTAGCCATTCCTTTGATGCAGTTAACGATAGAGGGTTAAGTGCAGAAAACAATAGGGTTGAGGCAAGCCAGAGCAAAACTTGTGGAAACTTTGGATCATTTAAAACAGGTACTATAAAAATGATAGTTTCAAAAATAATTATTAATAAACGTGGACTGGAGAGGATTACTCTGACTTCAGTGGGAGTGTCATACTTTTGATAGAGAAAGTAATCCTGATGTGCTAAGCTAAATGTGGGAGGGGTTTATGGTGAAATGCAAGGTTTCAATGTAATCTCCGAGATCAGTAATAAGTACTCGTATCGTTAAATACATCATACAAGGGACAGGGTGTCTAGAATTGGAGAGACCGGAAACAAAAGAGGAGACAGGGATTTCTCTGATGATAAGACAGCGAGGGTTCGAGGAATCAGAGAGGTATTGTCTCAATTTGCATACAATATTTTGTTGGTATGAATGAGCTCGGAATAAGTGGTTTTAAACTGCATAATGTATGTTGAGAAATTATTGTTTCTATGTCTGGAGTTAGGAAAAAGAGTGAAATTCATAATTTCGTTTGTTTTCAACCGATGTTCAATGGTATGGACATTAGTGACGTGTAGTTCAGCTGGTAAATTATATCGACAATGGCGAGTGATGGTTTATCTAAGATAACGTATTATGCCGTGTTACAGTAGGACGCGAGTTGTCCTAGGAAAGGTAAATTATGTTAATATGTTGTTAGTGTGTATTACTTTGCCCATACATTGCTTCTACTGACAGTGCCGAGTGGTCTAAAACTCTCTCCGTTACTGATCACTGATATCTCACCTCTGTCTGCGTGGGTTCGAGTGTCAGATTTGGCTAATGTGGGTATGTGAGAAAGCTTGCCTGTAGCTTCTCGTGGGTCGGTGTTTCTTTTCGCGGGTTTTCTCGGGTTCGTCCTCCAACATTAATATTGGCCGCCCTGTATAGCCTATCGTGTGTTGAAAATATGGCGTTAAACCCTACAACAACTTATGCTGACCTTTGAATAGGCAGATCAGGATCGATGTTGTTTGCAGTTTGTCTCGACATATTAGCGAGTATATATGGAAAACATAATGCAAAAACAGCAACACCACCTACTATAAAATAATATCTTGTGCTGCGTGAGGTTGTGTTGTTTCTTTCTCATTGTTTCTTTAAACTTTTGGTTTTTGGCATATTTGAATTCCTTTGAAACCTTTCGATGTAGTCTTCCAAATTGAACAGGATGTTGATATTTTGATCTTTTAAAACTGTTGTTTTCGGTCGTTGCTATTTGATAGTAATTTTCGTACAATTAACTACACAGGATTTAGATTGAAAACTGGTTAGTTTAAAGAATTCTGAACAGTGCAAACAAATATAGAATCTTTCCGAGCAAAAAATTTATTGATTTTAAAATATATCCAAGATGTTAAAAAGCGAAGCCATAACTTACTTTTACAAAACTGGGTCTGAAATGCAAGTATTGTAAGAGTACTGTAGATTGCAAGTTAATAACTGAGAAAGGACAGCATGAGATTCTTGAGTGAATTCAACAAAGGTTACACGAGACAAAGGTAGCACAATGATGACAACCATCAGGATAATAAAAAAAAACAATATTAACGGAAAACAGAAGACATTGACCTTAATTAGAAACATTCCAAATTACCTAGCACCATACTAATAGGTACAAATAAGCAACGCACGGCGTTATTTTATTGCTGTTAAAGAAGAAATGTATGTGTGGACGTTTGTATTCAAGAAAACATAAACGTATTAAATGACGCAGTTTCTAATGTTGTGCCAATTGTAATGCATTGCTGGTATTTTCCAAAACTATTAAATGAGAAACAAATCTACAGGGAAATGGGGCAGAAACGTAGATGAAGGATAAAGAATGGTGAATAACGAGGGTGGTGATATCCGCCATATATGCACTACAAGAAATTCAAGAAATCAGATTCAAAACATTTTTTAAATCTAAAACAAAATGTGCGGTGGAATTAATTTGTATCAGATTGGAACGGCTGGAGAGCAAATTTGAATGCCCTGACGCTTTTATGCAATTAAAGATCGATGCACTATTTCACTTATGAAATGAAACGGAACTGAAAACATGTATACAACATTAACTCTATAGGAGAGTTAAGGGCAAACACTCTTTCAATGTTGCCGCTTTCTAACACAAGACTTACAAAAATGGTACTAACATCTGCTTCATTTGACGCTCAGCATTAAGAGGTTAGTGTTAGTACTGGACGGCCTGGTATCAGGATAATGTGACTGGATGGGACATTATGCTACATGTCTATGGCATGATGCCCCAGTGGTAGACATCACTATAAACTGCCTCACTGCAGATATAGTAGAGATATGACTGAAAAAAATGTTACGGCTACGTTTAAAATCTCAATCAAACAAACAAACAAAGCTATCTACCACTATTTACTCGGATGAAGAGAAATACGGTGGCCTAATTGTTATTTACTCGTATGAAGAGAAATACGGTGGCCTAATTGCTATTTACTCGTATAAAGAGAAATACGGTGGCCTAATTGCTATTGACACGTATGAAGAAAAATACGGTGGTCCTAATTGCTCTTTATTTGTATGAAGAGAAATACCATGGCTTGATTGCTATTTACTCGTATGAAGAGAAATACGGTGGCCTAATTGGCCAAATCGTCCGCCTCGTATGTGGAAGATTGATCGTTCGAACTTCGGCCAAGTTATGACAAATTCTTTTCAATAATGGTAGTAACTGCTGCCTCTCTAGACACTAAACATTAATATATATGTGTTAGGACTGATTAGAATGGTGTCAGAATAATGTGAGTCGGTGGATAATGATGTTATCTGTCTGCGGTATGATACCCCAATTTTAGATATTACTAAACACTGCCACACGCAGACATCGTACCGATATGACTAACAGTGTTAAAGCTACGTCCAACATCCAAACAAACAAGCCTGACAAGAATAAATTTTTCAAGCGTAGTGCTTAACTGCAAATCTTGTCAGAGTACTAGAGAAGGCATTTTATAAATAGAGAGACAACAGCAAATGGTATTTAAACAAATTCAAAAAAGCTTAGAAGAGACAACAACTTCAAGATAAGTATATCAGCAATAGTTGTGATTTTGTTTTCTTTTCAAGTTTTAAAACACAACAGCAAATCCAATACAACTTACATTACTCAATTGCCTCAAAGAAAACAACTTTAAGCAGATGGTAATGACTGTCATCATGATGCTCTTCTGCAATGTTCATACAAATATCATTATTGCATTAATTACATCTTCATTGCCATATCACGTGTCAAGTTATCAGCATGAATAAATCCGGTTCATACACGACACATAAAGCGTCACGTGATGGCCCTGATTCGGATAACAAGATATAATCAAACAATTGAAATCTAATGACTATGAAAATAAAATACTTTGGTATATGCTTATCAATTTTTAGATAATTTAATAAAATCCCAAAACGTACTACAAAAACTGCTTAAGTATTCAACCTATCTGACACGAACTTCATCTTAATTTATAAACCGATATATTTTTTTAAACAGCTGATATGCGCATGCATATTAAGTGTTTATAATGTAACGTGTAAAACAACAGTCACTCATCTTCACTACATTCGCTGTAAATGACACGATTTCTTCCACGCATTTGAGCAGCATACACGATCGTGCGATCGAGACCTATTGTGTATCTCGGAAGATATCAATAGTTGAACAACTAGGACAATTTATATCTATGACCCTACCGATAGCGTTTGAAATGTGTTTGCGGGACATGTCGAGATACTATGATGAGGATGTTGCATGTGAAAGACAGCATTATGTTGAGAGTAACTTACAGAAGGATTGTACTCAATGTTGGCGCTTGATGATACAGATTTTTCTAAAGAGTATGCCACTGTTTTCTATGTTTATGTCAACCAGTCAAGGCCACAGTCAGTTACGCTTGTTCAGTAATAAAAACAAATAAATTCCTCGAGGAAAAGTAGTTAAGCCTGTTAGAGAGTACGGAAACCGATAACTATAGTATCGTTTTCTTACGTTCTGGATGTGGCGGGAAAAGTATGGATTCTTCTTGGGTAGAAAATTGAAAGGTACATAATGAATCTTTTAGGTCTGAACGTGAGTAAGGAAAATATCTTCAAAGCCTAAATACAATTAAACATTCAAAAATATAATACCATGCTACGTATAGAGAGAGCATTATCAAATAGAATAACATGCTACGTGTAAAGAGACACAAAAAGCCGAATCCTTTTGGATGGTAATATCATCAATTCGTATATTTTGAAAGCATTGTCAAGTATAATCTTCCTTTGATAATTTACTACACGGCAAGCATACAGTACTTCAGGGCAGCGTCCAGGGTGGCCGATGGACTGGTAGACAGAGAACAAAGTGGACCGACATCACAGAATGGACCAGAAAATATTTTGCAGAAACACAGGTGACACATGATCGAGACAAGTGAAGGGAACTGGTCAGATGTTCACCAGGACAGTGCCTCAACGACCACACTAGGTCAAGAGAATGATGATGATGATGATGATGATGATGATGATGATGATGATGATGATGATGATGATGATACAAAATGATGAATCATTTACAGAGTCGATTTGCAGATAGTCTAATATGTCTTGCCAGAGGTTATAGTGCATTCAAAAAAGGCATGGAAAATATAATATATTACAAATAATTTAATAACTTTCAGATTCCTTTTCTTTACAACTTTTTACAATTGTCTCCTATCGAAATGTGTTAGTAACATTTGTAACATAGTCTCCCCACAAAAAATGGTATTTAAAATTTGACGGATTGAAGTAGCGAATGCATTTAACTTGGTAATAAATACACAAACGCATTGCACACTTTTAACAAACCCAAACCTGCAAAGTGGTGATGTGATTATATTTTTGGAAAATACATTTTTATTACAGCAGCTTGTTCTAAGTAGGGCAAGCAGAAATTTCTTCTACACCAATACAAGTGTTGCGAGTTGTTAATGAGCTTTTTGTTTTCAACGAGTCTATCTGACGAGTCTCAATAGATAATGTTTTCCATTCTCGTAAGGAAAAGACGAATTATAATAAAGTCTTGTATTAACTGGAAATTGTGTTTACATTACGTAACCCATGGCGTGTAATATCTTAACAGCTGATGGAATCAGTGATGTGAGATAGGAAAGGCTTTAACCGATTATCAATTTTTACATGAGTGTTTGTATTTTTGTTGTCTGGATTGAAATTTATATTTTTGTATATCTCGGTGATTCGCTTCAGCAGACACTAATTTTGTTGTAACTATCAAAAGTAAAGTGCAACTCTCCTACTCCATTTAACCATATAGTAGAACGAACATGCTCAAACAAATCAGCACAGCACACTGTCCTATATATAATAGTTGTTCTATCTAGTTATTTTATCAAACCTTTCTTTCATAGATTTTCTCTTAAATATGTAATATGCAACCTAGTGCGTTCTCTTAGCGTGGATAAATTAAGACCCGGTTCCTATTGTCATTATCGATAAGGCAAAATCTTGTACGTGTTGCTGATATCGATAATGTGCGACCAAGTACGTTCTGTCAGCATTATAAAGTGAGATTCAGTATATATTGCCAACATCGATAAGCTGTTATATATTGCCATTATCGATAAAGTAAGACCGAGTAAGTCTTGACGATATCGACAAAATAAGATCGAAGTCTTTTCAGCATCGATAAAGTAAGACCTGGTACATCTTGCCAATATCGATAAAGTAAGATCTGGTACGTTTGCCAACATCGATAAAGTAAGACCTAGTACGTCTTGCTTGCCGATATCGATAATGTAAGACTGGGTACGTCTTGTCAGCATCGATATTATAGGATCTAATACATCTTGCCAATATCGATAAAGTAAGATCTGGTACGTTTGCCAACATCGATAAAGTAAGACCTAGTACGTCTTGCCGATATCGATAATGTAAGACTGGGTACGTCTTGTCAGCATCGATATTATAGGATCTAGTACATCTTGCCAATATCGATAAGTTACGAGCTGGTACGTCTTGCCGATATCGATAACATACAAGACGGTACGTCTTGCCAGGATCCATAAAGTAAGACATGTTACGTCTAGACAAAATGTGTGTGTCTGTGTGTGTGTGTGTGTGTGTGTGTGTGTGTGTGTGTGTGTAACACATGAAGTATAATAGATATTAGTTTTATCATCTTTACAAATTACATATCTTAACGACACCGCATTAGTCATACTTATTAATCACTAAATGGATGTAACAATACCTAGAAATATGGGTGTGCCGTTTATGCAGCCAGTCATGGATGTGCTTGGCACTCATGTAAGAAATAGATGTATGAAATAAGTATGTATCTATGAACGTACTCACACACACGTGTACGTACGTACAAATGTATGCAGGAAAATTTAGCTGTATACTTGTAGAGGCACTACTAAACCTCCTCTGTACAAAGATGAGACACTTTGGAAAATGTCTGTCGCGCATGGCTCAAAAATACTGTATCAGAAAATCATAACGTTAATGTGACTGATATTCAAGTAAAGGAAAAAATAACTTTATGTATACCAACACAGCGCTTCTTCTTAAATCTCGACGCAGCCATTCATTAAACATATCTCTAACAAACAACAGACCGCTCCTGTGGCCTAGTGCTTAATACGTCCACCACTGAAGCGGCAGGTCGTGGGTTCGTCCCCAGTCGAGCCATACCAAAGGCTTACAAAAATTATACGAACAGCTGCCTCGATAGGCGCTTAGCATTAAAAAGCTAGTGTTAGGCATAGTCGGTCTGGTGTCAGAATAAGGTGACTGGGTGGGACATCATGCTACACGTCTGCCCCTGTGTTAGACAAAGCTATAAACTATCATTCTGTACATATCGTAACGATATGACTGAACAATTCTTAAAGCTACGTTGAAAATCTTAATCGCACACACCAACATATAAAACACATGGAAAGAAAGACCATCCTATTAGTCTATTCTGAACATGACCTGAATTTGACATGCAAATGGTGTACTTTTGTCGGCGCAAGGTTAAGTTCACGCAATTCATGAGCATTCAAGCGTTTCTTCACGGCGACGCTGAGAATTATGTTTATTTCCATTGCTGAACACTCCGTGTAATTTATTACGTAAATATTTTAAAATGTACAAGTTGATACTGCATATAGCGATTTTTGTTTTGATCTGTAGGCTTACAAAAGTTTCAAAAATAATAAAGAACAAGTGTGTGGTTGAAGGATTCAAATAGTAATTATTTCTAATATCTATTGCATCTTATGTCTTATAATCATTCACAATAGTTAATTAGGTCTTCGTGGGATTGTGTTCATAAATGTTTAGGCATTAGTGAATGCATTTTCTACTCACCAGCAATACATTTAGAGTTTTACTCTAAACCCATCCACTATATGTCACTCAATGAAAATAGAAACGCTTTTAAAAATCAAACTTTACAAATATATTTGATAGAAACCAATGTAAGAAAAGAACTCATTAAACGTGTCCTTAATGAAAAAATGTTATTAGTAGCATTTTTACTTTACGATCATGCAATCGTTTAAGCAGGTGCGAGTTACTTCAGAAAAATCGGTTTATCAAAACTTTGTCAATTATATCACAACATTTCCCTTGTAAAAGTTAGTTTCAAGGTTTGAGAGGATTTTTCCCTCTTAGCGATTCGTCGATAATTTATGTGAGGTATAACTTTTTCTGCAACAATTGTTTCACATCTAAAGGGAGAACGTCACTCAGCAATAAATGTAGGAGGAAAATAGTGCTTTCATCTTCTTCCCTTGTAAATTATTTTTACATGACATGTATCACTGTATTGGTCTTCACTCATTTAATGGTGTTCTTTCGTGTAGATTGTTCTCAGATAATGGAATTTTTAAATGAACATTGTTCTGGCCCTCACTCTGTTAATGGAATTCTTAAATGTACATTGTTCTGGCCCTCACTCAGATAATGGAATTCTTAAATGTACATTGTTCTGGCCCTCACTCAGATAATGGAATTCTTACATGTACATTGTGCTGGCCCTCACTCTGTTAATGGAATTCTTAAATGTACATTGTCCTGACCCTCCCTCAGATAATGGAATTCTTAAATGAACATTGTTCTGGCCCTCACTCTGTTAATGGAATTCTTAAATGTACATTGTTCTGACCCTCACTCAGATAATGGAATTCTTAAATGTACATTGTTCTGGCCCTCACTCTGTTAATGGAGATTTTAAATGTATGTTGTTCTGGCCCTCACTCAGATAATGGAATTCTTACATGTACATTGTCCTAGCCCTCACTCTGTTAATTGAATTCTTACATGTACATTGTCCTGGTCCTCACTCAGATAATGGAATTCTTAAATGTACATTGTTCTGGCCCTCACTCAGATAATGGAATTTTTGAATGTATATTGTTCTGGCCCTCACTCAGATAACATAGTTGTTAATAATAATAATTTCATATATAGTAGTCTGCACCTCGTTCAGATAATGGTATCGTTAGTGGTTTAATATTTTACAACCTTGGCAAATATTAATATAAAAGGTCAGACACCTTTATTTGCGTTTCACTGAGTTACCTCTCAATGTAGTTTGGACATAGCAATCACGTGGCGTTCACGACGCGGGTGTCAAACTCAAACTAGGTTAAATGTGAGATATACAAGATGTAGGGATAATAAACAGCGAAAATACGATACCTGAATAATTGAAATGGAGTCTTATCGATCCATCGCACATCAATTAAGAATTTCATGAAACATTTTTAGTCTGTTGTGTCCTTCTACAATGATGTAAAAAATATTTCATTGCATGTATGACTCCTATAGACTTCAAGTGGTCGCATTGGTCACGAAAGGTAAAGAGCTCATTTGAAATACATGACCTTTAACTCATACATTGTATAATAAATTTAAAATATGTTTTAGCAATGTAGTAGGTATGATACGGCGGTCGTAACTTTCGATATGAAAAGGTGTGTAGTAGTAGTAGTAGTAGCAACTTTATTATTATTATTATTATTATTATTATTATTATTATTATTATTATTATTAACGATGACATACAAATATAATGGATAAATTATTTTAAGATTTTAAAACCCTTTTAAACACACGTTTAACTTTTTTTATAGAGTGGTCGCAATATAAGGATTGAATATTACAAATAGTAGAACTCTTTCTTCTTTTCGATTGTAAACGTCTTCATAAGTTAATAATCTTGTTAAAATTTTCACAACATATATTATTGTTAAACGTTTACACATTCGTTTTTGTTTTTGCTGTCAGATGTCTTGTTTTGCTTTGTCTTATTGTTCTTGTGCTTTTGGCATGCATCAATAACTCAACACCAATTTGTTCTGTACAAATTCAGTAACTAAAATAAAACGTCGTCCTCGGAAAAATTCTCAATCACTGTCAAGTGTCCTAGTTTAATATTTTTTATTATTTAATTTAATGTGTTGTTTTACAAAATATCAATGAGTGTTTTTCAGTGTAACTTCGCATTTTATTTTCTAAATTGAATATATTTCATTCAATTCAGTTTGATTTGGTATGTTGTCCTTTAGTTTTGATAGGAATAGAATAAGCATTACTATGCGAAAATTATATAATCACTGCTCCATTACGTGCTGTAAAACGGTCTCCCTCGTAGGAAGAAGGGTAGTTAATTGGATTTAGCTACGTTATCTAGGGAATGACCTCCATCAATAGTATGACCCAGTGTGATTGAAAGATAGAATATCAACAGAGAACTGCATAAGATTATTGTGGAAAGAAATGCAATACGAGCCCCCTTAAACAAGTAAAATAACAAATTTAATCAAACAAACTAATAATTGGTATTTCAATTTAACTTAAATGATATAAACAGGATTGACTAACGGTGACTAACTTGGATTTATTACATCATTATAACGAGTTGAGAAAGGAAAGCAATGTCTACGACGGACTGCGTCACCTTCCACTCGATTGTGTTTCAACGTTCCTATTTCATCATGCCTTCCCTTTCCGACTGCCTCGTCTGTCCATCTTGGACTTTCCAGATTATACTTTCTACTCGTCACTTTCCCATTTCGGACATCATTCGTCACTTTCTATCTTTCTCGGACTCTATCACCGGACTGTCGAGTCCCCTCTCCCTCAGAAAACTGTTTCTTAAAGGACAAAATTTTCTCTAAATGGTAATTTGTAGATGTATATAAAATTCCTGTGTTTACGTTACTCAGAATACTCTCCATTCAGACACTTCTTAGAGCCTTCCCACGGATTTACCACTTGCTTGACCTCTATATCGAAAATTTACCGGATGCTACTACGAGTTCGATTACTATAGCATAAAATCTACTTCCAGATTATTTAAACATTACAAACGCAAATATAATAGGTTGTTATCGTTTGCACACGATAATCAGTATTGTGCTAACAGACAAAGTGAATTCTTTCATATTTTTCATGTAAGCTTATAAACCTTGCACATATGAACATTTGGATCGCATATAATCAATTATGCTAATAAACTAATAACTGTAAAATTAAAAGATAAATTGACTAGCAACTCTAGCATCAACACATTACCAAGAAATTGAATATACGATGCATAATATGAAACCTAGTAATATCAATAAGTTGCATACAACAAACAAACAAAGAGAATATTACGTCAATTTTAATTGCGTACCTTAATGCTGTTAAGTTAAGAACTTGTGCATCCGGCAATAAACCTTGTCTTTCGCGCAATACATGCACCTGGTCACTCCCTAGCTTAAGGAGGAAAGCAGAGACTTTTCTTAGGGAAGGAGATATATTCTCTCTCAGGATTGATCCAACCAAAAAATTTCGACCAAAGTGCCACTTTAAAAAATTTCGACCAAAGTGCCACTTTAAAATGCCCATTAGTTCCGAGATGTACGAGTTAATTTCACTCGGTCAGTCATAAGCAATGGTTTCTCAAATATTTTCCTAAGACACGAATTTCTTTCGTCAGTCAGTATCTCTAAACTACGTTACATAACTTTTCCCTGTGAAAAATGACTACTTGACACAGATCGGAAGTTCAACTGAATCTTTCTCAAACCCTGTTTTAGAATATCCCGTCAATTTCATTGAATCGCAACACTGGCCTCTTTGCTGTTTTAACACTTACTTGGATAAAGCTAAATAATAAAGGTCTAAATGACCCTTTCCCAAATATCCCCTGGTCTAAATGTGAAACAATCATAAACTCGCCACATTTAACTCTAAGGTTCGCACGTGCATACAAACATTCTTTGGACAACATGTATGCATACAGTGTCCCGAATATATGTTGTCTGCATATACCGTTCCCAATACACGTATAGATTTACTCCCCTAGTACATGCATACATAAGCTCTACCCAACGATCTCACTTATTTATACTTCACTGACTGCGATTGAATAACCTTCAGTAAACAGTTTATGTACTTTGGTACCCTGGTCGCTTATATTGCTATATTCGCCAATAAATCAATAAATATTTGGTATACATTGGAAATATATATTTTACTGCTCGGCAAAATATGTTAATGTTTTCATATACCAACTTTGTAATAAACACTTTGTCTTCAGTAGTTTTAGCCCTTGACTATTTCAGTTATGCAAAATGCAATTATTCATGTTTAGGTGTTTGAATCCATATATATTTCTTATGCAGCTGGTTATATGTCGCATGACATTTTCAACTGAATATCAAACAGTGAAAGCAATGCCGGTTTATATTTCAGTAAAAAAAAGAAGGATGCAATTAGCATACAGAGATAATATGGCGTGTTAGACAAATGCACTCGGTTCAAAATGACAAGGTAACCAATGAAAAATAAGAATGGTGTTTTATTGAAAGAGATCTAATATCTGGGTCAACACGCCTAAACATTGTACTGTATTGCATTATTCAGTCGAGCTTGACCCACTTAGACTTTAACGATCATATTGTTCCAATGTTGTATAAATAGTTTGACAAAGAACGTGCCCATGCATAATAAAGTTCATATTATATCCTAGTCTACCCTCCGGAGCAAAAGAGCTGCCTCCAGAATATACGGTACAGGGATGACTACATGGATACAGCTGATCAGAAGGGATGTACAATGCACAAAGAGTGGCATGATATTAACATATAACCTTGGAAGACTATTAAGTATATCCACCCCAAAAAATAGAACAGTTCGTCTTCTCATAGGTATATGGAACCACCACTTATGCCAACTGTCGCCAATGTAGACGCAGTTAAAACCTTGCCGAAGTATTGACGTATAGATATGTCTACAAGAAATAGTCAGATGCAGTTATATACACATGCAACACATATATTGAAATACAAAATATAGGGATAGACAATCCATACTTCTAAACACAAATATGTAGGCAGTCAACTAATGCATCTATACATATATATGTCGATCCGCAACTCGTGCATATAAAAACCAATATATAGGCAGTTAACTCGTGCATCTAAATACCAATATACAGGCACTCAACTCGTGGATATAAAGACCAATATGTAGGCAGTTCGCCCATACATCTAATTACAAATATTCAGGATTATAATCCATAAACCGAAATGCAGATATATATATATATATATATATATATATATATATATATATATATATATATATATATATATATATATATATATATATATATATATATATATACCGATACATTTAGTAGGAAATATGCAGATAGAAAGCCCATATTTTTAGACACAAATTTGCATGCAGACAACCCATACGTCTCAAATAAGCAGGTATGCAGACGGTACTTCTAGGTAAAATGACGCTGGACTGACAACATATGCAGTTGGATTCAAATGTACAGATAGACAGACCATAGAACCATATATATATACATATATATATATATATATATATATATATATATATATATATATATATATATATATATATATATATATATATATATATATATATAAAAGCAGGAAGACAAACTATTCATCTATATGCATATATCCACGTAAATAAAACGTACATCGAAAAATAAATATACAGGTAAATATCACATACATCGAAATATAAATATATAGGTAAATATCACATCAATTATGATACAGATAGACAACACATACATGTCGACACAAATGTACAGGTGGGCTACCCATATATTTAGATATAAATTGTGCAGGTAGATAATCCATATTAGCAGATATAAATATGCACATGTAAAACCCATAAATTTAGACACATGTATACAAATAGACAACTCCACAAGTCGTCAAACTTGGGATTGTCATGATATCAATGAATATTATGCAATGCATGAAGAAATTTAATTTAATATAGGTATTATTCTTGGATGGAATGCAGATGTTGTTGTTTTGATTGTTTTCTTTTTTTTTCTTCTTTTTTTTTTTCTTTAATTTGCAATAGTACTTTTTACTTCCTGAATGACCGAAGGAGATAGTTGAGAACAACATGGAATTACCTCGCTTCTCATACAACATTGAGACATATATATATATATATATATATATATATATATATATATATATATATATATATATATATATATATATATATATAAAGCCTTTGGTCAAGCTGCCAAGTTTAATAGAATAAGTTGTTCATACAAAGCCTTTATGTTAGGATTATCTGCAAAGAACGAGGCGCCTTCTTGCTAATCTGATGAAACGTATAAACCATCGAACAAGCCAAAAGCTAACAAAATTACACGTTTACCAACCTGTCACATACCTACTTGTACTACTCAGTATCTGTTCCACGAAAGCACGACACTTACGAATCGTACAAATCGTTCTAGAATATCTTCACAAGTAATAGAGCCAAAGAGTGTCTAACTAATAGGCAATATTTAAGCGTAGTTTATTTAGGCATGTATCCAATTCACGAAATTTTGTACATGAATATAAACTAACATACTTTCATTACAGGTCTTTGGCTAACACAAAACACAAATCTAGGAAAATAGTTTCCTTTAGCAATATGACGGGGATTAAAAATCTTCTCTTCACATCGGCCGTAAACTAGAGATTTTAACTTTTTACGAAATAAACAAGATGGAAGAGATATGTCGCGAGTAAGTCCTCGTCGTTTGTTTCATTTTTTAGAGATATGCCATATATTATACATTAATTTACACTACATGTATAGTACAGTACAACACATGCACTAAATAAACGTTGATTAAGTACATTAACCATTGCGTTTCAATTAACAACATATCAATAGTAAATTGGAGATCTCGAAGAAATACTAACTGTTACGTTGTCATCGCCTATAGTCTCCTCCGGTAGAAGACCTTTAAAAGAGTCCGCAATCAAATGTCCAGCCACAACCATGGTCACTGAAGGCATTGGTAAGCGTGGCAGCGAACAACATAGTGAAGAGGGAGAACATAACGCATCCCTACTAGACTTCATTGATGGCAGTGAAAGGTATAGATGACCCTCCGTTGTCCAGGACTTGAGCTAACATGCTCTGCATGTACCGTACCAGTGACAGGTTAGCGGTTTAATAGGGATAAAGATGGTCTTGAGTTCATGGAAGATGACCCACATTCTGGAAGGCCGTTGTCTGTGCAGAAATGGACAACTGGTGGATGCAATTGATGAAGATGCTCAAAAGACAGTGGAAGTTATTTTCTTGATCATATACATTAATTAGTTCACTACTGTTACTATATTGTGGAACCTTTTAACTCTCAGAAAGGTCTTGTCAATGTGTATCCCTTATCAATTGGCGCCTGATCAAAACATACACGGGTTGAAATCGTTTACCAGCAGCTCGTCACATATGAAAAAACAGTGACAAGAAAAGTCTAAACAAGATTATTACAGGTGAAGAGGAAATGAATTTACTGTTTTGAAACCGAAATATGAGAAAATAATACATTTCGGATTGGAGAAAGCTAGGTAAGATTACAAATCGCTCCGAGCAACTGGACTGTCAAAGGGATTTTGTATACACTATTTTGCAATGAAAAATTACCAGTCGTCCATGTATCTATACCTGACTGTGTTTGCGAATACCGGCATGAAAACGTAGTGTAGGGGCAGACGATTTGAAAGCCAATAAACGGTTGGAATAGCACTCTTGAAGTGTATGAACAACATACGAAGACTTTCATACGAAATGATTAGATAATCAGATTAAGGAGATGTACATAGGTAGTACACTGAGGTAATCTTCTAATAATGAATTTTGTTACACAGCGCAATAATAGTCAGAACTAGTTATATACAACTGTTAATTAGGATCGGGTCCATATATTAACACTAGCTGATTACTCCTCATACAGTCGTACAGACTGTACATTGTTAAGAAAAGTCTGTGAATAAGCCATGCATATTCTGTCGTATCAAATGCATTGTATTCGCTTATAATGTTCGTCGTTTAATATTTGATAACTTTGAATAACACACTAGTGTGCTAAACTGTTACATATTGTTTTCTTGGAGTTGCATCCCATACTTGTACCTTTCTGACATTTCTGTTTCTCAATATAAACCCGACTTAAAACTCATCAAGAGAACGAACTGCCTCTTTTTCAGATATATAATTTATCCTGCAATCAACTCATTATTTATTTGCTAATTAACGGTAAGCAAAATTTATCTTATTCATAATTCATCTTCTCTAATAATGCTTTGTAATGAGGTATTTAATTATAAATGTTGACATGTTGTCATCCTCAATGGGTTCTCTGCAGCGTGCAGACTTATATGTACTTTCGATAGTATCAGGTATTATCATCTTTCCTTTTCTATATAAAATATTTTACAACGTGTTTTCAATCTTTACAAATGTTTCTCCTCAACAAAGACTCAAGTTACACGATCACCGAACCTCGTTTCATTGTCTATTAGGTGTCTCGTGTACTTAGTAATGGGTAAATAGAGCGCAACCAGGCCATTACAGATAGGTCACAATAATTGTTGAAAGCATTTAAACGGCTGTTTTATAAAGATGTAGATATTAAATGTCGTTTTGATTGTGTTCTATATTGAATCATGTTAATATACGTTATGTATGACTTACTGAATCCTTTGCAAATGATAACACTTGATGAAGAAAAAAAATTTGTCTTTCGAATTTAAAATATTTATGAAACGGGCGCTCATATTTTGGCATGTACTTCAAAATCGTACATGAGAATGATGTATCCATTTCCTATACTCATGTTTCTGGTCTTCCTCTGAATATTTAGCCTCGCATAAAAAATGTAAGGTAAAACCATTGAAGACATATTTAAAATACAGGTGAGCTGTAAATTTCTGTGTCGCATGTACATGTTAAGTTATAAACAAATTATGTACAGATCACGTGTTGTCATGGGTTGAGCAGGGTAAAATTTTATATTGTTATGCAAACGATAATTCTCAGTTCTCAACACGGTGAAAGGTCATTCAACAAGGCAGTTTCCCATCTCATTGTAGTTTGTCAGCACATGTTTCGGAATACCTTATGACCGTTCGATAACTATATGACCTTAAATTAGCTCATGCGTGAAAGAAAGATAGGTAAGTATTTCGTAACTAAAGAAATGGTTACGGTTGATATTTTCTTGACAATAGTCATTGTAGCATGTTCATTATAAATTGAAGAGAAAAAGGTTTACTACTAAGATGAGGTATATCATATCCTTGCATCAAAGTAGAACACATTATAGTACATCTTAACTCACACCAGAATAAAATACATGATGGTATATCGTAACTCACATCAAAGTAGAACACATTATAGTACATCTTAACTCACAACCAGAATATGATACATGATGGTATATCCTAACTCACATCAAAGTAGAACACATTATAGTACATCTTAACTCACACCAGAATAAAATACATGATGGTATATCCTAACTCACATCAAAGTAGAACACATTATAGTACATCTTAACTCACACCAGAATAAAATACATGATGGTATATCCTAACTATACATCAAAGTAGAACACATTATAGTACATCTTAACTCACACCAGAATAAAATACATGATGGTATATCCTAACTCACATCAAAGTAGAACACATTATAGTACATCTTAACTCACAACCAGAATATGATACATGATGGTATATCCTAACTCACATCAAAGTAGAACACATTATAGTACATCTTAACTCACAACCAGAATATGATACATGATGGTATATCCTAACTCACATCAAAGTAGAACACATTATAGTACATCTTAACTCACAACCAGAATATGATACATGATGGTATATCCTAACTCACATCAAAGTAGAACACATTATAGTACATCTTAACTCACAACCAGGATATGATACCTGATGTTATATCCCAACTCACATCAAAGTAGAACACATTATAGTACATCTTAACTAGCACCAGAATAAAATACATGATGGTATATCCTAACTCACATCAAAGTAGAACACATTATAGTACATCTTAACTCACACCAGAATACAATACGTGATGGTATATCCTAACTCGCATCAAAGTAGAACACATTATAGTACATCTTAACTCACAACCAGAATAAAATACATGATGGTATATCCTAACTCACATCAAAGTAGAACACATTATAGCACATCTTAACTCACAACCAGAATAAAATACATGATGGTATATCCTAACTCACATCAAAGTAGAACACATTATAGTACATCTTAACTCACACCAGAATAAAATACATGATGGTATATCCTAACTCACATCAAAGTAGAACACATTATAGTACATCTTAACTCACAACCAGAATAAAATACATGATGGTATATCCTAACTCACATCAAAGTAGAACACATTATAGTACATCTTAACTCACAACCAGAATATGATACATGATGGTATATCCTAACTCACATCAAAGTAGAACACATTATAGTACATCTTAACTCACAACCAGAATATGATACCTGATGTTATATCCCAACTCACATCAAAGTAGAACATATTATAGTACATCTTAACTCACACCAGAATGATGGTATATCCTAACTACACATCCAAGTAGAATACATCTTTTTTATATTTACTCACATCAAACTAGGACTCATTACAGAATATCCAAACTCACTTAAAACTAGGATACATTATATTATATCTTTACTCACATGAAAATATGATACGTCCTAACCCTACCCTCATCAAAGAGGATACTAAACATTGTATCAGTTCATCAAGGCAATACACATTGTAGTAAATCCTTATTCATATCATCATAGAATATATCATACCAAATCTCTACTCACATTAATATAGAACATAATATACATTGGAATAATTTGCTCAGATTTACTTACTTTACCAGTATTTATTTATGGTCAGGTGGATTTTAAATAATGTCGCTCGTGTTGCATCCACATTACGGAAAAAGGCTATGGCCCTGACGTAACGACATTCAATTGCCCAAGATATTATTAAAATTAAATTAAAATTAAAAATTAAATTAAAACCTATTCCCATAGACATTTGATTTCGGCAACTGCTCATAACAGATATAGATATAATTGTTAGATTTCATCATTCAATTTGTATTAGCCCTGAATTAATGTACAACTGGTACAAAATACGTAATAAGGAGTGTCTCGTGCGTCCTCTGAAACATGTTGAACCCATCACGACACTAAGTCCTGCACATTCTATAGCTCTCAATAGGTCAACAAAAGTCAATAACCTAAGCCAAACACATACTTGCGCGTGTCGGATTAAACAGATAGTCTCAGTAAAAAAGTACATTGTTTACGTGCTAAAGTATTCTCATCATTTTGAATATATATATATATATATATATATATATATATATATATATATATAGAGAGAGAGAGAGAGAGAGAGAGAGAGAGAGAGAGAGAGAGAGAGACAGACAGACAGACAGACAGACAGACCCTAACACACCCCAAGTCGTACTTATGGATAAACATGTTAAGGGATTGTAGAAATCTACAGTCACCAAGGCAGTGTATCCCCTAAGGATCCAAGACTGAGTCAAATGTCTCCTTGGTATCAAAACTGAGAGTCAGACTGACTAGAAACAAACACTGGTATGAAAACTGGGGGTCAAAATACAAAAATATTGTGGGGTTCTGAAACGCAAATGAGGGTAAAAAGAAACACTGCTCCAAGGCAAGATGGAAAAGTGATCTGTAAAATTATCTAGAATAGGAGAAAGACTACAGAAACTGAGCAAAGCCCGAGATAATGATAGAGATACTCGAATCAACAGTTTCTACGCTTGACTAATTCGTCCGGTAGAGGAAAGTCATCAGTTCACCTCTGGTACGTTGGATGATTTCAGGAAAGCTGAGGCTACCAAAATTGTGGATATGAGATATATCAAACTGCACAAGAGTCCATCAAATCGTCGAGTTACGTGCCTTCAATCTCAATCAAATCGTCGAGTTACGTGACTTCAATCTCAATCAAATCGTCGAGTTACGTGCCTTCAATCTCAATCAAATCGGGGTAGATTATTGTTTTTTTTTTTAGCATCATTGAAAATGATCATGTCAAAATACAATTGAAGGGCTAATAGTCACAAACAGACATAGAAACTGTACCTGGCACATCGACATGGTAAAATCACTCCGAGAAAAATTAATTCCATCGTTGCAAAGTTTGAATACTGTTCGGATAGAACAAATATCGAGAACAAACTGTTGGGTATCGTATGAAGACACCTTAAAGGTTACCATGCACATTTCCTAACATTTATTTATGATATTCAAAATGCAAGGGCGGAGGAAGTGAAGGGCGTATTGGGGATGGATGAGCTAATCATAAATGGAAAACAGGTAACTATTTGCGGTTTAAGCTAAACAACAGAGAGACAAAAAAGCATTATCAAGGAGATGTGCACAACTATGACATAAAGAGAAGATCCTACTTACATGATAAGCACCATATTAAATATGATGATCACGGAGGCACGATCATTAATGAAAAGCATTCCGACTAATAGGCAAGCTAAGAAAAAATCGGGTTGGAGACTAGCGTTGAAAGTTGAATGGCCTAAGAAACAGAAGAAAAAAAACAATCAGCTTAATGACATTAGACAAGATATACTTGTTAAAAACATGTGCTATACAACATGCTTCTTTAGATATTTATAGTTACCAGTTTTATGGTTTCCAAGCCGAAGAGTATTTTGTTTAGAAAGGCAATACGTGAGTGGAGGGATTGTATTAAATGTAAAGCAACATCTGGTAAAGGGCGTGTATCTCTAATTGCATTGCTTGATTATAATTTGAAACGGGTTAATTTGGTATTCATGATAAACTTTATATTCGTTTTCTTTATATTTAACACAAATAATCACCAGCCGTCGTATTGTATACGCTAGAGATGAAGTCGATCAGTCGATGCAAAAGTAAACTCATTTAGTAGCTGTTGATCATAGCAGTACGACCAGTCTAAAGACAGACTGCATAGAAAATTACTCTACCTTCATAAAGCGAGGTAAATACTACTGACCGTCTAATCGCACGTGCTAAACTATGACCAAATTAGTAACAGTTTGGTAAATTAATGTGCACATATTTCATAGGAAATGCAGACAGTACACTTGGGTTTTGACTAATAGGAATATTCAAATCAAATTCTATTCTCGTTCTCGTTAGATACCTCAGATGATCGTTTCAATTATATACGGCGTGCAATGCTTCATAAATACAATCTTGATTTAAGGTGTGATTCCGACTGATACGCAAGTAGATATTTTGAGGACCACTTTCATGTTATTGCTATAGTACTCGTAGACCAAACCATAATCGAAAATGTTGAATCGCTGACGCTCTTTAATACAAGAAAACCAAATCACTATTAGGAAGACAAAACGGTATTCTCAAGATTATATTGGTATCAGTGATAATGCTCTTTGGTTTAATGGTGAATGCAGAGTAAAGAAGAAAACTATGTTAACATGATTTGATTGGTTAAATTTTTTTTTTCAAATCCGATATAAACAAAAGTAATTAAATAAAGAAAACACGACTACAAAATATTTCTGTTGAACGAGTAAATTGCTTGACAGTAGATCCAAAAGGCAAAACTGCATATTATGGAAAAAGAAATTCATGTGCATTTTAAAAAAAAATCAAATGTCTTTTTAAAAGTCTGAATTGTTCCAGTATAATTACAACGAACATTTGTTGTAATTGTTAACTTTTGAAACTCGCAACGGCATTTCTATAACTAAATACTGGTTTATGGGAGCAGAGCTGTTATAGTCTGTTTTAAAACTGGCATCCTCGACTTTCAATCGTAAGAATATTTTAAGAAATGAATTTACGCACAGAAAATACAGTACATTGTAATACGACAGCCATGCAATTAAAAACAAACAAAAACGTCGATAGTACAGCTTTCAAACATTCTTCTTCACCTTTGCTGTTAATACTATATTTCTAATTTCTTCTGAGTTCATACTGGTCGCGCAGAAACAACATACATAAGATTTACCAATTATACAAGTTTCCTAAATATGAAAATTTACTCTTATCTCGACGAATGCTTGAACGTTTATCAAATGCATGCTATTCTAGGACATTCTTCAGAAGAATATTGTTTTTCTTTCTCCGAGTTGTACCAATTTGTAAATTTGTAAGTATATGTCACCCTTTTATACTCACTGTGCCTTTGACAAAAATCAAAACACTGTCAATGCCGTCATATGGAAACAATAATGGCATATCTAAATGAATACAAGTAATGAGAATAGATTAAA
Organism: Unio pictorum; assembly: GCA_030141615.1. NCBI lineage: Eukaryota > Metazoa > Mollusca > Bivalvia > Unionida > Unionidae > Unio > Unio pictorum. Next base: position 934,304 of record JARLTB010000276.1, on the reverse strand, counting down.
TTATTGACTTATGTTAGGGCGTGACCTATGAGGCTGCCCAGAGAGCGAAAATTGATTTAAAACTTTACAACTTACGTAATAGGTAGTGAAACAGAGAATGACATTGTGAAGTGATGGATTTAAATGTTACACTGTATTGAAAATCACGTTGATCAAATAAGTTATCTAAAGACGTGTTTTCTGCAACGTGTGACATATTTGGGGACAAAATTCCTATTGGATTTTAATCTCTTTCAGTTTGAAAAATTTCTCTACCGGACCAAATAATCAAAAAGAGCTGTTTTGGAACAAGTGATTTTAAACACTCAAAGGTTCGAGGTGTGTTGGTAATGTAATCCTGGAAAACGTTGGTGGAGGGATGACACTCCAGGTGATGTATGTGGTTCACGCGTCATAATTGATTTGTCTTCGCTAAGGACAGACACGTAAAATGTAAGTATGCTTACGACGATCTTAAACTTAAATTAACATTAAATTTAGGGCATGAAAATAACCCAAGGGCAAATAAAGTGTTTGCGTCAAATGGTTGTTAAATCAATCACGAAGCTGACACCGGTTATATTTTGGCAAAAGCTGTACTCTGTCTAACGTGCAATTTAATAACAGCACTAATTAAGCTACTGTCATTTGAATAATGATTTATCAGTCATGATTAAGCTGGATACACTATGTGAATATATTAGTTTATCAAACAATACTGTATGAACAAAAAAAAACTTTACGTGAAGGTGAATTTATATGTATGTATGTATGTATGTATGTATGTATGTATGTATGTATGTATGTATGTGTGTGTGTGTGTGTTTGTGTGTGTGTGTGTGTGTGTGTGTGTGTGTGTGTGTGTGTGTGTGTGTGTGCGTGCGTGCGTGCGTGCGTGCGTAGACGTCTTTATACATATTTCTATGAGTCGCTAAAGTCACGCCATATACAAGTCAGTCCCTGATGTTCCGCCCGACTCAGGTCAGTCCCTTGGAACTGCCAATCTCCCGTACCATGACGTCACCTCACCTCTTCCGTTCCTATTGTCCTACACAACTCCACTTTCCCTTGTCGCTCTTTCAGCCCCAGTATTCCCTCTCCCATGTTAAACTCCCACTGTCGCTTTACATCCCTTTTTTAAAACCTTTTTGTCATACAGCCCCCGGGGAGGGGTCTGTAATGTAAATTGACATACAGCCCCACTAAACAATCATGAATTATATATTCTGCCTCATCAACTGGAGTCATATAGACACACATAACCATATATGTATGTTGAATGCTGCTGCTATTTCGTGAGGGTGCAACACGATATGCTGATAATCTGTTGATGTTGTTGTTGTAGGGTTTAATGCCATTTGTCAGCACAAGATAGTTTATACATGGCTGTAAGTATATTAATGTTGCTATGTAGCTTGGAATCATACCTTTATCAATTTCTACATTTATGAAGCCATGTAGGTTAGAATCATACCTTGTTCATTTCGTATATTTATGCATCTTTGTAGCTGGGAATCATACTTTGTTTATTTCGAATTGACCAGCTAAACAACTGACGTACTTCTTCGCATGGATGATCCAACAGATAAAAGAAAAAACAATGTAATTTATTATATGCCTTACTGCATTCCAAACATGGTATTGTTTAATGGCCAATAACGTTTAGTTTTAATTAAGTACATGTCTGTGCGTAAAGACCTATGAACAGATGAAAGCTCACCAAAACATAAAATAACGCGCTTTGAGCATACAAAACTAGCTTAAATATCGTGGCCCCGAGTGGTCGAGTGGTCTAAAGCGGTCTCCGTTACGGATCACTGGCATCTCACCTCTGTCTGCCTGGGCTCGTATCAAGGATTCGGCCAATGTCGGTAGGTGAGAAAGCTTGCCAGTAGCTTCTCGTGGGTCGGTGGTTCTTTCCGGGGGTTTTCCCGGGTTCTTCCTCCTCCAATAATACTATCGTGTGCTGAAAAATGGCGTTAAACCCTACAACAACTAGCTTAATATCTACCTCACTATTTTGTTTGCACTGATCTCACATAAACGCTTGTTTACAAATCAATGTTATGCGTGAATTCCAATCCCCTAGTAGTACTAATAACGATATGAAGGTAAACGTCTCAAATTTTGCGTCACTGCAATATTTTTTTTAAAACGTCCTGAGTCGATTATATATGTTACTAACAGACACAGTTACTTCGCTTGATGATATGTGTAACTAATAGACAAAATTAATTATTTGTTTGATGATAAGTGTTATTAATAGACAAACGAACTTTATTTACGTGATCGTATATGTCACTAACATACAGTTGTACTTTACTAACAAATACGTACTTTACCTGATTGGTTATATGTGTTATAAATATACTAAAATCCTGTATTTGCATTTATTTTATGAATTTAGAACATTAATATATTACTGTTATAGTCTGTTTTAAAACTGGCATCCTCGACTTTCAATTGTAAGAATATTTTAAGAAATGAATTTACGCACAGAAAATACAGTACATTGTAATACGACAGCCATGCAATTAAAAACAAACAGAAACGTCGATAGTACAGCTTTCAAACATCCTTCCTCACCTTTGTGGTTAATACTATATTTCTAATTTCTTCTGAGTTCACGCTGGTCGCGCAGAAACAACATAAATAAGATTTACCAATTATACAAGTTTCCTAAATATGAAAATTTACTCTTATCTCGACGAATGCGTGAACGTTTATCAAATGCATGCTATTCTAGGACATTCTTCAGAAGAATAGTTTTTTTTCTTTCTCCGAGTTGTACCAATTTGTAAATTTGTAAGTATAAGTCACCCTTTTATAATCACTGTGCCTTTGACAAAACTCAAAACATTGTCAATGGCGTCATATGGAAACGAAAATGTCATATCTAAATGAAGACAAATAATGAGAATTGAGTAAAGTATTGACTTATGTTAGGGCGTGACCTATGAGGCTGCCCAGAGAGCGAAAATTGATTTAAAACTTTGCAACTTAACGTAATAGGTAGTGAAACATAGAATGACATTGTGAAGTGATGGATTGAAATGTTACACTGTATTGAAAATCACGTGGATCAAATAAGTTATCCAAAGACGTATTTTCTACAACGTGTGACACATTTGGGGAAAAAATTCATATTGGATTTTAATCTCTTTCAATCTGAAAAATTTCTCTACCGGACCAAATAATCAAAAAGAGCTGTTTTGGAACAAGTGATTTTAAACACTCAAAGGTACGAGGTGTGTTGGTAATGTAATTCTGGAAAATTTGGGTGAGGGATGACACTCCAGGTGATGTATGTGCTTCACGCGTCATAACTGATTTGTTTTCGCTAAGGACAGACACGTAAAATGTAAGTATGCTTACGACGATCTTAAACTTAAATTAACATTAAATTTAGGGCATGAAAATAACCCAAGGGCAAATAAAGTGTTTGCGTCAAATGGTTGTTAAATCAATCACGAAGCTGACACCGGTTATATTTTGGCAAAAGCTGTACTCTGTCTAACGTGCAATTTAATAACAGCACTAATTAAGCTACGGTAATTTGAATAATGATTTATCAGTCATGATTAAGCTGGATACACTATGTGAATATATTAGTTTATCAAAACAATACTGTATGAACAAAAAAAACTTTACGTGAAGGTGAATTTATATGTATGTATGTATGTATGTATGTATGTATGTATGTATGTATGTATGTATGTATGTATGTATGTGTGTGTGTGTGTGTGTGTGTGTGTGTGTGTGTGTGCGTCTTTATGCATGTTTCTATGAGTCGCTAAAGTCACGCCATATACAAGTCAGTCCCTGATGTTCCGCCCGACTCAGGTCAGTCCCTTGGAACTGCCAATCTCCCGTACCATGACGTCACCTCACCTCTTCCGTTCCTATTGTCCTACACACCTCCACTTTCCCTTGTCGCTCTTTCAGCCCCAATATTCCCTCTCCCATGTTAAACTCCCACTGTCGCTTTACATCCCTTTTTTAAAACCTTTTTGCCATACAGCCCCCGGGGAGGGGTCTGTAATGTAAATTGACATACAGCCCCACTAAACAATCATGAATTATATATTCTGCCTCATCAACTGGAGTCATATAGATACACATAACCATATATGTATGTTGAATGCTGATGCTATTTCGTGAGGGTGCAACACGATATGCTGATAATCTGTTGATGTTGTTGTTGTAGGGTTTAATGCCATTTGTCAGCACAAGATAGTTTATACATGGCTGTAAGTATATTAATGTTGCTATGTAGCTTGGAATCATACCTTTATCAATTTCTACATTTATGAAGCCATGTAGGTTAGAATCATACCTTGTTCATTTCGTATATTTATGCATCTTTGTAGCTGGGAATCATACTTTGTTTATTTCGAATTGACCAGCTAAACAACAGACGTACTTCTTCGCATGGATGATCCAACAGATAAAAGGAAAAACAATGTAATTTATTATATGCCTTACTGCATTCCAAACATGGTATTGTTTAATGGAAAATAACGTTTAGTTTTAATCAAGTACATGTCTGTGCGTAAAGACCTATGAACAGACGAAAGCTCACCAAAACATAAAATAACGCGCTTTGAGCATACAAAACTAGCTTAAATATCGTGGCCCCGAGTGGTCGAGTGGTCTAAAGCGGTCTCCGTTACGGATCACTGGCATCTCACCTCTGTCTGCGTGGGCTCGAGTCTAGGATTCGGCCAATGTGGGTAGGTGAGAAAGCTTTGCAGTAGCTTCTCGTGGGTCGGTGGTTCTTTCCGGGGGTTTTCCCGGGTTCTTCCTCCTCCAATAATACTATCGTGTGCTGAAAAATGGCGTTAAACCCTACAACAACTAGCTTAAATATCTACCTCACTATTTTGTTTGTACTGATCTCACATAAACGCTTGTTTACAAATCAATGTCATGCGTGAATTCCAATCCCCTAGTAGTACTAATAACGATATGAAGGTAAACGTCTCAAATTTTGCGTCACTGCAATATTTTTTTTTAAAACGTCCTGAGTCGATTATATATGTTACTAACAGACACAGTTACTTCGCTTGATGATATGTGTAACTAATAGACAAAATTAATTATTTGTTTGATGATAAGTGTTATTAATAGACAAACGAACTTTATTTACGTGATCGTATATTTCACTAACATACAATTGTACTTTACTAACAAATACGTACTTTACCTGATTGGTTATATGTGTTATAAATATACTAAAATCCTGTATTTGCATTTATTTTATGAATTTAGAACATTAATATATTACTGTTATAGTCTGTTTTAAAACTGGCATCCTCGACTTTCAATTGTAAGAATATTTTAAGAAATGAATTTACGCACAGAAAATACAGTACATTGTAATACGACAGCCATACAATTAAAAACAAACAAAAACGTCGATAGTACAGCTTTCAAACATCCTTCCTCACCTTTGTGGTTAATACTATATTTCTAATTTCTTCTGAGTTCACGCTGGTCGCGCAGAAACAACATACATAAGATTTACCAATTATACAAGTTTCCTAAATATGAAAATTTACTCTTATCTCGACGAATGCGTGAACGTTTATCAAATGCATGCTATTCTAGGACATTCTTCAGAAGAATAGTTTTTTTTCTTTCTCCGAGTTGTACCAATTTGTAAATTTGTAAGTATAAGTCACCCTTTTATAATCACTGTGCCTTTGACAAAACTCAAAACATTGTCAATGGCGTCATATGGAAACGAAAATGTCATATCTAAATGAAGACAAATAATGAGAATTGAGTAAAGTATTGACTTATGTTAGGGCGTGACCTATGAGGCTGCCCAGAGAGCGAAAATTGATTTAAAACTTTGCAACTTAACGTAATAGGTAGTGAAACAGAGAATGACATTGTGAAGTGATGGATTTAAATGTTACACTGTATTGAAAATCACGTTGATCAAATAAGTTATCCAAAGACGTATTTTCTACAACGTGTGACACATTTGGGGAAAATATTCATATTGGATTTTAATCTCTTTCAATCTGAAAAATTTCTCTACCGGACCAAATAATCAAAAAGAGCTGTTTTGGAACAAGTGATTTTAAACACTCAAAGGTACGAGGTGTGTTGGTAATGTAATTCTGGAAAATTTGGGTGAGGGATGACACTCCAGGTGATGTATGTGCTTCACGCGTCATAACTGATTTGTTTTCGCTAAGGACAGACACGTAAAATGTAAGTATGCTTACGACGATCTTAAACTTAAATTAACATTAAATTTAGGGCATGAAAATAACCCAAGGGCAAATAAAGTGTTTGCGTCAAATGGTTGTTAAATCAATCACGAAGCTGACACCGGTTATATTTTGGCAAAAGCTGTACTCTGTCTAACGTGCAATTTAATAACAGCACTAATTAAGCTACGGTAATTTGAATAATGATTTATCAGTCATGATTAAGCTGGATACACTATGTGAATATATTAGTTTATCAAAACAATACTGTATGAACAAAAAAAACTTTACGTGAAGGTGAATTTATATGTATGTATGTATGTATGTATGTATGTATGTATGTATGTGTGTGTGTGTGTGTGTGTGTGTGTGTGTGTGTGTGTGTGTGTGTGTGTGTGTGTGCGTCTTTATGCATGTTTCTATGAGTCGCTAAAGTCACGCCATATACAAGTCAGTCCCTGATGTTCCGCCCGACTCAGGTCAGTCCCTTGGAACTGCCAATCTCCCGTACCATGACGTCACCTCACCTCTTCCGTTCCTATTGTCCTACACACCTCCACTTTCCCTTGTCGCTCTTTCAGCCCCAATATTCCCTCTCCCATGTTAAACTCCCACTGTCGCTTTACATCCCTTTTTTAAAACCTTTTTGCCATACAGCCCCCGGGGAGGGGTCTGTAATGTAAATTGACATACAGCCCCACTAAACAATCATGAATTATATATTCTGCCTCATCAACTGGAGTCATATAGATACACATAACCATATATGTATGTTGAATGCTGATGCTATTTCGTGAGGGTGCAACACGATATGCTGATAATCTGTTGATGTTGTTGTTGTAGGGTTTAATGCCATTTGTCAGCACAAGATAGTTTATACATGGCTGTAAGTATATTAATGTTGCTATGTAGCTTGGAATCATACCTTTATCAATTTCTACATTTATGAAGCCATGTAGGTTAGAATCATACCTTGTTCATTTCGTATATTTATGCATCTTTGTAGCTGGGAATCATACTTTGTTTATTTCGAATTGACCAGCTAAACAACAGACGTACTTCTTCGCATGGATGATCCAACAGATAAAAGGAAAAACAATGTAATTTATTATATGCCTTACTGCATTCCAAACATGGTATTGTTTAATGGAAAATAACGTTTAGTTTTAATCAAGTACATGTCTGTGCGTAAAGACCTATGAACAGACGAAAGCTCACCAAAACATAAAATAACGCGCTTTGAGCATACAAAACTAGCTTAAATATCGTGGCCCCGAGTGGTCGAGTGGTCTAAAGCGGTCTCCGTTACGGATCACTGGCATCTCACCTCTGTCTGCGTGGGCTCGAGTCTAGGATTCGGCCAATGTGGGTAGGTGAGAAAGCTTTGCAGTAGCTTCTCGTGGGTCGGTGGTTCTTTCCGGGGGTTTTCCCGGGTTCTTCCTCCTCCAATAATACTATCGTGTGCTGAAAAATGGCGTTAAGCCCTACAACAACTAGCTTAAATATCTACCTCACTATTTTGTTTGTACTGATCTCACATAAACGCTTGTTTACAAATCAATGTCATGTGTGAATTCCAATCCCCTAGTAGTACTAATAACGATATGAAGGTAAACGTCTCAAATTTTGCGTCACTGCAATATTTTTTTTTAAAACGTCCTGAGTCGATTATATATGTTACTAACAGACACAGTTACTTCGCTTGATGATATGTGTAACTAATAGACAAAATTAATTATTTGTTTGATGATAAGTGTTATTAATAGACAAACGAACTTTATTTACGTGATCGTATATTTCACTAACATACAATTGTACTTTACTAACAAATACGTACTTTACCTGATTGGTTATATGTGTTATAAATATACTAAAATCCTGTATTTGCATTTATTTTATGAATTTAGAACATTAATATATTACTGTTATAGTCTGTTTTAAAACTGGCATCCTCGACTTTCAATTGTAAGAATATTTTAAGAAATGAATTTACGCACAGAAAATACAGTACATTGTAATACGACAGCCATACAATTAAAAACAAACAAAAACGTCGATAGTACAGCTTTCAAACATCCTTCCTCACCTTTGTGGTTAATACTATATTTCTAATTTCTTCTGAGTTCACGCTGGTCGCGCAGAAACAACATACATAAGATTTACCAATTATACAAGTTTCCTAAATATGAAAATTTACTCTTATCTCGACGAATGCGTGAACGTTTATCAAATGCATGCTATTCTAGGACATTCTTCAGAAGAATAGTTTTTTTTCTTTCTCCGAGTTGTACCAATTTGTAAATTTGTAAGTATAAGTCACCCTTTTATAATCACTGTGCCTTTGACAAAACTCAAAACATTGTCAATGGCGTCATATGGAAACGAAAATGTCATATCTAAATGAAGACAAATAATGAGAATTGAGTAAAGTATTGACTTATGTTAGGGCGTGACCTATGAGGCTGCCCAGAGAGCGAAAATTGATTTAAAACTTTGCAACTTAACGTAATAGGTAGTGAAACAGAGAATGACATTGTGAAGTGATGGATTTAAATGTCACACTGTATTGAAAATCACGTTGATCAAATAAGTTATCCAAAGACGTATTTTCTACAACGTGTGACACATTTGGGGAAAAAATTCATATTGGATTTTAATCTCTTTCAATCTGAAAAATTTCTCTACCGGACCAAATAATCAAAAAGAGCTGTTTTGGAACAAGTGATTTTAAACACTCAAAGGTTCGAGGTGTGTTGGTAATGTAATTCTGGAAAATTTGGGTGAGGGATGACACGCAAGGTGATGTATGTGCTTCATGCGTCATAACTGATTTGTTTTCGCTAAGGACAGACACGTAAAATGTAAGTATGCTTACGACGATCTTAAACTTAAATTAACATTAAATTTAGGGCATGAAAATAACCCAAGGGCAAATAAAGTGTTTGCGTCAAATGGTTGTTAAATCAATCACGAAGCTGACACCGGTTATATTTTGGCAAAAGCTGTACTCTGTCTAACGTGCAATTTAATAACAGCACTAATTAAGCTACGGTCATTTGAATAATGATTTATCAGTCATGATTAAGCTGGATACACTATGTGAATATATTAGTTTATCAAACAATACTGTATGAACAAAAAAAACTTTACTGAAGGTGAATTTATATGTATGTATGTATGTATGTATGTATGTATGTATGTATGTATGTATGTATGTATGTATGTATGTATGTATGTATGTATGTATGTATGTATGTATCTATGTATGTATCTATGTATGTATGTGTATGCTTTTGTAGGGTATGCATGGCGGCCAGTATTATTGGTGGAGGAGGAACCCAGGAAAACCCCGGAAAGAACCACCGATCCACAAGAAGCTACAGGCAAGCTTTCTCACATACCCACATTAGCCGAACCTGAGACTCGAACCCACGCAGACAGAGGTGAGATGACAGTGTGTATGTATGTATGTATGTATGTATGTATGTATGTATGTATGTATGTATGTATGTATGTATGTATGTATGTATGTATGTATGTATGTATGTATGTTGTTACGTGCTTAGGCTCACATAAACAGTAACATAGAAAGAGTGAAAATAACAAGCTTATTATATATATATATATATATATATATATATATATATATATATATATATATATATATATATATATATATATATATTTATTTCATGTTCGAAAATAGGAATATTTCTTCAACCGATACGATCATTGCAACGGACACCATAAATGCCTGGTTTATCAACAAGTAAGAATGATTTATGGATTTATCAACAAATGTGATCGATGTATTATTTATCAAGAAGTATCATTGTGCGTTTCGTTGGCATAGATATAATACCGGTCAGTAATAAGTGGAAATATCGTATATTTTCCATAACAAGAATTAGTGTTGTCATTCAGTGACATACGGACAACAAACACAAATATTCCAACTCTACCACTCCAATAAATGGTACAAAATGACCTCGTGTGCACAGGTCAAACAACTTAACAACCCTAACATAGGTCATTGGCTCCCCCAGCAAGAACCAAAATTACGATAACTCAGCCATGGAAAAAAATACGAAAGGGACACCTAACGATTTATTCATGCGCGCACATTAACTGATCCTGTGTATAATAAACAACCTTTACGTAAGAGGTAATTTCGAGCTTACTAACATAAGTAAACCAGTTCATACAAAAGGTGTCCCTAAGACAAAAGTAATCGCACTGAATTATAGAAACTCGACCGTTTCATACATACAACACAATCATTATTTCAGCTACAAAATGCCCAACCTGAAATAGTCTATATTAAATCCGATATCATAGGGTTATGTGACATAATTAAATATCCGATATCATAGCGTTATGTGACATAGTTTTGATTTACCGAAACTTCAACATAAATTCCTAAATACTAAATTTCTAAATACTGAATATGAAAATTATTGAACATTGATCAGCTAGCAAGAAATAATGAAGTTTTACATTTTCCACTTACCTCTACTACTGAAGATTGCTTCGCAAAGTGGACTACCCACTGAAATGATTATGGTGTTTTGTGTCGATGTAGATAAATATATTACTACAAGTACTATGAATGTGGCCATATTTACGACTGGAGAATATTGTGTAAGCCCCACCCACCTCCGCTCCAACTAACATGCATGTACTGTCAGTATGCATCTGTAAGTGAGCAGCCTTTCTTATTTCGAAAATCATATTGCTTGAATAGTATATTGAAAACCTTATCAGTACATACGAAATGATTTTAACAAATGATTTAGCCTGAGAAATGGAAATAATTTAAATCACGAATGTCTGTTTGATCAAAAGTTGAAACGTTGAAACGTTGAAACAAAAAATATTGTATATATATATACCATAAACTATAAAGAAATAATTACTGCAAATTTTAATGCAGTTGACCTTTCCAAAACCAGTCCAACCACACTTGTTTGCATTGGTATCCTAGGCAACGGTCACCAGACTGAACTCAGTGATCATCTTATCTATTAATGATTAATATTAATGATTTAATATTAACGATTTAATATTAATGATTTAATATTAACGATTTAATATTAACGATTTAATATTAATAATTTAATATTAACGATTTAATATTAATGATTTAATGCTGCTTGCAAGTTGCATTCTTCATTGTCTAGGAAATCGTTAGTGAAAAGCTATTAAAATTATTCACGATTGTCCTAGAGACAAGGGACCAAAAATGGGTTTTTTGACAATGTAATTTATTTAAATTTTATATTTTCATCCAGTGATTTCTATTAATAATATAAATCCAAAAATGAAATGCTTGTTCGATATAATATAAAAACACGTTGGTTCAAATAATTTACATTTGATGGAAACATGATAATAATACGATCATTTTACAGCTATACGGAGACCAGTCACTCGCCCATGATTGCGAAATATCCATCACGAGATGCAACATTTTCTTGACTGTGACCCACAAAATCAAGTTGGGTTGAAACAATGTTTACAAGTCTGTCCAGACAACGCAGAATTTTTTTTATCGAACTTGTAATATATTACTCTTCTCAATGGGTTTTGCGTCTAAATATTTAACAATGTTATTGTGACCAAAAGTAAATCGACCAATAAAACCTTCCACTAAAAAAAGAGTACATAGAAAGGATTTCGTATCTTTCATGTTTTTGCAATATAATAAGACATTTAACAGCAATGTTTATTAAATAACCAGTCGAGCATGACATTGTATCGGACATTGCCTTCACAAAGCAGATACCATTGCTTTACAGTATACTGGAGTTCGGTCACTCGTGATAAGATTGTAACACTTCTGTTGAAAAGCGTTGTTCATACGTGATTTTATCTACGAAAAACAGTTGTTGAAAAGCGTTGTTCATACGTGATTTTATCTACGAAAAACAGTTGTTGAAAAGCGTTGTTCATACGTGATTTTATCTACGAAAAACAGTTGTTGAAAAGCGTAGTTCATACGTGTTGTTCTATAAGTAAGATGGTCACATGTTCTGACTTGGTTTTAGCGGCACTTTTAACTTGTTTGCTTCATCATGTTGAGGCGTTGTAAGTCCAGTTTTTTCTCCCGAGACATGCAGAGGAAATCGACCAAAACGAGTCGCTACCATTGGATTACGAGTCGGAAAATCTCAAAATGGCGTGGCTACCATATGAGCATAGAAAATACTGCATGGAAAATACATACAGACAATGCAAGTTACGTAATGCTACAATGTGCCATGTAATTTACAGTTTAATTTCTCGCAGGCCAGACACGCTTTTACCTAATCAATGAGGCCCCGAGTGGCCAAGTGGTCTAAAGCGCTTTCCGTTACGGATCACTGCCATCTCACCTCTGTCTGCGTGGGTTCGAGTCTAAGATTCGGCTAATGTAGTTATGTGAGAAGGCTTGCCAGTAGCTTCTCGTGGGTCTGTGGTTCTTTCCGGTGGTTTTCCCGGGTTCTTCCTCCACCTATAATACTGGCCAATATGTATAGCCTATCGTGTGCTGAACAAAGACGTTAAACTCTAAAACAAAACAAAAAACATTAACCTAATCATTTGTTATATGCTGCTTTCCGTAACACACTACAGAACAAATATCCCACCCAAGACATTATTTTTGAAACAAAGTGTCAGCAGTGTTTTATTTAGCTCCTCTTGTCATTCTGCCTTCATGCTCAGGTAAAATATATTTTACAGCTATTACATTTTACGTCCTCTTTGTAATCACAGGCAGAGATGACGTACTTTTACGGGGGAGGGGGTCATTTCTTGCATACAGTACGAATTTCAACACGATGAATTTAACGAGTTATCTACTTCGTCTGCGTTAGAAAGTGTCCTCTGCGATATGCTGACAAAAATGGATGTACGTCAATGACGTCATGTTATTCCTTGGAACAAAATGTTTATCATGTGAAGTGTTTGCATCAAGCAACAAACCATGCTTTGACAACTCGACCAGAGACGCTTATCAATGAATGAGAAAGGGTCATTTCAATACCAATTTTGTTTTTAAAAACTAACACTTTGTATAAAGACCGTATATATCTAGCTAAAATCTCGTCGTGCCATTTGGGAGAGAATAAGAAAAACATGGGAATCTCTTGTCTTTAGGTTGAAAAGACAAAATACAAAAGAAGCTGATTATAATTATTCAGTAAAGCAAATGAAATTGTCACAACCGTACCATAAACCTCAAAGTATTTGACCGAAATATTATTTAAAAAATCTCACAAGAAAATTGATCTAAAACTTCGGCTGTGTCAAAAACCTGAAAGAAAAGATTCTTGTAACTTTCTGATCTCCTAATGCTGAAGATTACAAACACATTTCACTCTCTGAGAATTACAGGACTCTCTTGATGAAGTATACGACACTTTATCCTAATGCAACATGTATGTATGTATGTATGTATGTATGTATGTATGTATGTATGTATGTATGTATGTATGTATGTATGTGTGTGTGTGTGTGTGTGTGTGTGTGTGTGTGTGTGTGTGGTGCCAACTAATAGTAAAACTTGAAAACTGTAAAAATGAGAAAAAAGAAAAAAGGTTTAGAAAGAAAAACTTACCAAGAAATTTAAACATTAAACACACACACACACACACACACACACACACACATATATATATATATATATATATATATATATATATATATATATATATATATATATATATATATATATATATATATGTTGTAATAAATCTAGGGTATGTGATTATTTTACTTTCGTCTCTGTTAATAGTATTGTTAGATTTTAGAAAATATTTGTTTGATTATGGGGAATCGGTTTTGACAAGATATTTCTTAGACCAAATAATTAACCCATTTTTTAGGAACAGATATCACTTACTAAATCGCCCATTGATTTGTTCTGAGGTGAGATATAAATCAAATTGTTTACGATGATGAACAATTTTGAACTTCAGTGCAGAAGATAATCTTCATAAATCATATGCTGGAAATTTAACACATATATGTAGTATTTAAATACAAAACCGGCATTGAGTGCGCAAACAACAATTAATTATGTAGCGGTCAATACTAGCCCGGAAAGTTGGAGTTACGTCATTAGCCGGAGGGGCTGTGTAATTTAGGCATTGAATAAAATGACGTGAGCACCGGGATATGTAGGTACAATATTCAGTACAACATGAACTATTCGCTACGATTGACGTAACATGATAGGGAATGTTATTCTGTGAAATGGTGTCCGCTAGAAATTGTCAAATTTCCATGAAATATGTAGGTATCTCTATCCCAATAAAAACATATTGACAAACAGAGCAAAGACATATATGGAACATCGCCGTAAATTCGATGAATACGATGTCATTAAACATCAAAAGTACAAACGAGATAGCAAAACAAATTTAAAAAAAAGAAAGTGATTAGTTGATGGGTGGTGTTAAACGTCAGCTCAGCACATCAACGACTATTAAGTACTAATGGGGAAACGTGAATGGCCCTGTGACTATTAAGTGATAATGTGGTATAAGCGCCTGGACGAGAAATGATTAAGTGTTAATTCGGCTTATGCGCCTGGCCAACAGAGACACCACAACCGCCGACCAGGACTGGTACGGGTAGGATAGAAACCCGATATGTTTCAAATGATATGTAGGAACTGCAGCACCATGGTAGAGTTGTGGAAAGAAAGAAAGAGGATAGACAGTAAAAGGGAAGGAATTAGAGAAAGAGTAATTATATTTTTTTTAAATTAATAAAACATGGCGATGTATATCGTTTCGTGGTTTAAATTGGACTAAGGAGCTTACTGTACCATAAAATTTTGGCTTCTATTGGTGCACCGACGAAACAACACTCTTAATTGCTTTAAGTTCGTGAAGAGTGAACACGAGGTAATCCAAAATGTATTATAATTTAACTTTCGCAAAATATCACAACTGAGATGTACAATAATGTGAAATATAATATATTACAAAAGCCAAAACAAAATGCTAAAAGGCACAAAAGACGCATTAATGGGAAATAAGTGCAAATAAGCATACGTGTGAAAGGAAATAAAAATGAATTGCAATTTAGCGTGTATGGCAAAGAAACATACGTGTATTTGGAAATGACATACCTTGCGAATTAGCGTGTATATGTATTTGAGAAGAAAAAAAACCATGTATTGCTAATTGGTGTGTATCGCAAATTTAGCGTAAATTAATATGAAAATAATATGTATTGGCAAATTAGTGTGTATGGCAAATAAGCATATATGGCAAATTAGCTTGTAAGGCAAATTTGCGTGTATTGCAAAAAGAAAGCATTGCAAATTAGTGTTTATAGCAAATACGCTCGCACTTTATTACCGACGCACGCAATTTAGCAAGTAAACTTAGAAAATTATATATAGAGGCCGACCGAAACTAAATTTCTGGTTTCGGCCGAAAACGAAACATGACCGAAAGTTATAAATTGACTTTCGGCCGAAACCGAAGCCGAATCCGAAAGTTTAACTACGCCTTCGGCCGAAACCGAAACCAAAACCGAAAGATAAACCAAAGTTGCCGAACACAAGATTTATTAAATAGGCCTGGGTCATGATGTAATGCTACACTAATTAAAAACGTATCTAGAAGTAATCATTCAGAGCCTGCAGTAAGAGTACTTCGCTAAATGTCAAATTGCCTAGCGCCGACTGACCGGCCGACAAGCAGAGTAATAGACGCAGCACTAGCGTTGTATTTTGAAAGTTACAATAGATCTTCGACTGATGATCGAAAGTCAATATCAGTTTCAGCCGAAACCGAAAGCTAACTTTTTGGTTTCGGCTCAAACAGAAACTATGCCGAGAGAGGCCGTTTGCCAAGTTTCGGCGCCGAAACCGAAACCGAAACCGAAACAGAATTTCGGTCGGCCTCTAATTATATACGTTATTTCAGCAATTTCGTAATAATTACTCACGAAGCATCCGTGAAAGGAATTCATTAATTGAACTGCATATTTCGTTGGTTTATTTAGGTAGATTTTATCTACCTAGCTTTTTAGGCAGGTTCAGCTTTTGTACTTCACTGAACAGTTCAATATGGATACATGCAA
The DNA here is from genome assembly GCA_030141615.1 of Unio pictorum. Taxonomy (NCBI): domain Eukaryota; kingdom Metazoa; phylum Mollusca; class Bivalvia; order Unionida; family Unionidae; genus Unio; species Unio pictorum. Next base: position 918,018 of record JARLTB010000276.1, on the reverse strand, counting down.
TCGAACGGTGAAACCTGATTGAGTCATTAAATTTTTATTGACTTCTGGAAACTTGTAAAACTTACGCCAGCTAAACTTTATTTGCATCGTACTTTTCCGCTTTCAGTTTTTCTACGGGCCAGTGTTTACAGAGTTTCTCCTTGTCTCACGAGCTAGTGTGTTCATTTTGAAAGCAATCTGTCTTCATGAATTCAAATATTAACTGAAATTCTTTAAATGTTTCCAGTATTCATTCTCTCAAATTATTTCGGTATGAAAACTGAAATGGGTTTGGTGAATGAAAGACGATGGAGAGTAAAAGGCAGAAATTTAAATTTATGTGTGTATAGATGTATTGATCTTGTATTTCTTGGGTTTACCCCCGAGATGCGATATGGAATTTTCAGATTAATAACACCTTACGTATCGAACCAGAATACAATGTTACAATGCAACTGTTGAACTTTGTTGCATATATATTTGGGGTGTGGAACCAGACAAATGCCCCTGCCCCCTTTAGAAAAAAGTAAAAAGTTTTTATGTGTGGGTATGTTCCCCCAGATGTGTAGTTACGTGTTTTTTACCTTTTCATTTAATTTTCAATTTAAATGAATTTTGTCCAATAGGGATTATATAGAATTTGTTGAATGGGGTTTTTACATTTTTTTTTCTTTTTCCTAGTGTGTCTATAGGGTTGTTCGTCCTAGTAGGTTTCATTTACCTATCCCGGGAGTCTTTATCCTAGGTTATATAGCCGACCTTGGCTTTATTGTTCCATGTATTTATTTGAATTTTGAATTTCCAGCAATGTTCAGTGACCTATATTTTAATTTAAGAGCAAACAAGAGAAAAAGAAACTTATTGGTTTAAATAAAGTATTTTTTCGTGTATGTATATAGTTTGGAAAATTCTTAACTTTAAATAAATATATAATTAGAGACGACCCAACTCGAACCAAGAGAAGTACAATTTATAATTTTAAACAAATGTACGGAACCGACTCAAACACAGTCGTATTCAATATTGAATTCAAATTGAATACGACTGTGTTTGAGTCGGTTCCGTACATTTGTTTAAAATTATAAATTGTACTTCTCTTGGTTCGAGTTGGGTCGTCTCTAATTATATATTTATTTAAAGTTAAGAATTTTCCAAAATTGGTTAAGGTACCCACAAATTTGGGTTCTCTGCGTAGTACGGGAGTTGCAAAGAGGAAGTGTTGTGGATAATAGTTATCCAAAGTTCAGTTGTTCGTCTTACTCTAGTTATTCAAATTCCTTAATGGGGTCTTTTCCAAACTCTTCCACAGGCCTGTCCACTCCGCGTAGAGCCCTGTGATATAGTCCTATGACGTCCTCATCATGTACTGTCCCCATTAAGATTCCTTATTCTATTTCCCTAGTTTGTTGTTATTGTTTACAATGGAAGGAAGAAAAGGATTTATCCTATTTATTAATCGTAATTATTTGTTCACAAGCTAACATTGTTTTCGTAATGTAGTCCGTTATTGTCTAATTAAGCTTTTATTAAAATTTCCGTCTAGGAAGAGTATCTGATGTCAGTTATATTTGTCGGCTTTAAATATCTCCATGATCAGTTTTAGTATTTCTTCCTTTGTTCCGTTTCATTGCGTCATTGTATGGTAATTGGTAAGCGGGGCATTTCTGCATAGAGGGCAGCTTACTGGGGACCTTGTCATTAATGCCACTTCGCCTGTTAGCCAGACGTTGTGGAGATATTTAAAAATCATACCCTGTATCTTTGGTGATGTTGTGTTTGACCAGTGCCGCCAAATTCTGTCCAAATTTACTAACTGAATTCTAATTCTATTCCTTTTCTGGTCTGCTTTGTTAAATATTCTCTAATCCAGACATTAGTTTTACTTGTATCTAGTTCCCATATTTATTTTTGATCCCTATATTTATAAAGTAATTTCTAAAAATTCTAGGTGCTTCTTATTTCTTACTTAATTTGTTGTTTGTGTAAATGTCTTGTCTGTTTCTCATTCCAAATCCAAAACCAAAATGTGTGTATTGGTTTCCATGGAGTTTGTGGTGTCCAGTATAATATTTTAGACCTGTTTAAGATGTTTATGCATTTTATTAGGACTGTTTTGGGTAAGGCCAACCCTTCCCCCTTAATTTAAACATATATGGAGACGATTTTTTATGCAGTGTGTTTTGAAATTCCATATGTAGTCTATTATGTCATTATCTAGTGTTTCTAGTGTTTTATTTATGTCCACATAGTTTTTAAGTATGTCAGATTAGAGTACATATGTTTTTGCAACTTGCGAACGCTCTATTAACCTAAGTGGCGTTAGTGCCCACATTTTGATAATCTCTTTTATTTTTAATTTAACTTGCTTACAGTTTTCCTTTTCTTTATTTGCCCCGAAGAATATTCCCATGGTTTTTTACTGTCTTTAATTAAACTTGGGGGTAATCCTGGGTGATTCATCTTCCAGTTTTTTTTAAATTTTAAATTTCTATCTTAACATGATTAATTCTTGACCCCGATGCTTTTCCAAATGACCATATTCCTTTCCCAGGTGTTTAAAGGAGTTGAATTCATCCCTCAGGTTTGCGACTTTAATAGCTTGTATGTTGATTATGTTCCTAATTTTTATACTCAAGATTTGTATTGCTATTACGTATAATAGCATCAACAGTGTACATCATTGCCGCACCGATCTTTGTATTTCGAATTTTTCCGTTGTCGCCCCAGTAGCTTGTACACTTGCAGGTATTTTGTCGCAAAGTATCATGGTCCATGTTTGCAAATTAATCAAGAACCAAATTGCTCCAGTACGTTTTTACGTGTAATTATGTTCTAATCTGTCAAAGGCTTTTTCTTGATCGAAAAGTACAATAGCACTTTTCGCTCCTGTCCCGTTTATAAAAGTTATAATTGTCCTAACATTTAGTATGTTGGTTTGTATATTCCTACCTTCCCCTCCAACACCCGATTGATTGATTTGTGTTTACTATTGTGTGTTTTCTATATTTTACCCTATTTGCTAAAATCCTACTTAGTATAGTGTAGTCTGTGTTAAGGAGTTAGATGAGCCTCCAGTTATTAGGTCGGTTCTGTCACCTTTCTATTTAAAAATGATATTAATCAGTCCCTCCCTCATTGAATCGATCATTAAGTCATTTTTTTAAAAGTATATTATTAAATAAATTTTCAAGATTAGTTGCCACCACACCTTGGATTTTTTTTTTAAAAAATACGCAGTGAGAACATCTCTCTCTGGTTATTTTCCTTTCGCAAGTTCTTGTATTGTGGCTTGTATCTCTTCCACAGAAATGAAAACGTCACACATGTTCTTGTGTTCTGACAATATCATTAATTTCACATTGTGCCTCATCTAAGTATTCTGTTATTGTTTGTGTGTCTATGTTTTGTGATTTGTAAAGATGCGTGTAGAATTGTGTATTTCCCGCAATATTTCCTCTTTGTTGCCCTTATACCGTTTTACGTATTCAATTTTTTTTTTTGGGGGGGGGTGGGGGGAGGCACCGGACAATAATTTATTAAAAAAGTTTTTTTAATTTTAATTTTGAAGGGGTATTATTTCCTAGTGTTTCTATAGAGTTGTTCATCCGAGTAGGTTTTATTTACCTAGACTCGGAATTCCTCCCCCCCCCCCCCTTAGATGTTTTGGTCGACCTTGGCTAGAGGTCACCTGTATCCCGTGTATGCTATTTTTGTTTGTGCTATATATATATATATATATATATATATATATATATATATATATATATATATATATATATATATATATATATATATATATATATATATATATCTTGTTGTGGTAGCCTGATATTATCTATTCATCCAGTTGACCTATTTTGTTTATTGTGACCCTCCAAAGATGGGGTCATCATTTCTATAAATCTTATTTATTCAGTTTATTTTTGTATTTATTTGGTTTAAATTTTGAACGAAGTACGGTGTAATGCTTTTATTTTTAAAGAAACTATTGATTTAGTGATTGCCTAGCCGTGTCGTTCTTCGTATTGTCCTTATTTTATATTTATTTCCTTTTGAGTACGACTGTGTTCGAGTGGGGGTCCAGAATTTGTTTTAATTTAATTATTTCTAATTGTACTTTTCCCGACCCTAGTTAAGTCGCCTCCATTTATTTATTTATTTATTTATTTATATTTTTCAAACTATTTGTAAATTGTTTATTGTACTAATAAGCTGGATTCTCTTTTGCCGTACGGGAGCTGCACAAGGAGGGTAGTATAGCAGAGTAGAAGATTCTTTGTACACTGTGTATATGTTAGTGGTTTTGTTTGTATGTTTAGATTTCCCTTATTGGAGCCATTTCCCAACTATTCTATAGGCCTGTCCACTTCGCGAAGCGCCATGTGACGTAGCCTTATGGCGTCCTCATAATGTACTTCTCTCATTAAGGGTCCCTGTTCCTCTGTTCCCCCTTAAAACGTGTTTGTTGTTACTGTATATGAAAGCCATAGACAGAGGAAAAGAGAAAGGTTTCTAATTATAGTTTGCTTAGTTATTCTTATTTCTTTATTGTACTTACTTGCCCGCAAGCTGGCATCGTCTTAATAATATAGTCCGTTATCTGTTGTATTAGATTTTTGTAATTTCCCTCAAGTAAGAGTATTTGTCGTATTTGTCCTCTTTAAAATTTCTTGAATCAGTTTTAGTCTTTCTTCCTTTGTCCCGTTTCAATGTGTCATCGTGTAGTATTTCTTAAAGGGGACATTCTTGCATAGCGGACAATTAACTTGAGTATTTGGTAAAGGGGACACTCTTGCATAGCGGACAATTAACTTGAGTTCGTATCATGTGTCTTCGTATAGCAACTTCTCCTGTTAACCAAGCGCTATGTAGATATTTGAATAGCAAACTTTGTCTTTTTATCGATGGTATTTTCGACCAATGCTTCCAAACTCTGTCCCAGTTAACTGCGAAAAATTCCTCCTCTACTCTATTCCTTATGTTGTTTGTAATGTTCTCTCTAATCTAGTCGTACGTTGAAATTCCCTATAATTCCTTTTGGTCCCAATATTTATATAATAGTTCTTTAATGTTCCTAAGATGTTTGGATGCTTCTAATTGTTCACTCAATTTGTTGTTGGTGTATATCTCTTGCCTGTTCCTCATTTCGAATCCAACCCAAAAAATATATAGTGCTTCCCAGGGTGTTTGTGGTGTCTTGTTTAATTTGTTAAACCTATTTGTTATATTTTTGCATGTAATTATGATTCGACTGGATAAGGCAAGCCCTTCGCTTAGTTTAGACCTAAATAGTGAGGTATTTGTTATGTAATGTGTTTTGAAATTCCACATTTAGGCAATTGCTTCATTATCTAATTGTTCTTGTGTTTTATTTGTTATGTCCACAGAGTTAATAAGGTATGTCAAATCTGAATATATATATATATATATATATATATATATATATATATATATATATATATATATATATATATATATATATATATATATATATATATATATATATATTGCAGCCTGTGAAAGTTCTATTATAATTAATGGCTTTAGTGTCCAGATACTGATACTTTCCCTTATTTTTGTTTTAACTTGTTTGCTTTTTTCCTTCTCTTAGTATAATCCGAAGAATTTTCCCAGGGGTTTTACTGTCTATAATCAATTTCTGGAGCAATCCAGGATGATGCCCTTTCAGTTTACTATTTTTAAGAGTTCAGTCTTATCATGGTTTATTTTGGACCCCGATGCTTTTCCGAATAATTCGTATTTCTTTTCAAGGTGTTTGAAGGAATTGGAGTCCCTGATAAAGTTCGTGCAATCATCAGCACGTTGTAAAAGCTGTAATTCCTCCCGCAGGTTTGGAATATTTATACCTACTATGGTGTTTTTATTCCTATTTTTTATACTTAGAATTTCGATTGCTATTACGTATAATAGCACTGATAGTGGGCAGCCTTGCCTCACCGGTCTTTGGATATCACATTTTTCCGTGATCGTTCCGTTTACCTGTACTCTTGCGGTTATTTCGTTGTACATAATCTTTGTCCTATTAAAAACATTTAATCCAAAGCCGAATTTTTGCAGTACATATTGTGTATAATTATGTTCTAATCTGTCGAAAGCTTTTTTCTTGGTCGAAATGTATAATAGCACATTTGGCTCCTGTTCCATTTAAGAAGTCTATTTCTGTCCTTATATTTAATAATCTTTGTCTTGAATGTTCCTACCTTTCCCACCACAATTTTGATTTATATTCACTATTTTATTTATCCCCTATTTTACCCTATTTGTTAACATCCTACTTAATATGTTATAGTCCGTGTTTCAGAGGGAAATGGGCCTCCTATTTTTTTAAAAATCTGTTCTATCACCTTTCCCTTTGTAAAATATTTTAATTACACCCTTCCTTTTGGAGTCGGTCATCGTATCATTTGTTTTAGTAATATGTTGTTATATAAACGTTCAAGAATGGGTGCCACCTCATTTTGAAATTTTTGATAGAATTCCGCAGTGAGGACATCTCTACCTGGGGATTTTCCTTTGGCCAATTCTTTTATTATATATGTTATTTCTTCTAATGAAATGAAATCGTCACACATGTTCCTATGTTCTGACGTTATCGTTTCACATTTTATTTCCTCTAAGTGGTTTATTATTTTTTGTGTATCTATGTTTTGTGATGTGTATAGTTCGGTGTAATTGGTTTTGATTTCCCTCGTGATTTCTTCTTTATGTATAAATTATTTTCCATTTATATTAACTTTCTCTATTGTTCCATTCCCCTCCCTCTTTATTAATTCCTCTCTTTGGAAAAGTCGCTCTGCTTTTTTGTATATATGATTGAATTTACCTGCCCGTATTTCATAGCCCTTCCTTTCCCCTCTCTGCTAACTTTTCCAATAGTTTGAGGTATTGATTTATTATTTATTCTTATTTTTATTTTCTGTTCTTCCATTTGTTGAATTTTCCTACTTTTCTTTGAATGACATTGCTAAACTTTTTATTTCCTTTTTAGGTCTGTCCCAATCAGATATTATATTACTTTTAAGTTGTCCTTCATTTTTTTATTTTGGTAAATTCTTCTTTAATTTCTTTTATTAGGTGTGCATCCGTTAAAATTGCGTTGTTTAGTTTCCAAACCCACTTTCCCCCTTTATTCCTATTTTTTGTAATGATTTCCATTGATATTTGTTTGTGTTCCGAAATTTTAACTTCTAGAATTTCCGCTTTTTGTATATTTTATGATCAAAATTTGTCCCATATAATTTATCTAATCTGCTTGCTTTATTATTCTTGTATTCATAAGTGTATTCGGTAATGTCGTAAAATTAAATTTTATTTGTTCGCTCGAACTCTACCGTTTATACAGTCATTAGGGCAAGACATATCCGTACGCTACTGCGTCATTTTGCCAAGTCTTGGTTGTTAAGTCACACCTGTAACACAGAAAGAATATAAACATATATATTACTCGTAAGAAGATGGCTATATACATTTAATTTGGTTCACGCCATGGCTATTCTATAGGTATCTCACCGGGCTATGTTAATCCAATTACAATAGTGTTTCAATGCCATTTTCAAAAGCTGGCTAGAACAGGTTTAGATAATTGTATATTTGGATAGCAATTAAGGAACGAGAAATATGTGAGGTTCTTGCACAAGGGAAATGCAAATACTCGCAAGGGTGAGAACTATTAGTGTGCGTTTAAATATAGCCATATACGCACATATATATAACCACACACGCAGACGTACAGATAAGAAGGAAGGTGAACCAGTTATTAAACATTACCCTGAAGCTGCCTGGGGCAACTGTAACCCTATCATATGCATCATCTTACGCGTAAAATAAGCAACAGTTTAAAAGGTCAAATACAAATAATCCATTCAGTTTAACTTGTTAAAAATGAATATATTCACTGGCAGAATACAATCTTTATAAACTTTGCGCAAGATATCTGCTTAATGTTGAAAACTATTTTTGAAACTTGCAAAGTCGCTTTCTGTGAACTACATTCCTTTCGTCTCGGTTCCTAGAAACAAAAATTACTAAGCAAATCATAACTATACTGTCTCACTATAAGTTTATCTACGTTACAATGAAATAGTTCATATGTATGTTTTCTATTCTTTTGAAGAGTGCTCCTAAGATATATCCTTACAAGATCCAGCTGGTACTGGCTGGCATGACGTAGATGCCTTTGCGACGTCAGCTACATTCAAAATAGGATTTTTACATGTTGCTTGCAAACAAAAATGAGTTTTTAAAAACTTTTTTTGTGAGTCTCTGGCATATATTTATAGCCCTGGTAACAAATCGCGCAAGATTAACATAAATACACTGCTGGCTGTATGTAGATATTTTTCCGTAACAGTTTTGTAAACATTTGCTTCGGCAACGTTTACCAAAAGCAAATCAAAGGTTACACCAATATTAAAACAATCATTATAAATGTCATCCAATTTTACACATGGGCATCGCTCCAACGTATATATTTTGAATTATTAGCACATGGAGTATTCTTAATGAACCAACACTGTATGAGAACCAACGGTCCCTCTAGGCTCTAAGCAACCGGTAGTTGTGTAACGATTACGGTGACTGAGCAAACGTTTATGATCATCATAAAATATCCGTACAAATTGCTGCACGGAGAACAATTAATCCAGAGGTGGGCAAACTTTCCAGTGCAAGGGCCGCATACACAAATTTACAACATTAGCGGGCCGCATAGTTCATTAAGTAAACAAAATTATAATTTGAAATATATTTCTAAATAACATCATAATTAATTTTCAGTTATTAATATGTTGTTAATATTTGAAAACTTAAACTTCAAAAGAAGTACATTTATCTGATAAACAGAGTAACATAAACATAGTCAGTGCGAATGATGCAGCTGATCACATTCATTGACCAATTTGTCAAAATTTGGTGACAAGTTGCTCTTGCTGATCTTAAAAACTGAGTGAAGATTTGAATCTGTGACAAGCGATCTGCTTTTGACTTGCTGACTTTCATAGTAGAGAAAGTCTGCTCACAAATGTAGGTTGATGCAAACAACACAAACATCTTTCTGGCAAATTCTTTCAGATTTTGAAACTTTCCTGGGTGTAGAGAAGCATAAAACTCAATCAGGAGTTTGGTTTCAAAAGTTCTTCGTAAGGAGTTGTCGGCCTGAAAATCAATCAGTTCCATCTGCAGTATTGTTTTTCAGTGGCTGTTTCAATGTCACACGCAAAGGGTGAGCTGACCAGGTCAAACTGTTGTTCCATTGCCTTGAAATCAGCAAACCTCCAGATAAATTCTTCTTTTGAAGCCGTGATCTGACAACTGTACGTGTCAAATAATGCTTGTGAAACAGTCTGCGTCTTCAAAAGAGGAAAATGAGCAAAGTTCTGGATGTGTATTTGGCGGGCGGCATGAAAGCCCTTGGCCGGCCGCATGCTCACCCCTGAATTAAGCTGTACTGGGATGTCTGAGCAGTTCGCGCATCTTACAGAGAACGTTGTTGAGAATTATTACCTTAGCGGACAATACCTCTCGTCTCTTTGAAGGTGGGGGAGGTATGTATTTCCCTCAGTTACTGATCTGAAAAGATAACATTAATACACTGTTTTATAATATTTGTAACATTGACCACCCATATAGGGGAGAGAGAAGGTTTCATTTGCTCTAAGCAAAGGTTAAAGATGCGGATAAGATAAGACAAATAAAAGCTTAATGGTAAGTCAGTTGGTTGTTTATACAAGACTTCTTTCTATACGCCGATTTAATAAAGGCTAATCAAAATTAAAGGACACAAAGCTGCAAACTTGAACGCATATCTATAATGCTTATCCGACCTAAATTTTCTTCGCATCGTGTCAAACATTTCCTGCCGATTGATTATACATTAAATGAATGCACGAACACGTGGATACATGTGATGCGGAATGATGAGCTGGTTAGAAATAGAGAAATCGTATCACTAAAGCAATATAACCTATCATGTCAATTACAAATAAAAACCATACTTAAAACGTCTAATATATTCGATTAGCAGTCAATTGCCATTTTGCAAGTATAAAACATTCAATAAAATTCCTAGTGACAATCCGTTGTTACAAGATGCATCGCATCAATCGGAGATCATACGGGACAATTCATTGTGAGACAAGGCAATAAAAACGAATGAAACGATGATGTCACGAATGAGTTCACAGCAGAGTAACAGCGTTCTGGCGTTATTATAAAGGAAGACCGACCAAAACAGTTTAGAAAGTTAAGTGACATTCTACTGTATAGTGCTTTGCAAAGAGTTAATTTTAAAAAATATCTGAGGTTTTCCTCGCTGTCTATCATTGCTATATAAAAAGACGTATATATTGTGTTTTGTTAAACCAGCTTCCAATTCAAATGATAGTGGTTAATGAGTAATATGTGTAATTTAGGATATAGAGATTTGAGCATGGCCTTACATCAAGTATGCACATATCAGAATACCGCAGAATCGCTCACCCATATTCATTATCTCGACTTCATCTAATATAAATTGCAAACAAAAAGTTTAATCTAGTTTAATCTTTGAGATAAATGGTGAGCTTTGGACTAATTCAATATTTTTTTCTCCAAGACATGGGGTCAGACATTTGGATCAGATCTGTTCTTAGATCATCAGTCCGTGAATGTAGAATAACGATATGCCAGCATTCTCTTCGCTGTGCATGTCGCACCTTACGCCTCCCATTCTGTTAGAAATGCGTAATATCTTTGGAGAGCCCCATCAGCTGTCAACTGTGTCAAACTTACGGTGATCTGAATTCAGCAAACATTATCGTCATCCAGGCTGGTGAACATGCAACATCCCATGACGCACCGTTCTGGGATGAGGTTAATAACCATCCTTTATATATTTAAATGATTGGAATTTGTGAATACGTGGTGATTGACTGTTCAGGAAAATGTGAGCTCTGTACTCTGTCTGCGTAACATTAAACAAAAGATGTCACATAGTGTTGCTTGATTAACTGAGGACGTGATGCAGTTCTGAGATTTACCCTGCTCTGTAATTTTCTTCAGTTCAAAGTCTGTCGCTCTAGTATGGACAAGGCTGTGTCTGAACGACTGATGGTGTACTAGAGCTTCAAAAGTCTAAAGGTCAGGTTTGAAACGTATTAAGGATGAATCGAGTAAATCTTTGTAGCGTTTCTTCTTACCACTCTGAGTCGTCTTTCTGCTTTAAAATGACAGTGGATGCGTCTGTGTAACGTTGACTCACTTTTTAATGTATTTCCATGTTTATTGCATGCTGACCTTGTCTGGCATAGATTCTGGTCAGTTGGTTCCACCTTCAACATGATATTTAGGGCATACTCTGTTATGACACTTAGCAGAACACAAATTCATCATTTATTGGTTCATGTTTTAGTTTGAATAAAACTTATCAACATCTTATTGTTATGTTCTAGATCCTCGGTCTTGCAATCCTTGCAAATTTAAAATTGTTGAGTCAAGTCCAATTAACAAGAATTTACCATGCCAGAAAATGTATATACATAACGTGAAGGTGTTACAGTTTTTTTTCTTTCTAACCTCTTACACAATATGAGCTACCTACCAGATTGTGACTATTAAATCTTTACATCAAACGCTTCAATGACTTACAGTAATGCACGTGCAATATTAATTTACAAATGAATTCATCTCACAATGTATAGGATTTATTAAATTTGAATGAATGATTTTATTGTTACCTAAATTAGACCTTTTATCATATCCTTCATAAATAATGTTGTGTAAATTCAGTAAAAATATCTTAACGAGACAGCAACAGCAGAAAAAGCTAATATTTATCATTGAGAGCAAAGGCAGGCAATTTGAATGTTCTACGTGCCTCAAGGTAACAAGACGCCATTTGCATGCATTTATACGCACGTTAATTACTGTTTAAAGTTTTACTATTCAACTTTAAATACACCTTAATCTGTAAGTGTCCCCTTGTGGTGAAATAAATTTCACAAAACAAACACAGCGATAAGTGAATTGTGTCTATTTACATCATCTGGTCTACTATCAGCAATTTTAAAGAAACAATATATTAGCTTTCATCTTTAACTTTGCATGTACTTCGGATATATTATGATCATTTCGTCTTTGCTTGAAGTGCTATATTTTCAGACTACGATCATATCATCTTTTAGTTGAAGTGTTTCGCTATCAGATTGCACACATCATTGGCGTTATGCCAGTGTTTTAGTCATCTTTAAAGCACATATAAAAGCATTCCAAAGTCTATAAACAGTCAGGTTTTTACAAATTTCGACTTATTTGCACCCATTGTAAACTCAAGGAAACACGATGAAATTAAAGCTGTCATAACTTTAACTTTCTGAACTCTCATGATCAAATCATAATTAGAAATCTGTCCTTAATACAAACGTCTGTGTGGAGAAAGCCATGAAGGAAGCAGTGTTCCGATGCATCTTTTAAAAACGCGTTTTCAATTCCGCACGTAAATAATCAGTTCGCTACTTTGTCTTACAAAGTCATATATGTAAAATAACTCAACTTCCTTCAATACAACTTTGACTTTATGATATTGTTTCAGTTTCAAAAAGAATAAGCCCAGATGACTTCAATTTTAATAAACTTTTACTTTTCAGTTATCAACCAATCAAGGCCAGCCGAACCCATACATGATCTTTTATGGACTAATTTCAATTATTACCATAAAATTAGTTCTTAGAATCCTATATTCTTCCTTGATTATATCCTTCCTTGATTATCCCGAAAGACCTACGCATAGCAGTATAATATAAGTAAAAAGTGTGTATATTTCGGTTTGTCAAAATTTATATTACTGAATTTTCATTTTTATTCCTGAATTCCAAGTACAGCAATGGTACGTTTCAAGTAATATTAAGTATGAATTTTATTTTAGAAAATACGACAAACATATAAATAAATTGAATCAATAGTTACTTTGTTTCCCATCACCATTTATCAATCTTCACTTTAAAATTTAAAAAAACATTGTTACACGCACGGTGTCGTGCCCAGCGAAAGAAATACTGTTAACATTGTCACGACTGTTCGTAAATTGAACCAGGCAGATAATATCTTGGAGCAGTTGTTGCACTGTTAACAAGACATAAGGTGCGGGTTCGTGTTGGACATGTTAAATTTAATCACAACCAGGATATTCTGAAAACTATTTAAACGCACCTTTGCGGGGTTTTTATTCGGATTTCAGTACGAGCAGGAATTATTGACCTGTATGTAATAGCGATCACGCGCGTAGGTAACACGTCTTGTATCAGTCATAAAATCACTAAATAATGAAACCACGCGCACAAGTTTTGTTTTTTTTTAAATAAAAAAAAAACATGCTGAAGAAGCGCATCTGAAGACTGTCACATTTATACCAAAACTTGATTTCATAGCCGCCGGTAGACCCATTCGGAAATACTATCGTTCTATGTATGTGTGCGCCAGGTGAGTTAGAAAGCGGACAACGCAATGCTACTGGCCATGGTGTTTTTATAATCTCGAGCCGACCGGATAGATAGTCGGAGGCAGACAATATATTAGCAATTATTAGCACCTGTGTTCTAGCCATGGGAGGATCAACCACAGGAGGCAAAGCCTCCAAGTGGAACGTTTGTGCTAGAGACATAGAACGTCATTCCATCGAATGCTGAACATTCATTGGCGCTCGCACATAAGAGACGTTGGGGGGGGGGGGGGCACATGTCATCTCCCTTCTCTCAGATTTCATCTCTACAGATGTTTTGGTATACATCCAAATGCCACTATATGTCTGCCTCCCCACCCCCAATCCCCCGGTTATGTTGTTTGGGATCTGCGAATGCTTGTATACCTAATTAGATATCATATCTGTCGTTTGGTGTCAAGCAGTGCCATACAAACGTGTCCGTGAACTATAAACTTTGTAGACCCCGTGGACTGTATTCAAATCAGAGGGATAATAACAGTTTACTTGAATAATGATCTTGGTTGATCACTTGTAACTCACGTGACTTTCCTCTTCCATAGGGACCTAATGTGTAACGTTAACACGTGGGCCAGTGCTCGCGATATGAGGAAAAAGTCGTAGAGTGTAGAAGGCTGTGACCTAGATCATTAACGAAGATCCAAATCTGCTCATATCGTTGTCATGGTTGGCCGAGCGGTCAAATGTTCTCGCCTTTATTCGCCACGCGACATAGCTGTCATCATGAGTTCGATGTTTAGTGCAAGATGAAGCGTTAAACACCTTTAATGGCTCAAGGCGTATTTGAGCTAAGAAAGTTTTGCGCGCGATGGCCACGACCAAGTCACGAGACAAATGGGTCAGACTGATTTATTAGTTCTACAATTGTTATGCAGTTGATTACCTAACCATGATATCCCGAAACAAATATGTTACATAATTCTATATCCTAATATTTCCAGTAGTTGCCCTTATTGATCGTAAATAAATACTAATTGTTCTAAAATTCAATATCAATTGAATTTCACCAAAGTCGTTTAATTCAGTGGGGTTTTCTTTCGAATGTAACTTAATTGTCATTAGAAATCGTCCAGACGAAAATTATAGCTCAATACGGACTCTCAAAATATCACCTGGTTAATTCAATGTGGCTACAAGCGGACGTGTTATCATTAACATTATAGTAGGATAAAGGGCTAAGTAGCGAAAACTAGCTTGATTGAAATTTTAACGCTGCACATCTTAAGTCGCATTCATTGTGCTGAAAGTTCCATTTAGTATGTCAATTGTTAGATAGAGTTTATCTGCTAATTTACACAACGGCGATTGGACGCTGTTTAATTTGCCTATTCAGATTTGCTTTTTCTATATACTTACATAATTGTTTGTCATAATATTACATTACATGATGAGAATGTTTTTTGTAACAATTCAAAATAATATCGAGTGTTAAGATGCATCATTTGTGTATTCTGCTATGAGGCTCATTACGTGTTATGCATATACAGTTTGAAACTTATCATCCGTGGTTCGAGAATACTTGGAATGTGCTCCTTAGATGCTAGAACTACGTTGTCTTTAGATATGGAAGATTCCGGTTTTGTTGAGCGACAATACCATTAAATATCAACCATGATGGGTCTTGCGGTTCTAGATCTTGTAGACAACTGATCTAATATGTTGATAGGTGTGCTTGGGGTGTCCTGGGAGGGGTAATACTTATGGCTAGCTAAGAAGTTGTACTACTTCGGAGTTAGATCGCCTACCTTTGGTCTCCACGTGGCACTCAGCTCTCACATGTGGCTCCACGAAGCTGTGGCATGCACAGCTGCCACATCCCAAAAAACGCCATCGACTGACCGGCTAAACCAGGCGGTGGGTCGCCGACGAGTATTAAACTGTCGGTGAGTTAGGCTTTGTCTACCAAACATGTGAAGACTGGATTCGGCACCCTGCGATGAGGAATCAGCAGCTGGTCAACTAGCAGAAAGGCGATTCCCTGCAAAGCACCGTGGACTGCTAAGAGCTCTACGAGACACGTAGGACGTCCTGGTCATCCATTTCTCTCAACGCCATCTCCGGTCGTCTAGACGTTGTCGTGCTGCTGTACTCGGATGTGGGCGAGAGAGTGAGGTCGACGAACTGCGCTACATCACTGAAAACAATGTCACAACACAAGTCAATCTTGTCATCCACACATCCCATGTCAACACCCAGTAAATTAATGTGGAGACGGGCAAGCAACGACGCGGCAGGCGTGGGAAAACTGGTAGACGTAGCCGCAAACCTGCACACAGGCTGTTCAAGCAATTAGGGTTGTAATCTACCGACACGGAGCAGCTATGAAGTCCGGTAGCCTCCTGAGCAGGCCTCTTCACAGATGCACTGCTGAACTCTCTGGCAAGAGGAAGTGGCTAGAAAAGGTGCCTAAATATTGCCTGCTCTCAACATTCCCGAGCCGGTATACCGCGGCTTGCGGGGAGCCTACTTCAGTGGTACTAATACAAAGAATAAACTGAGGATTGTTCCTCTCACACTTGACGCATGAAATGTTCTCACCTTATTGGGCAGAGAGGATGTGGAAGGACTCCAGAGGAAACAACCTTAATAGGAAAGGATCGCGCCCGATACAACGTGGACCATGCTGAATTGGGCAAGATATGGCGTGCAGAAGAAGGCGGACTCTTGTGAAACGGGCTATGGCTACACTTTCTTTTGGGGCTGCCGAGGAGGTGAAGAGCACATAGAGCCTGGAGTCGGCTTTTCAATGAAGACAGCACTGCTTGGCCAATTGGCTAGACCTCCCAAAGGAATACACGATAGACTCATGACCATGAAACTCCACATCTTCTCCGGAAGAAAACATCTTGCCATCATCAGTAGTTATTATCCAACCATAACCAATCCAAATGAAATGAAGTTATATGGGGATCATTACTACGCCATTGTTGATGTTCCAGTGGCAGATAGGCTCGTCATTCTTGGCGATTTCAATGCAAGAATAAGTTGTGATCACGTTCCTGGATGAGAAACACGGCCCCCTGAAAACCTACTTCAATAACCCCAAATCCAACTGTAGGAAACATGCGTACAGCAATACATGCTGAACTGTAGAGCACGAACTCCCTTAGATGCGAGACACATGCCTATGCTTTATTATTTTTCTTTGCGCATGTCCACCGAATAAATTAGCCGTCATATATAAACTAGTATGTGTTGAAACAATAAAATCCAACAAAATAAACCAGTCGCTCTGGGGTTAAACTGAACACATCAACAACGAAGTATTTCAAAGACTATAAACAGTCAGATTTAATAATAATAATAATATGTATAGCGCCTAATCTTTCGAAGCTCTAAGCGCTTTACACCATCAATAATGATATGACTAGACTACAGAACAACAAATGACAAAAGCGATGAAATTGGAAAACATAAAAACATGCTGAAAACATATAAAATACAAAACATGATTAGGTCGCTATGTTTGTCCCTGCAGTCGAAACAGGTGAGGCTTATGATCACTCTTAAAAGGGACCACTGTGTCTTTGTGTCTAATTTTAATAGGCAATTCGTTCCACGTCGCCGGGCCCTGGTGTGATAATGAACGTTGTCAATATGACTTTGTTTTTACCTTGGGAACAATGAGTATACTATTATCAGAAGTGGAGCGTAAGGATCTAGCTGGTGTATACACATGCGTGAGGCTGGATAGGTATGTTGGATTGGAGTCTGTCATTGAAACATAGCACAGAGAACATATTTTGTGTTTGATTCTGAATCGAATCGATAGCCAGAGCAGTGGTGAGATGTGCTCTGATCGAGGTACTCTAAAGATGATCCTTGCAGCTGTGTTTTGAACTTTTTGAAGTTTCTGGAATAAATATTGTGATGAACCAGACAAAATTGAATTACAATAGTCCAGTCTTGAAAGTATTAGATTTCGCTAGGTTTCTACAGTACTCAGTGTATTCATTAAACACCGATAACATCCAATTGAGACACGATGATGTTGAAAAATCCAAACATTTAAATTTGTAAATGATCGTGATCAAACTTATTTTTCACGTGGTAGACCCCTGATTGATGCAAACTTCTTTAGGAAGAATATCATGGAACGCAGTATTATTTGCTGCATGCTTTATTTCGCACCTAATTAAATAGGTGCGATAAGTGACTGTTTAGTTTTTCAAAGTCAGATCTGAAAAGATACTAACTTTCCATTAATAAAGCAATGGCCTTATGACATTGTTACGGATGCATATTTTATACGCTCTCAAAAGACTGTTTCCTCAAACGTTTATTTGCAATTATCGGGCAACCACGCCCAGCTAAACCGATTTATATACTCCACAAATGTCTGGACTGGTTCCCATTTTTCCATTACATTAGTACGCGAGTCACATATCCACCATCGATTTATCGGACAGACCAATGTATGGTAGTATCGTAATAGTAACATTTGTTCATTTCAAGCAACATTTAATTATATCTGTTTCATTTCATAAATCAGGAAAACTAAAAACAACTAGGTAAGATCAAGAGAGGACCTGCTATCAGCATTTATTTTTCTTTCAGCTAAGATTGAAACATACTGACATAATCAAGGAGTCTCATGGGCGTATCTAATTCTGTGTGAGAATTAATTGACTGTCCATGTTTCTCCCGCTTCCAAAGAACATCAAGACAACAGTAGTTTTCATTTAAAAGATTCTTAAATGTTCAAACACTAGAAACAATTCATTTAATCCCTTAATGACCACATTAAACAAATTTCTAATTTCGTACTGTCGTTTTCATTCTTTTTCTTCTCTCTTTTTTTCTTCTTCACATTTTGTGTGATTTACGAGTGAGCCCAAACAGTTTGAATATTAATACCTCACGCCATGCAATGCAAATTACGACCTGAACAGAACGATGTATTGTTATATCCATCTAATAAGCAAGTGAACCCAAACATATCTGGAGAATTCCCTACGTTAAAAAGTTAGGTACGGTTTATTTCATGACAATAATCCATGCTTACATCACGTCTTGTAAATGCTTTTGTTATGTTCCTAGATACCACGGAAATAACTTCCCAACATCGACTCCCATAATGAACAACTAATTACTAAAACCTAACAAAGCTATAAAAAAAAATCGCAAACAACGCATACACTGTGGGGAGGGGGGTGGGTGTTTATAGTATAATTATCCTTGTTTTATTATGCAATAAATAAATAAAGGTCAATGTGATATGACATTTTACACGTGCATTGATTTCGTCTAAAAAGTGGAATAAATGACATAAATTACATTTAAAAATTATTCAGATCACATATAATTTAAAAACTGAAGTATCTTCTCCAAATATTATTTAATTTCAATTTTTCTTTATATTATTAACCAGTCATGGCCAGCCAAACTCTTGTATACTTTATATTTTCTTTATCCGTTTCTAGACTTGTTCTCATTCTTTTGAATAATAAGTACCAAGAGCCCTACAAGACACAGGAGAGCAAGTACTTATACGATCCATGTTTCTGGGTTTGTAAAATTCAAGAAATAGAGACTGAAACAGGAAATGAAGATCCAAGAAAAAGAAGTGATAGAGATTTTTTAAAATCAAAATACTAATTAGAACAAGAAAAGAAACGATTAGAAGAAAAAAAGGGACGAAATGAAAGAAAGAAGCAGGCTACAAAGAGAACGAATACAAAAGCAAAATGAAGAGCCCTTAACTGAAAATATGATTGGCTCTATAGAGAAACACCAAGATTTTTTTCAAAGAGATAAACCCAAGTCAAGGTCTCATCAAAACAGCAGATAACAACAGGCAAACAAAACACAGAATAAGGATCCAAAGAATTACCACTAACAATAGATATGACAGAATCAGAATGGAGAGAGAAGGAGAGAAGCAGGAAAAACAAGAGGAAGAAGAACCATACATGAGTCACGAATACGTTCTACAAGACTATGAATATGTATAATGTATATATATATATATATATATATATATATATATATATATATATATATATATATATATATGACATTAAGCAACATTACTCAACAGTCTTTTAAAGAATGACACAATATTATATGTAATTGCCCCGTTTTCGTAACCTTCGCTACGAACATGCCTGCTAAAGTTTTCAATTAAAACTATCTTGTCGAATTTGCCTCAAACAGTTCATTTATCATTATCGACTTATTTTGTGCAGGAGACCTTGAAGATTAAGCTAATTACAAAAGAGCATGCAAATAATTTTTGGAAAAAAGACTAATACAGTTTCAATGAAAACTGCCCCTTCAATTTGTTGTTGAAGGGTTTAACGCCATTGTTCAGCACACGAAAGGCTATACATGGCGGCCAGTAATAATGGTGGAGGAAGAACCCGGGAAAGCACCCGGAAAGAACCACCGACCAACGAAAAGCTATTGGTAAGCTTTCTCACATACCCACATTGGCCACATCTGAGACTCGAACCCACGCAGACAGGTGAGATGGCAGTGATCGGTAACGGAGAACGCTTTAGACCACTCGGCCGCTCGGGGCCCCTTCTTTCGCTTTGTAATGATTATATTATTAGTATCTGGAATGAATGCCAATCATTTCAAACATTACGGCTCAAATGTGAGCTTTCAACCCATTTTAGGGGAAAACAAACCCACAAAAACTCAAAATATCGACAGATTAGCATCGTCTATCCGTTTAAAATCGAAAACATCGCTAGAATATATTGGGTTTAAAATCAATTAAGTCTACAAATTATGTCTAATTATTAATTATTACTTATGTATCATTTTTAATTATGTATCATTATTAATTATCACTTATGTATCATTATTAACTATGTATCATTATTAATTATCACTTATGTATTTTAACGGTACAGCACATGTGGCGTTTAAGGCATTCACAAACTAGGAACTGCTGCATGAAGATTTAAAATTTCACTTGCTTAAGTTATATGAAATCGCAATACTATTGCTACTGTCATTCTCTGCAATCCAGGGTGTAAACTATACTGTACTTTTTGTAATGACTAACTATATATGCAGGAGAAACCAGCGTAGCAAATATATTGTATTGCAATAATTCAAAGGCCACTGAATTTATTTAGGAGACCTTGGTAATAAAAGTACAACAGAAACCAAATACGTTAGATTCCATAAACTGCTTTAAGCATACATGTCATTAATCTACCTATCTGACCTTCACTCTATAAGTATTAGGGTAATATAAATCCAAGTAAATGTACACATTACTAAACAATACTGGACAGAACCGGTTCTACGATGTACACTGGACAAAAGAATTAGGAATAAGCATGAAGAAGCTAATCTACTAACATAAACCAGTAACGGCTTATTGAGCGAGACTGCAAAATGCCACTGTAGCTCAATGTGTGTGTGTGTGTGTGTGTGTGTGTGTGTGTGTGTTTGTGTGTGTGTGTGTGTGTGTGTGTGTGGAAAAAGTATTTTCAAGGCACGATATCCACACGATTGTTTCTAAATGATGACTGCAGAGCATATCAAGAAGTACGGCATGGAGAGTGGGGCATCTCAAACGTTACCAGCTAATGTAGCTGGCAGGGTCCCACATAAAAGAAAGGACCGTATTATCTCAAGACCACAATCGTGGCCTATGTGGTTAGAACGTCCACTTCGGATGCCGGTTCGAACCCCAACCGGGTTATTCCAAAGACTTATAATAAAAGTGACCCTAACAGCTGCCTAGCTTGCCTCTCATCATTACTTTCTTTGAAGAGGGTGACCAGATAGGAGCTCACCTCCCCATTCCCAAAACAAATAAAAAGTGTTTTATGTGAAGTTGTTTCCCCCAAAGTTATGTATGTCTGTACTATTGTTTTTCTCCGATTTCCACAAAAGGAATTTGTTTTTGTGGGGTAATTTTTGATTCCTAGTATGTCTAAAGGGTGGCTTCCCCTACTCGGTTTAATTTCTAGTAGGTGGAATTCTACCTCACCACCCCGTGTTTTATATGGTGATCGTTGCCACTGGTCTCTTAGTTCCGTGTATGCTATATATTGTGTGATATATGTTGTGTACGTTATAAATAATATTTATTCCAGATCTTGTTCCCAGTTTTTTTTAAGAAAAGATTTCTCTTGTTCTGTTTTTGTTTCATGTTGCTTGAACTTTACATACAGTTTATATCTTTATTTCTTTTAAGATGTTCATGCTAAACGATGTTTTAAGTCATGTTTACTTTTAAAACAAATAAAATCTTAATATTTTAGTGTATTTAGTGCGTGATCATGTGTGTCATTTCTTATAAATTTTGAAATAGGCTATAGCATTATGTCACAGGGAGCCACATTAATTTTCTGCTGTCTTATGTTTCTCCTGTGACCTGAAACCTTCATGGTTTCTTTACATTTTTGACAAATTAAATACTAGTATATAGTTTTTGGGTGTATATGTTTCTCCCACTGTACTCTCATTTTGCCTCCATAGGGAAGAGAGAAAGAGAGAATTGTGAAGAAACGTAAACGAAAAAAGAAAAAGGAACCAATGGGGGTATAGCTTCTATTATTTTAATCTTGTGTTGGTGTACAGTTTGTCCATGTTCAGCATGAGACTTTTGACAGGGGCTCTTTTCTAGACCTGTTCACTTCGCGTAGCGCCTTATTACATAGCTCTGGAAACTCCACCCCTCATGCTGCCCCTTTTTTCTCATATTCTAGGGGAGAAGAAAGAAAATTATTTCCCTATTGTTATGACTTGTCCTCTCATCATTAAAAGCTAAGCGTTAAGACTATTTGGCCTGGTGTCAGAATAATGTGACAGGGTTGGATATGATAGGCGTCACTATAAACTGCTAGAATGCTGCTATCGATGAAATATGATTGAGGAGTTTCGTTTTCGTTCGTTTTGTTTAAAAGTTACATTAAAAATATAAAAACACACTCACACGTTTCTTTTAATACAAAGGCCGCCATTGCCCAATATAATCTTTTGTTAGATCTCTTACAGGAGTAGGTGTGTCTGAACAGATAGCGACTGTGCTCAGAGGCTACTCAATTCACCAAGTATACATTGGTAATAAAAAGTACAAGAGAAGTTTTAGTACTATAGTGGGACGATTGAACCGCAATGGTAAAATACATTACAGAACTCCTTGGGCATGTTTATCGACAAGATTTCAAAAATCACCCTGGGTACGATTAAAGACAAGGGGAAATGAACATGGGGACTATTGGGTCTGTATAGCGAGAAGGGATATTGGGTTGAATAGTAATGGAAAGGTTAAGTGACGTCATGGTACTCGCTAGTTCAGCGAGTGGCGGGTAAGTTCTACTAGTTCAGTGAATGGCGGGTAGCGGGTGGCGGGTAAGTTCATCTAGTTCAGTGAGTGGCGGGTGGCGGGTAGCTGGTTCAGCTAGTTCAGTAACTATATCAATAGAACAACGCTTAGAGGGAAGGGTAAACAAATAAACAAAAACAAAGATATACATATATGACAAGAAGAATACATATATTTTCCAGGCATAGAAGCGACCCTGAAAATGGCCTTTGTGCTTCTTATTTTCTCATGCAAACACCACATATACTATCCACGGGAGGAAAATTAAAGAAAAAAACATAAATATGATATCCATAGAGAAGGGAAGCTAAAACACACCCTAATATACTTTCCACACATATGGGAAGCTACAAAATGACCCCCAAATCTACTGTACACACCGAAGGGGAAGAAAATATCCCCAATATGAACACAAAAGTACAAGCAACACACACACACACACACACACACACACACACACACACACACACACACACACCACTACTGCTATCAACATAGTGCGAGAAGAAACTATCCCCAACATCTACTATCAACACAGAAGGGAAGATAACAACAGATTATATAATATCCACATAATATAGGGACGATGCCTTTCTTAAAGATAAAACACACACATGTACGCACATGAATGTTACTGCATTTGGTGACAGTAAGTCTGGAGACTAGTGTTGTGAGAGATGGGCTGACAGTACTAGAATTACATCCAAGAGAAAGAATGGTAAAGAAACAAAGCACAATTAATAAACACACCTGATTTTGTTTCTATTACATTTTGTGATTTTATAGGACAAGGGTGATTAAGAAAACCATGCATAACATTCACAAAATGTTCATTGTTTTAATTCATTCCTTAATGTTATATTTACTATGTTGCTGTAAATCCTAAATTTAAGAGATGTCCTGAGTTTCGCAGCACACTCTGCCAACAATGTTACAACGTTTTCACAAATTTAAGAAAAGCAGCACCAACACGCGCCTTGTTTTATCGACAGCCTAATCTGAGAGAAAATTCTAAACTGAAAGAAAATAATATGTCGAACACTGTTACATTTTTTCCAACGTTTAATTTGGTTTTATAATTCAGAGTTAACCATACGGTACAATGTCACTTGCGTCATTCTTGAAAAGCTTTGAGTTTGTTTCTTTTCTAAAGAATAAAAATGTAGATCTAGTATAAAAAATGTTTTTCCTGAATTGTACAAGCTCAAGTCAAAACAAGATTCTCAAGATGTTATTTCATCCAACGATTTTCGATGGAATAAATGTTTAAAATTTTAGGGTGTAAGTTTTGGAGAGAAAGGATTACACGACAAACGGAACACTTCGTGTTGTTATGGTGACTACTGGTCACAATTTTGTAGAACTATCTTCAAACGGGAACATAAAGAAAGTGACTATGTTACTGAAAATCAATTGTAGAGCTATCTTCAAACGGGAACATATGCCATTATAATTTCAATCGAATGTAGTATGACGGAGAGAAAGAGACTATGTTACTGAAAAGCATCATGACTCTTATGTATTTATGAAATATATTCCGTACTAAATTTCAAAACGCACATCTCATTGAAATACATAATCCTATTGGAAGAAATACACTCTCGTAAAAATATGAAGAGCGAATTGGAGACGTAGCTATTAAAATTATTCTGCCAAAAAGTCATGTAAAGTTCCCACAAAATAGTACATCGAAACATGTGATGTTTTTCGCAACAAGACAGACATTTCCACGAGTCACCCATGGTACAATCGTTTGTGCATGAGTTTTATTGTTTGTATGGTGTTTAGTAGACAAGTTCAGAACAACACGCCAGATCTCATTGTAAGAATAACAACTGATATCTATCTGAGGCTAAGACAGTCAAAAATATCGTTTAGCCAGCTAATGAATGCACTTACAATGAGTGACACATTGTTCGGTTTTCACTTTAAGGTAGGTCAGGTGCAAAACAACACGTAAGATCTTGTCACTGTATGAAGAGCGACTGAATGACACTCAAATCTAAGTTGGCAGAGAAACTAGGTGTAGCTAATAAAAGTGCTTCTAGCAACTGAAGCATTGTTTTGCCTAGGGTTTTGCCTTTTTACCATTGCAGCACATACTGATAGGTGGCAACCTAATTATTGGAGATTTCAACTTTCACTTTGACTGTCCTGCAAACCCATACACGTAAAAACTCCATTCATCTTTTCAACCTCAAACAGTCAGTTAACCAACCCACCAATAAGCTTGGGCACATTTCAGACTGGATTCTTCATAGACCTGGTGATATTATTCTGCGATCCATCCTTGTATATCACGAACTTACATCAGATCACCTCTGCATTATACGCCATTTCGGCGTATGAGTCCCTAACCCTCCACCTTTCTTCGCTACTAATAGAAAACTATATATATTGTTACGTATATTTGATTTAAGTCATTTATTTTTATTTTAATTGTTTGTTTGTCAGATTCAAATTTGACAGTTTAAGTTTAAGATTCATTCATTGGGAGATATTTTTTTAAAAGTGGAATGACTTGTACTTTACAAATAAACACCAGATGTTGACCTCATTTCTGACCTGGCTTCAGAGTTGTAAACAAGCTTTTAAAATGATTGGTTGATTCCAAGGACATTATGGAGCTTTGTTATAAACATCTTTCTATTTTTAGTTCTTGAGAGTAAAAATAACTGATTCTCATCTGGGTCATATGGTGTGTACGAGATGTTTTGAAAGTAAACTTGTTCTAAAGATTCTAGAAGATCATCCTTGTTTACGTAAAATCAGGTCTATAAATTATGTTTTGGAGCGAACTATTTAGTAGAAGTTGGGCTGTTAGAATATTAAGTTGTATTGTTTTGAGTTATTTTAAATTACATTGTACTGGAAATTATTTCAATTCGTTTGGATCAAGAGGATTTATTTTGTTATTTATCTGGAAAACATTTGTGCTCATTAAATTTCATAAGACCAGAACTGACATCACGTGACATCGTCTTCCATTTTGGATGCTTCTCCAAGATTTGAACTGGGAATTATTAGGACATTGTATTACCAGGACATTTGCAATTTCACTAGTGGATTATATTTTGAATTATTTTTGGATTAATTTTGGAATTGATTCTTAAAAATTGTAAGTTTATTTTTTCTTTTCTGGAAAATATGTGTGCTCAATAATTTTTTTTATTAAGTTTTCACAAGCTTGTTATTTTCACCCTTTCTGTGTTACTGTTTATTCGAGCCTTAGTACTCAATAGCTGCATGCGTTCATTGCTTGAAAAATATGCACTAGCCACCAAATGCAGAGTATCAATTAAAAAGTGTTCTACCTGGTAAAACAGTGTTAGGGACCAGATTTACACTATTAAAAGACACCGCCGTAAAGCAGAGAGGATTTGGCTATCCACCAGACGTGCTATATTCAGAAACAAATATATAAAGCCGCTAAGAAGAACGTCACAAACATAGTCCATTTAGCCAAATTATCCCACTACAGTACTAAGATCACTGAAAGTTTCAGCTTAAAAAAACTCTTCGAGATAACTAACAAACTAATGTCAATGAACAAATGTGCACTATTTTAACTACTTTCTCTCCAGTAGACCTTCCGGATCTATTTGCAAATTTCTTCCGTGACAAAGTACAAACCATTAGATAAACGTTTGACAACACAATTTCAATTGACTGTCGTCACCATATAAGTTAATATACAGAATTTCAGCGACAACCATTAAGAGCATTTGAACCTGTCTCTATAGATTTAGTACGGAAAATCGTGATGAAGCGTGCTCCAAAGTCATGAGAATTTGATCCAATTCCATCATCACTGTTGCTCGAGTGCTAAGACCCAATATTGCCTTCATTAACTGATGTTATTAATATATTTCGATCTTCCCATCATTATGTAAAGCCTCTGCTGAAGAATATTACTGCACCATCTCCAGCATGTATTTGGGGTACACAATACAGCCATACAGTGGTTCAAGTCCTACTTAGTCAACAGGACACAAAATGTATCTGCAAATTGAATTCACTCCAGCCTAGTTGATTTATGTTGTGGTGTTCCACAGGGGTCTATTTTCGGACCTGTTTGATTTCATTTGAAACACTCAGCTGCTCTCAAATGTCATAGATCTCACCAATTGTACGCTGATGACACCCCAATATACAAGTCTATCCAATTGAAGCTGATGCTAGAGAGGTATATTGTTTTATGTGAAATCATAGATGACATGTAACAAGCTGCAGATGAATGATGATAAAACTGAGGCCTGTCCTGGTAAACCAAACACGTCAAAACTCCTAGACTCCATTCATGTTTTCAATCTTAAACAGTCAGTTAACCAACCTACCCATAAACGTGGTCACATTTTAGACTGGTTTCGTTATACACCTGACGAGAATATTCTGCAATCAACCCTTGTATCCCACGAACTTGCATCGGATCACCTCTGCATTGTATGCCATCTCGACGTATCAGTCCCTACCCTCCACCTCTATTTGCTACTAAGAGAAACTTTCGTATGATAAATAGAACCAAATTCATGCATGACGTCCAAGAAAACCTAACAACTTTCTTACATCCAACAGCGGAACAACTTGATAACTGCCTTCGTTCATTGCTTGAAAAACATGCCCCAAACACCAAATGCAGAGTATCAACAAAAAAGTGTTCTTGGTATAGCAGTGTTAGGGACCGGTTTCGCACTGCTAAAAGACATCGCCGAAACGTAGAGAGGCTTTGACTTTCCACCAGACTCACTATTCATAAACAAATCTAGGAAGCCGGTAAGAAGAACGTAACAAACATAGTCCACTTAGCCAAATCATCCCACTACCGTACTAAGATCACGGAGAGTTCCAGCTGCAAAGAGCTCTTCGAGATAACTAACAAACTAATGTCAAGGAACAAATGTACACCACTTCCAACTTGATCCAAACTAATATCAAGGAACAAATGTACACCACTTCCAACAACCTTCTCTCTACTAGACCTACCAGACCAATTTCCAAATTTTTTCGATGACAAAGTTCAAACCATTAAAGATTCGCTTGACAGCACAATTTCAACTAATTCGTCACCATACAGTTATGACGCAGAATTTCAGCGACAACCGTTAGGAGCATTTGAACCAGTTTCTATAGATTTAGTACGGACAATCGTGATGAAAAGTGCACCAAAGTCTTGTGAACTTGATCCAATTCCGACATCACTGATGCTTGAGTGCTTAGACCCAACATTGCCTTCACTAACTGATGTTATTAATCTCTCTCTCTCTCTCTCTCTCTCTCTCTCTCTCTCTCTCTCTCTCTCTCTCTCTCTCTCTCTCTCTCTCTCTCTCTCTCTCTCTCTCATTAAGGGAATTCCCATCATTTTTCAAAACTGCCATCGTAAAGCCAGTGCTGAAGAAACCATCACTGGACCATAACGATTTAACGAACTACCGCCCAGATTCTAATCTCCCTATCATATAAAAAATCTTAGAAAAGGTTGTTCTAACTCAACTTGTATCTCATTAGAATTCAAACAGTTTTTTTTAGCAACGTACAGTCTGCATATCGACCTTGACACAGTATCTACTCTTCTGAAAGTATTTAGTGACATTCTATCCGCTTTGGATAGTGGAAAGATTACAGTCCTCACTCTCCTGGATTTATCTACAGCATTTGATACAATAGACCATGATATATTACTTCACCGTTTCCAGCATGTATTTGGCATTCAGAATATAGCCATACAGTGGTTCAAGTCCTACTTAGTCAACAGGACACAAATTATATCTGCAAATGGAATACACTCCAGCCCAGTTGACGTATGTTATGGTGTTCCACAGGGATCGGTTCTTGGACCTGTTCTCTTCATTCTGTACACTCAGCCGCTCTCAAGTGTCATAGATAATCACCCAGTGTCGCACTAATTGTACGCTGATGACACCCAAATATACAAGTCTAGCCACCCAACTGAAGTTGATGCTACCATCCATGGAGTAGAGAAGTGCATTTCGGATGTAAAACAAGCTGCAGATGAATGATGATAAAACTGAGATAATTCTGATCACAACACAAAGACTTTCTCATTCACATCCTTTACCTCAGACAATAATTATCAGCAACACCAACCTGAAATTCTCACAGTCAGTACGGAATCTAGGCGTTACTCTAGACAGTACTCTCACATTGCACCAACATGTCATGAACATTTGCAGGGCTGCATATCTTGAATTGAGACGCATCAGTTCCATTCGTAAATATCTTTCAGTTGATGCCACAAAAACACTTGTGTGTTCATTAGTACTTTCAAGACTGGACTATTATAACTCAATTATGTCTGGTTCATCACAATATTTACCCCAGAAACTTCAAAAGGTTCAACACACAGCTGCACGGATCATCTTTAGAGTACCTCGATCAGAGCACACCTCACCACTGCTCTGTACCCTACACTGGCTATCAATTCGATACAGAATCAAACACAAAATTTGTTCTCTGTGCTATATTTCAATGACACACTCCAGTCCAACATACCTATTCAGCCTCACCCATGTGTATACACCAGCTAGATCCTTGCGCTCTTCTTCTGATACTCGTATACTCATTGTTCCCAAGGTGAAAACAAAGTCATATGGTCAACGTTCGTTTGCACAGCAGGGACCGACGACGTGGAACGAATTGCCCATTGAAATTAGACACAAAGACACAGTGGTCCCTTTTAAGAGTGCTCTCAAGACTCACCTGTTTCGACTACAGGGAAAAACTTAGCGAGCTAATCATGTTTTGTATCTTATATGTTTTCAGCATGTTTTTATGTTTTCCAATTTCATTATTTTTGTTATTTTTTGTTCTGTAGTGTAGTCATATCATTATTGATGGTGTAACGCGCTTAGAGCTTCGAAAGATTAGGCGCAATACAAAGTCCTCATTATTATTATTCTGATCACAACACAAAGACTTTCACATTCACATCCTTTACCTCAGAAATAAATATCAGAAACACCAACATTAAATTCTCACCATTTGTAAGAAACCTAGGTGTTACTCTTGACAGTACTCTCACATTGCACCAACATGTCATGAACTTGTGCAAGGCTGCATATCTTGAGCTGAGACGCATCAGCTCAATTCGCAAATATCTTTCAATTGATGCCACTAAAACACTTGCGTGTTCATTAGTACTTTCAAGACTAGACTATTGTAACTCAATTATGTCTGCTTTGTCTCAGTATCTACTCCAGAATCCTCAAAACGATAAAAACACAGCTGCTTGGATCATAGTTAGAGTACCACGATCAGAGAACACCCTCCCCACTACTATGTACCCTACACTGGCTATCCATTCGATCCAAAATCAAACACAAAAGTTGTTCTCTGTGCATCGTTTCACTGACGGACTCCAGACCAGTATACCTGTCCGGCCTCAGCCATGTGTACACACCAACAAAATAATTACGCTCCTCTTCTGACAATCGTATATTCATTATTCCCACTATAAAAACGAAGTGATAAGGACAACGTTTCTTGTACGTATCAGGGCCCAGCAACGTGGATTGAATTGCCCATTGAAATTAGACACAAAGACACAGTGATCCCTTTCAAGAGTGCTCTTTAAACTCACCTTTTTCGACTGCAAGAACAAACTTAAAAACCCAGAAATATTTCCTACCTTAAATATTTTCATCATTGTTTTGTTTTCCAATTTCATTATGCTTGGTGTTTTTTTTTTTGTTTTTTTTTATGGTGGGTGGGGGGTTGTATTCAAATCATTAAAGGTGTAAAGCGCTTAGAGCTTCTAAAGATTAGGCGCTATAGAAAGTTCTCATTATTATTTCGGTCAATGCCCTGTTACATTCCACGGAAGTAACATGGACTGGATTGGAATGACAAATCCATTACGTAATAGGAATGTAACTAGTGATTTCAAAAGCTTACCAATGTAATGATAAGATCATATCTACAAGTTTGATTACAAATCATGGGGAGAGGAGACGTTTAAGCTAGTGAATAAAGGTAATCTTTGCTAAGAGTTGCATAAGGGAAAGGAACAAGGATATTCGACTAATATTTGTTAAAACTTTCTTTTGGAGCCTGTACTTGTCACATATATAGTTGACAGCTCAACCGCGAGACTCCAGAACATCACGTGCTCGGCAACGATATCTCCTCGCAGTCACTTCTACTTTGTTGTCGTTGACAGTGATGACAACCAACCCTGATTTAACATTCGTGTTTCCTCATTTGATATTTAAACAGAAATACTAAACCACATTCTTCTTCGGCAGCAGCGACGATATTCCTTGCTCCTGCCGGTAATTCTACAACCACTAGTAAGGCCAAAGTATAAAAAACAGAGCAGGAGTATTTTAAAGTTTACTGAATGTACTTAACCATCAATTATTACATCCCTATATTCGTCTTCTGTTTGTGATAATAACATTTTTTTTAAAGTGCAAATGTTTACAAACCGTACAAAAGTAAAGTGACTAGTTTTATGTCATTTGGACAGACTCTACACTTTACCAGTTTTACGAGTAAAACTTCTGTTAAAATTATGCCACTTTTCAAAACACGCACACACTTGCAACTTGATCTGAAAATCTGTACTTCTTTATTTGTGGATATCCCACCGACCTATCCCAGCATATCGAGCTGTTTAAGAACTTTAGGAATATCCCTCATTTGTTATACAGCAATATCAAAGCATACATCTGGACAACATTGATCTATTGCAAAAAAAATAGCTGATTTGATTAAAGAACTACTGGGTTTATACAATGTGTCTATTGAAACACTAGCTTATGGCGGTGCATTAAACCTAATCAAAATTCTATAACATATTATGTGGGGCCCCACCCTCAGGCTTCTAGCTATATAAGTCAGTTATCACTGATGTGTTCCCCTACCCCTTGAGCTCAAAGCTTATAAAGGATTTTATGTTTTTGAATCCCCATAAGATCTATAGTTGCGGGAATCTCTAAACATCTCAAGACAATTTAATTTCAACACGTTTTTTAGTATCATTTGATTAGGGTTTGTCTAATTCTCTACAACTTGGATGTGTTGGTACTTACCAGGGATCCTGGTGTCAGCTTCCCTAGCTCTACTTTCCCAGGTTTGAAAAGGCTGAAGTAATTGAGGTTGCATTCTCGTTTATCCTAAAATATGCATTGGCCGATTTCCTTACCCTGCATTTCTTTTTGGTGATCTTTGCCAAGAGTTATTCCTATTGCCCTGTATTTACTATGTACTCTTCCTATAGTGTGTGTGTGTGTGTGTGTGTGTGTGTGTGTGTGTGTGTGTGTGTGAGTGTGTGTGATACCCTGTGTAATTATCAGGTGACCGCTCCGGTGGCCTAAGCGGTTAGAGTTTCCGCCTCGTTAGCGGGTTCAAACTCGGCGGGGTCAGGGGTCATTCCAAAAACTTACACATATCAAACTAAAAGCTGCCTTGCTTTGAGCTCCGCATCAAAAAGTTAGTGTTATGAGTGGTTGGCCTGGTGTCATTATATTGCGACTGGGTGAGACATAAAGCTACATATCTGCGACAAGATGCCCCGGTGCTAAACATTACTATAAACTGTCAAACTGCAGACATTGTATAAATATGACTGAAATATTGTCAAAGCTACGTAATATGTTCAAATCAGATGAATTGTTAGAATTGGCATCATGATCGAATTTAGTCGGATTTGGTTAGTTTATTTTTTTTTAATTTATTTACATTTTAGCCCTTCAATGACGTTACGATAATAAATTAGCTAGTCATATAAGAGGCCTTCGTTGACTTTAAGTTAATAAATTACTGGATAGATACATTAAATGCCTTCATTGACTTTATATCAATAAATTGGCTGTTTATATAAGAGGCCTTCATTGACTGTACATTAATAAATTAGCTAGTTATAAAAGAGGCCGTCATTGGCTTTACATAAAAAAAAAAAACATTGGCTGATTACGCTAGAGGCCTTCGCTGACTTTACGTTAATGAATTGGCTACTTACACTAGAGGCCTTCAGCGAATTTACATTCACGAATTAACTTGGTTACACATAAGGTCTTATCTCACTATACATTAACAAAATTTCCTGGTTATACTAGACATATTCAGTAACTTTAAATTATAAGGCTGCGTGCTACAAAAAGTCATGAATATTGTCGTTACAAAAATATTCTTTTAAAATGGGAATCACAGCCATGTTCAAAACTTTTATTGCCCTTATCGACTTGTTTTATTGGTAAAATTATTATTTAAAACAATAGTATGAAGATTGTCTACTGAAGTTGGACAAGAAAAGGGTCACAGGAGTCACAAATATTATGTTTGGGAGGGAAGGTGGCGGACACAGGAAACATAATAGTCTTAAATTCTTGATCCCATGCTAATTTCATTTAAATATTACCAGGTAAAATTTATTGTTTCCCTGTTCGGCTATACCCAATACCAATTAAAAACTATACTGGGAGAAATTAGTACGCAATTTTTTCCTTGCATTTACACTTTTATTCAGCGACTTCTCGAGTTCAAATAGTAAAAACTAATATCCTCTTCTCCGCAACATCTGTATGCGTATGGACACCTCTTGATCCGTTGTTATGAGACAGATACTCATAAGCTGATTATTTCACAACACCCACCCCAATCCCGTTAAAAAGTCTTGTGTGTGTGTGTGTGTGTGTGTGTGTGTGTGTGCGTGCGTGCGTGTGTGTGTGTGTCTGTGTGTATTACATAAAAATGGAATTCGGACTAATAAATCGGAGTATAGTTCATGTTTATTTTAGAAAAGGGCAAACTTGTCTCATTTTTGTTTCCAGATTTCCATTTTTGCAATGTTTCAAAAGCATACAGTAAATTTATATCAGTCTCGTACTGCCCTACTCAGAAAAAAGTCCATTCAAGTAATTTCTTCATCGTTTTGCTCATCTTGTTCTTGTTTAGTCTAATTTCCTCACCCATGTACAAATTTAACAGAGATCCTTGCCATGGATCTTGTATTTTCCTCAACCTTATATAGATTTCATAGCAATCATTACTATGAATTGACTTATTTTTCTTACCCTTATGTAGATTTCATAGCTATCATTACTATGAATTGACTTTTTTTCCTTACCCTTATATAGATTTCATAGCTATCATTACCATGAATTGACTTATTTTCCGTGTTCTTCCTCCACCATTAATACTGGCCGCCATGATTGGTCTACCGTGTCCTGAAAAATGGCGTTAAACCCTACAAACAACAACAACAACAAAACGGTACGTAGCTACTATAATGCAAAGAGGACTTAAGCGTACTTCAATATACGCTATTAATTATTTTATACTGAGCATATGCTTTTCTCACCCAAGCGACAGAGAAATCTAGCTGTTTTGCTAACCTTACTTTTCTTATCTCAGTCTAGTCATCTCAGACCAATCGTCTCAGTCACGGTGTCCACGCGCTGAGAACTACTTTAAAAAAAAAATTCTTGTCTTCTTCTGTGCCATAATTGTTCTCAAATAAAACAACAACAACAGCAACAACAACAAATAATATTTAACCAAAACATAGTTACTTAAGGTCAATCTGTCTTAAAAACACACCAAAACAAAAACATTTTGATAGACACAAATACACACACGCATACTATTTCGCGGTTTTGATATTATGTTAGTTAGTTCTAACTAGCATGGTCAAGTTTATCCTATATGCAGGACTAGCTCAGTACATTTTCAGATCATTAAATGTAGCTAAAGGAACTGAATTAGTTGGAAACACTTCGCGTGAAACATTGTATATACTGTTAGCTACATTTAATGAAGCTGACCTGAAAAATTAATGTGCTACAGATAGGATAAAATTCTCAATGGTGTTTGAAATGAAATATGTCAGAAAACACTGATCCATGCACATAAGACTATATACCTATAAACTTCATAGCATCCCAACTCTCTAAACAACAACGGTAAACTTAGCAACAGCCAGAAATGTGTTATGTTAAACATGCTCTATTATAATTTTGTTAAGCATCTCCGTTTTGCTCCAGCTGAATATATCTGCAATATTTATTGACAAATAATACACTTACAAGCCAGAAGGAATCATTTATCCCTCAACACACTAATCCATAGGCAAATTTAACTGCATCACTTGCCATATTTCCAAGACAGAAATATAAATTTTCAAAGAATCCATGAGCTTGAAAGTTTAGCACATTGTTATTCTCTGGGTCCGCATATTTGGAGGGTGACGAGGGTCTTTTATACGGGAGTGTGGGGTACTCAAAATTGGAAATGATGAAAGGAAACTGTTTCTTTCTAACAAATTTGAACTATTTATTGTTAATTTCATATAACATCCATATATTAAATGTGATAATACCTCATTACTATGCGGCTTTTAATGTTGTTATTTTTCTTTGCTCACGCTTATGAACTGTGTACTTCGGACGCAACGGTCACACCACAGCCCTCATTAGCTTATTTGTATTCATTCGTCACATGTAAACATTGCGAGGTGCACACTTTTAAAGAGGTATTTTTACTTTGAAGGATAATATTGGGTGAGAAAAATAATCTACGTTGGGATTTGGACCGAGACAATGAAATCCCAGCCGCGGGTTTACATTATATGTCTCCCCACGAGGCTTGTCTCCCCACGAGGACAAGCCTCGTGGGAGACAAATAATATAACCCGTAGGCTGGGATTTCATTGTCTCGGTCCAAACCCCAACATAGATTCTATATGTAGCATGCATTCTGCTCTATAACAATTGCGGTTTCCTTATTGCGTGCCTACCGCTACGCTCTTGACGGTTAGATGCTGGTGTGTTTATATTTTGTTGTCGAGTTCGTGTCATGCCTTTTGATAATGCAGTTTTGGTAAATATAGGACTATGTCATTTTGCATCTAAACTGAAAATATGGCAGTTGAATGGATTGTTTTTGTTGAACGTTTATCTTCGATTATTTCACAACCTTTGATACTGGAGCAAACCATTGTGTCGAACAATATGTACATGATTAGAAGACGATCATATGGATATTTGAGATCGATCCATTTCTTTTATTATCGCGTATATAGGATTTCATCAAAAGAACGTTTTCGAGTATTTACGTTTTATGGGGCTAACTCTGGATTAGTCGATCTAAATTATGTCACCTGCATTAATGACATGACCCCTGTGTGGGAAGTGTTCTTAAAAGTAGTCAAAGATGTCAAGCAGAACACGGCAGTGACTTTTATCATTCTCTGAGATCATGCAAATATAGAAATAGGTATGTAAATTTTTAACCTATATATGAGGGGTCTCAATCTCAAACCACCCTGAGGGCATTTTCGATGGTCCAAGGGCCACACCACCTTTGTTATTTCTCATGACGCCTTGTGAAGCCAAAATCATTTTAGGTTCAACTCGATACAGCTTGGCGGGCGGCGTGTTTGAGACCCCTGCCATATAGATCGATGACGCCATGCCGCTGACATTCCATACGAGTCATCATAAAGCCACACCTTCATTACATAACTAAAAAAGTACAAGTTAAATTGTTAGTTGTCTTGTAGTTTCCAATTCCATTTGAGTAATATCTGAGTGAGATATAAATGAGTGAGATATAAATGAGTGAGATATAAATAAGTGAGATATAAATGAAATGAAATACGTCATCTACTATAATAGTTTTGAAACAAATCATTTGACTTTTGTAACATAATTCATGTGGGTGCAAACGAGGCCATGAAAAGGCGGGGAGTGGGACGTCGGCATGTTGTGACTTTACATACGTTTACAGGGTTCTACTATACAAGGCCCGAAATAGATTTGACAGTCATTTCTGGGAAACTAATAAGAGTCTAGTGGATACCATGAACTAATATAAGGAAATAGTTAACATGTCGATTCTAAGTAATTCTTATAAAATTTACACTTGTGTTCCTCTTGGTGCAAAAGATTATGAATGATTACCATTAATGGTTAAGATTTGACGGTGTTTGGGGATGCTGAATTACTTCTGGGACTTTTCTGATATGCTGAATTACTTGTGGGACTTTTTTGATATGCTGAATTACTTCTGGGACTTTATGATATGTTCAATGAGATCACGTTTCTTGGATTGGCATATTATTTTCTCGTGTATGATTATATTTTATACATAATTGATTTTTTCTTAAAAATGGATTTAAATGAGGTTGTTGACAAACATTAAAATGATTAATTGTGTGCTTCATCAGCAGCCCACTCACACTCAGAATGTTTGTACACCAAAATTATCCCACCAACAAAGTTGAGACCTGACCAAGGATTCATATTCATGTAATCCATAATCAGTTTAACAAAACGTTAATTACTTCTGTAAAACAGACATCAACCTAACCTGACAAAGCGAAATCAAACAGTGTTTGATACTGCGAAGAATGAAGTGTCCGACCGTATATAAAAATGTAAACACTTAATACAACAACACAAGACACATAGTTTTCCTTTCATTTCATTAAGTTAGAGCAAATATCCCACGATATTTGACTTATATATGACCGTCCATGGGGGTGACACCTTCAGTTAATGCACCAGGGTGACACCAAGCATTGTGACGCCATTGTAAATATAGTTTTTATTTCAACGTTTGGCGAGTAGGGACTAAATAGTTAAGTCTAACTTATCAGTAATTACAATTTAATCGAAAGTATTCTTTATTCGAAAACGTACATGTCCTAACCTAGCCTGGCATGGGTCAGTTCGTGAGCTTGCCCATTTTAAACAATTAACCATCAAAACGTGTTTTCGTGCATGTCACCAATGTTACGGTGAGTAGGTGTTAAATGCTAATAATAGCACTCGTGACATTTCTTTCACATGTGTGTTTGGAAATAAAGACAATCATTACTAAGAGTAACAACAAGGAGAATTTTGTTGGCATATGTCACGATGTCTATGATCTGTTGTTTATGTGATATTTAAAGCAGACCTACAACCACTCCTTGGCAAACAGAAAAATATATAAGCAAACGAGTTTTCAGTCTCTTACAGCAGACCGACACCCACTACAAAAATCGGCATACCTTATGTACTTAGGTAAATATTGTAGAATCTTTACAAGTTGGGCATAATAGAATCCACATTTCCCAACTTGTGTTCTAATTCAAACTCAACACAGTTCATCCAAAATTATTTCTTACTATTTGCGTTCTAGACATGAACTTGTATAACTTCTTATTTTCATCTCTTTTATCTATATCTTCATAGTTCTTATACACAAAAACGCCGTCTTGGAATTGTATTTAACTTTCAGGATGATTCGAGTATGTCCATGCATTGTAATTCTAAGAGATTTCAGGTTATTTCTTTAACTATATCAAAACAAATAAATATACCATTCCAAACACGGGCAATTCTTTTCAGTCGAGATGTTCTCGTATTCATTGTAAATACTTTGTAACTTGCAATATGTGTACAATTACACCCCGCCCCACCCACCCACCCCTATCTTATTATTATGCATCGCAGCCTTCTTATTTACTCTGACTCCCACCCCCACCCCCAGTAAATTGTATGAAGATCATTAAAATACATGACGCTGAAAGCAGTATTTAGCCAAATCATCCCACTACAGTACTAAGATCACGGAGAGTTCCAGCTGCAAAGAGCTCTTCGAGATAACTAACAAACTAATGTCAAGGAACAAATGTACACCACTTCCAACAACCTTCTCTCCACTAGACCTACCAGACCAATTTGCAAATTTTTTCGATGACAAAGTTCAAACCATTAGAGATTCGCTTGACAGCACCATTTCAACTGATTCGTCACCATACAGCTATGATGCAGTATTTCAGCGACAAACGTTAGGAGTATTTGAACCTGTTTCTATAGATTTAGTACGGACAATCGTGATGAAAAGTGCACCAAAGTCTTGTGAACTTGATCCAATTCCGACATCACTGCTGCTTGAGTGCTTAGACCCAATATTGCCTTCACTAACTGATGTTATTAATATTTCTCTCTCATCAGGGAAATTCCCATCATTTTTCAAAACTGCCATCGTAAAGTCACTGCTGAAGAAACCAACACTGGACCATAACGATTTAAAGAACTACCGCCCAGTTTCTAATCTCCCTTTCATATCAAAAATCTTAGAAAAGGTTGTTCTAACTCAACTTGTATCTCATTTGAATTCAAACAGTCTTTTTAGCAATGTACAGTCTGCATATCGCCCTTGCCACAGTACGGAAATTACTCTTCTGAAAGTATTTAGTGACATTCTATCTGCTTTGGATATTGGAAAGATTACAATCCTCACTCTCCTGGATTTATCTGCAGCATTTGACACAATATACCATGATATATTACTTCACCGTCTCTATCATGTATTTGGCATTCAGAATATAGCCATACAGTGGTTCAAGTCCTACTTAGTCAATATGACACAAATTATATCTGCAAATGGAATACACTCCAGCCCAGTTGACGTATGTTGTGGTGTTCTACAGTGATGTGTTCTTGGACCTGTTCTCTTCATTCTGTACACTCAGCCGCTCTCAAGTGTCATAGATCATCACCCAGTGTCACACCAATTGTACGCTGATGACACCCAAATATACAAGTCTAGCCACCCAACTGAAGTTTATGCTACCATCCATGGAGTAGAGAAGTGCATTTCGGATGTGAAATCATGGATGACATGTAACAAGCTGCAGATGAATGATAATAAAACTGAGGCTATTCCGATCACAACAATAAGACTTTCTCATTCACATCCTTTACCTCAGACAATAATTATCAGCAACACCAACATTAAATTCTCACAGTCAGTACGGAATCTAGGCGTTACTCTAGACAGTACTCTCACATTGCACCAACATGTCATGAACATCTGCAGGGCTGCATATCTTGAATTGAGACGCATCTGTTCCATTCGTAAATATCTTTCAGTTGATGTCACAAAAACATTTGTGTGTTCATTAGTACTTTCAAGACTGGACTATTGTAACTCAATTATGTCTGGTTCATCACAATATTTACTCCAGAAACATCAAAAAGTTCAAAACACAGCTGCACGGATCATCTTTAGAGTACCTCGATCAGAGCACACCTCACCACTGCTCTGTACCCTACACTGGCTATCAATTCGATACAGAATCAAACACGAAATTTGTTCTCTGTGCTATAATTTCAATGACAGACTCCAGTCCAACATACCTATCCAGCCTCACCCATTTGTATACACCAGCTAGATCCTTACGCTCTACTTCTGATAATCGTATACTCATTGTTCCCAAGGTGAAAACAAAGTCATATGGACAACGTTCGTTTGCAAACCAGGGCCCGGCGACGTGGAACGAATTGCCCATTGAAATTAGACACAAAGACACAGTGGTCCCTTTTAAGAGTGCTCTCAAGACTCACCTGTTTCGACTGCAGGGACAAACTTAGCGACCTAATCATGTTTTGTATCTTATATGTTTTCAGCATGTTTTTATGTTTTCCAATTTCATTGTTTTTGTCATTTGTTGTTCTGTAGTGTAGTCATATCATTATTGATAGTGTAAAGCGCTTAGAGCTTCGAAAGATTAGGCGCAATACAAAGTCCTTATTATTATTATTATTATTATTATTATTATTATTATTATTATTATTATTATTCCGTCACATATCACACGTAATAATGAACATACGTGTTCGCTATGTATCTGCTCTATATACTAAAATATACTAAATTTAATTCGAGGAATTTCCATATTTCCATGCCATATTTAATAGTCTTTAACAAAATGTTGACGTGTTCTTACATGATATTATTTCCGTAATATATTACACAGTTGTTTAATATAATATTTGATGAATCAATGCGAATAATTTATCGTTTATTTGTGGGCACCACTACTGTCTGTCCCAGCATATATGGCTAATTGGATTATATGGCTAATAGGATTATATGGTTAATTGGATTATATGATTAATTGAAATATATGGCTAATTGGAATGTTTTGCTAACTGGATTATATGGTTAATTGGATTATATGGTTAATTGGAATATATGGCTAATTGGAATATATGGTTAATTGGAATATATGGCTAATTGGAACTTGAGAGATGCTCCCTCAATAAATGTTTTAAATTACCGAAAGAGATTTAAAATCGTTTGCTGTAAACAGTACGGTATTGATTATGAAGAATTTCAAGATTACTTCTATTGAATTTGACTCTGGAATTTTGAGTTTGGTTTTAAATGGAAATTGAAAATTCGGAACTTCTTAAAGTTTAAATAAATGTTATGTTTTTGGCATATATGTCTTTAGAAACGTTATACGAATGTCTTATTTTAAAAAGACTAAGATTTATATTCAATTTGGAAGTAATGTTTTTTATCAGTTTAGAAAATGACTTTGAAATACTGTTAATAATACCGAACAGATTTAATTAAAAATTTAGTTTACAGTAATTTTTCATACTTTTTAGATAAGAATCATAATTCAATATGGACAAAAAATATGAAGCATATTTCTTTAAAATTAGAATTATGGGATTTATAATGAATTATATATATTATATAAATTCCCTCGGTACATGGTAATTGCACCCGCAGTTACGACATTTTACCTTTAGCAGAGAATAAATGTTGTCTATATACATTGTATCTTCAAAACGTAGCCTCAAGTGTTCATTATATCAATAACTACAGTACAGTAACAAGGTTCACAGGTTTGAAATGTCCCCTCTACAAAAGATAGGATCTTAACACGAGTTATTATATAATTATGGACCAGATGAAAACAACTTGGCACAACTGACCGCGATAGAGGATAAAATAAAAGTCCCTTCGTCTGTTTCCATCTTTGATGTCGAGAAGTTCGAGTCTAAGATTCTGCTAATGTGGGTATGTGAGAAAGCTTGCCAGTAGCTTATCATGGGTCGGTGCTTTTTTCCATGGGTTTTCCCGGATTCTTCCTCCACCATTAATACTGGCCGCCATGTATAGCCTATCCTGTGCTGAAAAATGACCCTACAACAACAACAACAACAAATCATGTCGTGAAATAATGGACATTTGTAAAAGTTTTTCAAGCAGCAGAGTGAACAGACTACTTTTTTTGAAGTGTTTATTTTATGAATTAAATTTGATACGAGATAGAAAATACAAAGTAAAAAACACTAAACTTTTATTCTAACTTGACCAAAATTTCCCCAAATTCGGTTAAAGTTTATTGGTTACTACAATAAATAGGGTTTTGTGTATACTAACATTTGTCACACCGAATTCTTCCCTACCTGGGTCAATCACTGCTTTAACAATATTTTGACACAATCAAGATCTGATCGATTTCTTTTAAAATGTTCAATAGTTTAAATGATCTGTTGTTTTATTTCGTCAGAATAAAATTGTTTTATACCTGAATATACATTTTGTAAATTGCCTAGTATACATATGTTCTGATATTATTCCTGTAGAAACTGCTTTAATGCATTTTCCATCGAGATATACATCTCTAGCTCTTGGTATAAAATCTTAAAGGTTTTTTCTAACACAGGAGGAATCTTATCATATACAGCAAAATTAATTGTGTCTCCAATATCATGTATAAAATTAGCCCATGCTAAACCAGATCTGATTGATGATGATGACGATGACGATGATGATGATGATGATGATGATATATATATATATATGTGTGTGTGTGTGTGTGTGTGTGTCTGTGTGTGTGTGTGTGTGTGTTAACATCAACGGCGTTTGTTTCTGCGCTGAAATTCATCATTGATTTGTTCAATTGGATAACTTCCAGTGGGAATACCTACAACACAAAAGTCAGGCATTCCATTTGGTTTAGTTTTGGCAATCCAACAAATGATTTTGATCTGATCTAATTTGATCTGATGTGCTCTGATTGATTGATTGATTGATTGATTGATTGATTGATTGATTGATTGAATGGTTGGTTGGTTGGTTGGTTGGTTGGTTGGTTGATTATTTGTGGGGCTTTATTAACGACGTACTAGCACGTTTAGGCTGTT
Organism: Unio pictorum; assembly: GCA_030141615.1. NCBI lineage: Eukaryota > Metazoa > Mollusca > Bivalvia > Unionida > Unionidae > Unio > Unio pictorum. Next base: position 875,288 of record JARLTB010000276.1, on the reverse strand, counting down.
TAGCGCCATACAATAGGTTATACGTATAAACGATTAAAAATGGTAAAAGGTTTAATATCGACCAGCGATATCAAAAACCAAACAAAACCAAAGTAAAACGGTAAGATCGTAACAGTAAAATATAAAGCTTCCCGATCAACGGGGAATGAAAATTGTGTATGGTAATTAAGACAGATGAAAATATGTTGAAAATAGGAGGCTGTATTTGCAAATGCTCTAAGTGATGGCATACAAGTTATAGTTTAAAATAAAGGTTATCTTCCTTCCCGAAATCTATATTGCAAGTGATATTTTTAGTATAAAAAGTTCCTTCATGCCATGAACATTATAATACTTATCATGCGAAGTTTGCAGGTCGAAACACTGCCATAAAGTGCTTAAGAGTTGATGCTTCCCCTTTATGTATACGTATGATCAATTCCAATCATGGCTTTGATTACCTCCTTTTTACGGATGGTTCTGTAGGAAAGAGTGCTAGGGTTGGCTTGATGGCGTGAAGTTTGTTAATCTCTGCATCACTCCACGATGCCTGCCACTTCTGGCGTAAAGACTCTGTGATACTTTTTATTAAAAAAAATCAACAACGGTATTTAAAAATCAGACGGTTTTGAGCTATAATAATAGCATAGTTAGCTTGAGCTGATTTTTTTTGCCAGCTATAATAATAGTATAGCTAGCTTGATCTGATCTTTGGCCAGCAAGAGTTATTTCTTTCACTGGAATTGCATTGGGAAAACTAACATTAAATTCGAGATTTGTTGAGCTTATTGATATCATCGTGGTTTTTAACGATGTTGTATTAGTGACTAGGTGTAGTAACAATTCGTTCTGCATTCTTATTATTATTATTATTATTATTATTATTATTATTATTAGTAGTAGTAGTAGTAGTAGTAGTAGTAGTAGTAGTAGTAGTATACTTTTTGTTTAAATATTCTGAGATTTTGATGGAACTTAGTGAAAATGCATAACTTTTTCACCGATTTTAGTAGCTTTCTCAGTTAAAAATCCGCTGAAATATAAATTTAATCGGGTCAAACCTTACAGGATTCTCTAAATGATTTATCGATAAATTTTTAATTTAACCAATTTTGCCCATAATTGCAACTGCAAATCAGTCATTAACACATTAAAAACATCATTTTGATGGCCATGAATTATTATGTTTGAGAATCTATCGATAAATCATTTAGTGAATCATCGCGTGAGGTTCGACTTATGAAATTGGAAAATTGATAAGTGTTTCGTCGACAAAAGAATATTTCAGAATCTAAAAATTGATTATTATGTGTCAAAAGTTACTTTTTTAGCACCACAAGATTTATTATTTCCAAAGTTAGACATTTTTTAATACATTCATACTTCATGATAAATGATAATCATATTGAAAGCTCAATATCTGATATTATATCGTCCCATAAGCCTGAAGACATCAATAAAGATAATTTGGAGCATGCCACTGTTACTGTTTGTAGTTTTATTACGTAATCATGTAATTTAATATTTATACATATTGATATCTTAATGAAACTATTGAGAATTCCAGCAATTTTTGTTGCTTAGGAAACACGGATTGTTATAAATATTGCCATTGCTGGCAATGGTGTTAGTGTTGATAACAATATGCCGGTTCCAGCGATAACAAACAATACGCCAGTTTCAGCAAGAACAGCTGACTCAGAATAGACAATTACATCAATATCAATTATATGCTGATTATATTTTTTTATGCTTGTAATGTATACTCCTCGAGATATTTGTTAGTTTTGTTTGCCATATAAATATTTGATTCTATCTAAAATGTTGTGCTGCAACATTACGCTGAACGTCGATTTGGGAAATCATTATATTAAGAATATGGGAATTTAGCTGCTAATTCAAGACACTAATAATAAATCAAGCCGAGTCTTTTATTTCTTCCGGTTCCACAGTAAATGTCTCCTTGTCGGTTTGGTCCAACATATGTAATATAAATATAGGAGATCCACCTAACGGAGTTAATGTATAACGCCTCGAAATTGTGGTAGATATTATGATTGTTGTAAAACCAAGTAGTACGATCCTGTATATACAGGTAACCTCAGCGCGATGTTTAATAGTTACTGTATATACCCCATGCTGATAATTTGATTGTGGGGGATTTTAATCAGATGAAGTTTTTTTTAATGATATCAGTAATTCCACTTATAACATCTAGTTGGGTTTTTTTGTACTCTGCGTTATGGTGGTTAACTCTGAAAATGCTTCAAGATCTCCGATAACACCTAATCTTTATTAATCGTTTCAATATCTGGCATAGCTGTTTTAATATCGCCAAGTTTTATGTTAATGTCAACGAGTTTCACGTTAACAGTCAACGGACTAACAAAGAATTCCTCTTTGATTTCATTGATTTTTTCTAAAAATTTCTACGAAGGTTTGAAAACACTTACGTGAACATCATACTCAGCTCGTAGCGTGACTAATTTATTTTTGGCTTTTTTGTAGTTATTGTCTGTTGCGGCATCTTCATCAGATTTTGGATCTCTTAAAACAACTATTTTATTTTCATTCAGGCTGAGTTCACCTGTCATTGTATCGCCAGTAGATTGTAAACGATTAGCAACACTTTTTATAATTATTTTTGAAATATTTGCGATTTATATAATTGAGACCTTGATATACCGCTTTCGGTAAATACTGAAATATTATCCGTAATAGCTCCGAGAGCTCAGCGAATAATTTCATTCGATTTGATATTACTCGTTTTGAAAACAACATCCTGAGAAAAAAAAAACCTCTTCTGGATCAACTCCAAAGAGGTTGATAATATTAGTTAGTTCATCCTTAGTTGCGTAATTTGACAAATCAATATCATTTTTTTTCTTGCCTCCAGACATAGCACTGGTAGAAGATCTTCCGTAAATAACAACCATTTATATTTTATGATCTGTTTAAAACGACACTGGACGGTTATACCGTCTACTTATATACTCATGCATAAATTTATGAGGTAGTTTGATTGATTTTGATATAGCGTCAAGTACTACAATTACGTCATGGCCACATATTGGTGGATCTGTTATTGTTTGTGATGGTAATGTTGAATACTAGACAGGTGTTAAAAACGCCTGAGTTATTGTTTTATAAAATATTTTTTTTAAAAATTCTTTTGGTGGCTCTAGGCCATACGAATAAAATTAACAATCCACGTAGAACACATTTATTATTATTATTATTATTATTATTATTATTATTATTATTATTATTTAAAAGTTAGAGTGTCAATCAAACCGGCTTAATTCTTAATGCACCTTATGTAACACAAATATTTCTTTAAATAAGCAGTACGGCAATTAAGTTCCCGTGGCGTGCGATTATGGAATGTTAACTCTTATTAACAGACAATGACGTAATTTTAATTATTACAACCGTCTTGTTGATACAGTTTACAACTAGATGAAAGCGGATCTGAGAAATCCAAATAACACAAGCACATTAGTGAAGAAATGGGTGTAGGTTAGAAACTAGGACATTTGCCACGGTACTTTTGACTGAGTTTATATTATCCATCCATCCATCCATCCATCCATCCTTCCATCAAACGTGAAGGATCTTTGGTAATTTGGGGAAGGTTACTTCTACTAAATAACAAACAATTTCGTTTGTAATATAAGCTATGCATTACACCCATTAACGTATGCTTTATAAGTAAATGTTACACATTTGCAAATTGTAGTTCCAAAACTAAAAGACTTTAGTAAGTTGAAGATGAAAACCCCTACTAAAAATAATAATGACTTGTTTTGTCTTATGAAGGAATATATCCTGCAATATATATGTTTTTACAGTAAGTGCTTATACATGTATAAATAAAGAATAGTTCCGTAACAACGTACAAAGGCTTGACATTTTCGTTACTGAAAACAAATAAACTTAATCTCCAATCCGAGTGATTATCTAAGTACCAGATGTAAACAGCGGGGGCATAATGACACCTATTGTGCCCGGTCAACTTAATTGTGTTACAGTTTACATAAGAAGATAGTTTTGCCTTTCTTACTTGACACTATATAAAGGAATTGAAATGTCTGAAATTCGATGACGTTATTGTTGTTATAGTCATTGTTATTATTTACTGCACAACGATGAAGTGAAATAAAAAAATATCAAACAATATAAATACAAACCCAAATTACAACCCCAAAATTATATATGATTTCCTGAATAGTAACAATGCAATCAACAGAATTCTTAATATATATGTGATTTCTTCACCATAACGTACAAATACTAGGAATTTTAGGAAGAAAACTCGTGGCCAGTAAACGTACATGTCCGTTTGAATGTGTGTGACGTGCTAAACGTGCATGATCTTTTTTTTTTATGGAAATCGCAGATTAGAATTGAATACTTTATATTTTATATATTTCAAACTGTGTCATATGATCAGTACAACTAAGTTACAACTTGTTGAATATCAGTGTAGTTTTATTTTCTCTGTAATACCTACTACACCTTGCCGTATTTATATCATTTAGTTTTACATCTGTCTGCACCGGAAAATATGTAGTTAATTATTGTATTAAGGCATTGGTCACGTGTCCTCCCTATTGATATTAGATAAATCATCTAAATATAATTCACCTTATTTAGAGTCTTAGACGGACATTGATTGGATATAGGTCTTAAATATGACACTGATTGGATCCAAGTCTTAAATATGATATGGATTGGATCCAGGTCTTAAAAATGACATTGATTGGATCCAGGTCTTAAATATGATAGTGAGTGTATCCAGATCTTAAATATGACATTGATTGTATCCAGGTCTTAAATATGATATGGATTGGATCCAGGTCTTAACAATTACATTGATTGTATCCAGGTCTTAAATTTGATATGGATTGGATCCAGGTCTTAAATATGACATTGATTGTATCCAGGTCTTAAATATGATATGGATTGGATCCAGGTCTTAAAAATGACATTGATTGTATCCAGGTCTTAAATATGATATGGATTGGATCCAGGTCTTAAATATGACATTGATTGTATCCAGGTCTTAAATATGATAGTGAGTATACCCAGGTCTTAAATATGACATTGATTGTATCCAGGTCTTAAATATGACTGATTGTATCCAGGTCTTAAATATGACATTGACCGTGACATGGCTTAAATACGCATGAGTTTGATGTGTTGATATTGACAGAGACATGGCTAAAATGCGTAATTTTTTGTTGCATTGATATTGGCTGAGACATGGCTTAAATGTAAATGAGTTTCATGTGTTAATATCCACTGAGACATTATATAAATTTGAAGGTGTTTGATGTACTGTTAGTTACTGAGACATAGCTAAATGGTGAATTGGTTTGATGTGTTAATAATCACCGAGATAGAGTATAAGTTTGAATGAGTCTGATGTATTTATGGTCACTGAGGCATGGCTTAAACGGGAATAAGTTTGATGCATTGATATTCAGTGATTCGTGACTTTAATCTGAATCAGTTTGATGTAGTGAGGTTCATTTAGACATGGTATTAATTTGAAGGAGTTTGATATAGTTGGTACACACTGATACATGGCTTAAATGTGACGGAATCAGATGAATTGATATTCACTAAGAAATTGCTTAATATAAACGAGTTTTGTGTACTGATATTCAATGAAACTCAGCATAAATGTGAATGAGTTTGATGTATTGATATTTTATTTAAACATGCTATACATTTGAAGAAGTTTAATCTATTTGATAGTCAATGAGCTATAGGATAAATGTGACGATATTTGATGTATTAATAATCACTGATACATGTCTTAAGTATCAATGAGTCTGAAGTATTGATATTCACTGATACATGTCTTAAGTATCAATGAGTCTGAAGTATTGATATTCACTGATACATGTCTTAAGTGTCAATGAGTCTGAAGTATTGATATTCACTGATACATGTCTTAAGCGTCAATGAGTCTGAAGTATTGATATTCACTGATACATGTCTTAAGTGTCAATGAGTCTGAAGTATTGATATTCACTGATACATGTCTTAAGTGTCAATGAGTCTGAAGTATTGATATTCACTGATACATGTCTTAAGTATCAATGAGTCTGAAGTATTGATATTCACTGATACATGTCTTAAGTGTCAATGAGTCTGAAGTATTGATATTCACTGATACATGTCTTAAGTGTCAATGAGTCTGAAGTATTGATATTCACTGATACATGTCTTAAGCGTCAATGAGTCTGAAGTATTGATATTCACTGATACATGTTTTAAGCGTCAATGAGTTTGAAGTATGTATATTCACTGATACATAGCTTAAGTGTCAATGAGTCTGAAGTATTGATATTCCCTGATACATGTCTTAAATGTGTATGAGGTTTAGTATTGAGATTCACAGAAACTCGGTCAAAATGTCAATGAGTTTGATGTATTGACATTTTCTGAGACATGTTTTATATGTACACTAGTTTGACGTGTTGATATTCACGGAGAAATTGTGTTAATGTGAACGAGCATGATGTCCTGATATTCACTGAGACATGGCTTAAACGTAAACGAGGTTTTTTGTGTTGATGCTCACTGAGTCATGACTTACATGTGAAGGAGTTTGATGTATTGATATTCATTTATACATAGTATAAATTTGAAGGAGTTGGATGTATTTCATAGGCACACAGACATGGCTTACGTGCGAGAAATCGGGGGTATTTATATTCACTGAAACATTTCTTAAATGCAAATGAGTTTGATATACTGATATTCAATGGGTCATGGCTGAAATACTAAGGATACTGCTGGCTTGATATTCCTTGACGACACAGTTTAAATGTGAGTTTGATATACTGATATTCAATGAGTCATGGCGTAAATGTTAAGGATACTTCTCTCATGATATTCCCTGAGACACAGTTTAAATGTGAGCCTGTTATGCTGATATTAATTGAGTCATTTCTTAAATGCTAAGAATACTATTGCCTTTATATGCCTGTAGACACAGTTTAAATGTGAGTTTGATATATTGATATTATTTAGACATTTGAAGGAGTTGATGTATTTGTGTAATGGCTTAAATGTGAGGACGATTGATGCATTGATATTCACTGAGATATTATATAAATGTATAGGTGTTTTATGTACGAGTAGTCACTGAGACATTGCTTGAATGTGTTGGATGTATTGACTGACATTCACGGAGACATGGCTTAAATATGACTAAGGTTGATACACCGATATCCTCTGAGACAAGGATTACATTTGAATGAATTTGATGCATTGATATTGTCTCTGAAGTAGCATAAATGTGATGATGTATTGAGGTTAAATGTGAAGTGTTTAGTATATGGACAGACTGCATGACGTGGCTTAAATGTGATGGATTTTTACGTGTTGATATTCACAAAGGGTGGCTTAAATGTGACGGAATGGATATGATGCATTGATACTCACGGATACATGACTTAAATGTGATGGATTTGTACGTGTTCATATTCACTAAGGGTGACTTAAATATGACGGAACGGATATGATGCATTAATACTCACGATACATGGCTTAAATGACTATGTGAATGAGTTTGATTAGTTGATATTCGCTTAGACATGGCGTAAATGTAAATATATGTGGTATATTGATATGCATGGATACATGGCTTAAATGTCAATGAGTTTGATTAATTGATATTCACATATACATCGCTTCAATGTGAATGAGTGTGATATATTGATATTCACGGAGATATTGCTTCAATTTGAATGAGTTCTGTATATTGATATTCACGGATAGATGTCTTAAATGTGAATGAGTTTGATGAATTGATTTTCCCTGAGACATGGGTTAAATAGTTTGACTTGTTGATATTCGCTGAGAGATGGCTTAAATGGAAATGCGTTTTTATGTATTATATTCTTTAAGATATATAAATGTAAAGGCGTTTGGCTGTATCTGGAACATGGCGTAAATGGAAGGACATAACAATACTGTCGTGTAGAATGCCTATTGTTGTTAAACAAACAAAAACATAAAATACGGCAAATGAAAAATCATGCTTTCATCTTCCTGACCGTGAATGTATCCGAATAGAAATAAAATGTTATGAAAGGAACGAATTTCTTTGCCGCGGTAATATAGACTACATATTTGGGACAAAATTGCTTCAGAGTGTCTTGAATTGAGTACAGAGATATATTTAGTAAATCATGTTTGAAGTAACAATTTACATTAGTGTCGTCTTTAATGTATACCTAATAGATGTAAGATATTTATTAGCAAATAAACGAAAACTTTATAAAACACTTAAATGTATTTATTACTTAAATATATTTGTCATTTATTAGTTGGAATTGAGACCTACATTGCTTAAATAAATATAGAACGTGCCCGACAAAGTAGATCTGTGAAAAGCTATACAACGAACTTTATAACATCATTTCCTTCTTTATATTTATCAGTATTTACCTGGCCTGCCTAAACAGAAGCGCCGTCGCATAGTATTGTGTTTTTGCTCTGCCGGTAACAAAAGCTATCCTCGTGATCAAACTGACGTGAATATGCAGTTTAAACTATGAACAAGCCTTCGTATGTCTCATTTGAGCTGTGGTGTGGCTTGAGTTGAAACTTGTATAATGTGTATAAAAGCCAGGTTAATTGGGGATTAATAAATATATTTCTCCACGATATTTAAAATCTTAAATTAAATCTTTAGATACCGTTGTTTTGTGTCTGATGAAAGCGCCTGGAAAATGAAACAGTCACTATTGGACTGGAAAAACACAGAGCAGTCTCATAGTTAGTTACGTTTTCTTTTCTTGACAAGCAGACCTATGCATTGTGTAAGAGAGATTGACCCATTCCGGAGTCGACCCATTAAGAGCCAGCGACCTCCCGCATCTGAAGCGCATGCTCTGTAGCTAGAGTACCCGCCTCAGATGCGGGAGGTCGCTGGCTCGAACCTGGCATAGTCATACCAAAGACTTATAAAAATGGTACCTACAGCTGCATCGCTAGGCGCTCAGCATTAAGAGGTTAGTGTTAACTGGTCGGCCTGGTTTCAGGATACTTTGTCTGGGTGGGACATCATGATACACGTCTGCGGCATGAACCCCAGTGCTAGACATCACAATAAACTGCCACATTGCAGACATGGTAGAGAGCTGACTGTATGATTGTAAAATTGTTAAAGATAAGTTAAAAATGCAATCATCCAACCCATTGTTATTTATTGTACTCTTCTTAGAACCCAGAGAAAATACTCTCTCTCTCTCTCTCTCTCTCTCTCTCTCTCTCTCTCTCTCTCTCTCTCTCTCTCATATACACACACAACGAGATATGGATAGAAGCCGAAACGTCATTTCGTAATGTTTAATTTTTTATATATTAATTATTTTTACTGATCTTAGCCTGTTGATTTCATGCCTAAGGAAATGTGCAGCATATATGACGGCACATTAATCACATGCTTACTAGTTTACATGTGTTTATTTTAAGTGGCAGCGATCGCTCCGTGGGCTAGTGGTTAAGAGGTTAGTATTAGGACTGTTCGGCCTGGTGTCACGATAATGCCACTGGGTGGGACATGATGTTACATGACATCACTTTAAACTGACACACAGCAAACACCGTAGCGATATGACTTAATTTTTTTTAAAAACTAGGTTACAAATCTCTCTCTCTCTCTCTCTCTCTCTCTCTCTCTCTCTCTCTCTCTCTCTCTCTCACACACACACACACACACACACACACACACACACACAAACTTAAGTGGCAGCTATTACACGTACACTAAGATAATGTATATTATCCGCATGGCTTGGTACCTTCAGGTTACTATTCAGATTGATGTGTACCGCAAGCCAATTAAATAGCAGAATTTCAACCCAATAGGCGTGGTTTTAAAACCTCGATTATGATTTGCTATGTATAACTGTCCAAAAACCAGAACGCGGAGTTTCTATTCAAATACCATTGGTAATAAACGTTGTTCCCGCCCACTGGCAATGTTAGAAACGTATATATCAGGTGTTCGTGAGAGGCAGACTACATACGAGCTCAAACAGCAAAGTGATAAGGATACACTCTACAGCAGCCCACAAAGGACATAATTAGGCCTTATCAATGCATCTTAAGGTAAGGTTCTACTTTTAAATACTTTGGGTAATGACGGTAATGGTAGATACAAGAATGAATTACAATTTAAGGTCGTATCGATATAAGGTGTTTTTTCATCGACACTTATAGTATATATTATCTTAAAAAACTTTTTCGACTGCAGGAACAACTTTAGAGACCTAATAATGTTTTGTATCTTGTATGTTTTCAGTATGTTTTTTTATATTTTCCAATTTCATGGCTTTTGTTTTTTTTGTTTTTCTGTAGTCTAGTCATATCATTATAGATGTTGTTAAAGCGCTTCGAGCTTCTGATTAGGCGCTTTACAAAGTCCTTATTATTATTATTATTATTATTATTATTATTATTATTATTATTATTATTATTATTATATGATACAAATATAACCGTCAATCAATTTAACGTTGTAAAGAATCCGGGTTTGTTTATCTGTTTTAGTTGGGATATTTGGGGGGGGGGGGAGAGGAGATGTTATTAAAGAATGTAGCATAATTGCTTTGCAATAAACGTGATTGTCATTGAAATTCTAACTCTATCTTACTATATTAGCTATTTAATTTTGTAAACGTTCTTGGCAATGAGCCTGCGCAGATTGTACGTTCTCTGATTACAGAAACGTGGGGCCGGTGTAGACGTCAATCTATTCATAATAGTAATATTGTCATTATGTCATTCTAGATATTAATCTAATTGTTATATATTGTTATTCAACATGATCCCGTATGAGGCAATATGATCTTGTATGAGGAGGTACTTGTGTACCCATACATGCATACATACAATATTGTGCTCGGCACATAATAAACTAGCCAAATTATTATTTCCGCTATCTTAATATTTTACCGTGCAATAATTTTATCAAATTAAGGGCCATATCAACTATAATAATATATTTGTTAAAGATTAAATATAATTAACCCATTTTTTTCTGGGCCGACTTTGGAATGGGAGATGATTTCTAAATTAAGTTTGTATAGAGTGAATATGCAATGGGTCGACTCCGGAATGGGCCAATTAATTTGTGGGCCGGGAGCTCAAGTCTCCCGGATGTATATCTCCTAATTTATTTTCTAACGAACTTGACACTTCCATAAGACATTATATAAGAATATAGTCTTGATTATATTTCCTCCATTGTAGAAGAAATCACCCGCTCCAGGAATGATCAAGAAGTCGCAGTCATCTCTTAACCTTCGAGCAACTCCCAGTGCCAACTTTGGGAAACTCAAAAGAACTGGAAGCAGCAACAGTATCGGTTCAATGGGTTCAACTGTGAACTGTGCAGCATCCGGTGATGTGAACGCACGTGACACATACGGGCGGAGTCTACTCTCTTATGCAGCGCGCTATGAACAAATAGACACCGCCAAACAGTTACTAAAATCAGGATGCAATCCCAACGCAGCAGACGAGACTGGAAAGACCCCACTTCATGAGGCGGTTGAAAGGGGATTTCTTGAAATTGTTAAAATCCTGATAAAAGATGGTAAATATAGATTTGTTAATTCTCATTTTGATATCAAAGAGAAAAGCCATCGCAAATCAGACTTATTTTAACTGACATTAGTGATACACGCTTTCCATTAAATTATATTTCTTATTGTGTACAAAAAAATGAGTGCCATCAACGATAAAATATCCAGACAGAATTAAATTTGCAATAGCCCTGATGTCATGTTATTCATATACCTTCGGTAGGCAATGCCAAAAGACTGTATCGATATCACGCAAATGTTTTGTCCTTTTTTGGGGAGGAGGGGGGGTATACGTCTTTGATATTTTTTTTTTAATTCGATACGTTATTATTTACAGGTGGAGCAGATGTTAACGTTAGAACGAGGCAAGGTCAGACCCCCATGATGATAGCTGTTACGATGGGTCACCTTGAAACAGTGAAAACACTCCATAAATCAGGTACGTTAGTTTATCAGTTATTATAATTAAGTAGGCAATGGGGTAGTGGAAAATACTCTCTCTCTCTCTCTCTCTCTCTCTCTCTCTCTCTCTCTCTCTCTCTCTCTCTCTCTCTCTCATAGCTCCTGTTTTCTGGTAGCATGGGATACGCAACCCGATACATCGAAATAATCTATTCAATTTCGTTCAAGAACAAAATTTTTTAAACTTGTACTTTCTTTTTATGCCCGCCATATGACGAGCATTATAACAAAATGTTTTAATCATTACCTATAAAATTGCAATATTGAATTAAAATAAACTTTTCTAAATTGTCGTGGTTAATCAGTTAAAGCACAGATTATATTTGTTGCGAAAATGAATAGGAAAATTATACTCTTTCCAGTGATATCCGTTGTTTATGATATCAACAAGAGTCAAACATAGATAGGTCAATTCTGTCGACGTACGTTTATTATATGTAACTTCGTTGCATGGGTAGGTGTGTGGGTCTGTAATACTTATTTAAAGAAATAATAAGAAAAATATGTCGAAGCTGTGTCCTGGGTATATCGACGACAGGTTTCGCATGGGTGATTATTTCAGCGACCGTTCACTTGTGTGTAAGTCACTTGAAAAATCGTGACTAGCGAACGCCTCGATTCTTGTATAGGTAAACTGGGGCAGGGCGAGACTTACTATAGAATTCACGAATCGTGACTTGTTACTCACATCTATATCTGTTATAACGTGTACATTTCATTGCCATTGCATGGTACAACAATATTGTGGATGATCAACATGGGCAACACACATGTTCAATAACAAATGATATACCACGATTTATGTCATGATTCCGCATAACTACATGTCGAGTGCGCTTGTAAGGCCCACTCTTACAAACACAGACGAACTGAAACTATTTTTTTCAGATAATAAATTCGCCTTATTCATAAATTAAAAGTATTGTATTAAGCATTTCTTTAATATATTTTTTTATTTTAAAAAAATATTACTTTACTATACACATAGTTAAGTTCTACAAATTATATGGGGCCTGGTTAACGGTATTACATAACAGTTGGCATTTATGTAAATACCAGACAAAACTGGTTGTGTATACATGTACTTAGAAGGGGTTTATCGGTATCAGATTTTGCAAATTAACCTCGTATGTTTATCAATATCAATTCTATGCAGCGTCGATTCTACGCATCATTTTATTTAATTATATAGACATGATTGTTTACCTGAATTGTTTGTTACAAACGTTGGTCACGTGTTTTACAGAAGTACCTGTCTGTAATTAGTCACATGTTACATAAAGTACATTGTTAAGGCAGTAGTAAGCTTTCATAACAGTAGATTTATTAGCTATCCATGCGGTATGCTACTGTTATGTACGTCATAAATGACCATCTTTATAAGAGATTATGTTGATCTTACGTTGAGACTACAACGTGTTTCCAAATGAGCTATGCTAATTTACAGACTCATATTGAAGAAATTTCAACATGCAAAGTTGTAGAAATGTTATAATCTTAATCCATATACAGTTCAAACAAAACCAATATATTTATCGGATTTTGACTCCATTTTCTTTCAACAGGCGCAAGTCTGAACTGCAGGGACCAGGAAGGCAGAACTTCAATCCTACTAGCCGCATGTCTTGGAAGAGATGATATTTTTAGGTACCTTTTAGAGCAGCCATGTAACATAAACGCCATGGATAACGACAACAACAGTGTCTTCTACTTCGCTATGCATTCAGAAAAGTTAGCGTCGCCTGAGATCGCAAAGAAATTTCTTAAATGTGGTATGTACATAATTGCACGTGCTATTTTATCACAACATTATCGTCTTTATAAAAGGTTCTATAGATTTAGTCACCCAAGTGTTGATGCTACCTATTTTCACTAGAATTAGAATTAAAATAATGTAAGCAAACAAAACAGGGGGGCGGGGCGATTTTAAATAGCTGACCGTGGCCGAGTTGTCTAAAGCGCTGTCCGTTACATATCATTACCATCTCACCTCTGTATGCGTGGGTTCGAGTCTAAGATTCGGCTAATGTAGTTATGTGAGAAAGCTTATCGTAGGTCACTGATTCTTTCCGGGGGTTTTCCCGGGTTCTTCCTCCACCAATAATACTGGCCGCCATGTATAGCCTGTCGTGTGCTGAAAAATGACGTTAAACCTTACAACAACAACAACAACAACAACGAAACAACATTATTCGTTTCACTGATACAAATTGTTGATCTGAATCAACATACAATTCGGCTAACTGACCAATACGAGTTTTAAATTTGAATGATTCTGTTCAGGAATATTGGGAGCGTTACACTACTAAGGTTAAAATAAAGTGTGTTCTCCATATTAATGAAGCATGCATAGTCGAATGATTTCAAGGATATGGTAGCAGGTGGGTATTATTTAATTCTAAGATGAGCCCATCAAAGCTGGCAAAATTTGCTTTAAATATGCATATAATAAAGTTACTCAAAAGATATGATTATGTATGTCGACGAAGAAAGGACACCTAGAATATCTCATACACACACTGATCTTTAGATAGAGACGTGCATGTTAGTACTTACGATTTGAATACCTTTACAGATCTGAACCAATACTACGTATTTATATTTCAGATTACGATTTTAAAAAGGATGCGGAATGGCTGGCATTGGAAAACAGCTGCACGTGCATCAGAGAGGACCAAAAAGTCTTTAATAAAATCCTTGAGAAGGCTGGACTAAAATACCCTAATAAGAAAATATCATTCTTAGAGAGAGGAAAGGCCAAACTAGTAAGAACTGTCAGCAGATTGTCTCTCACGTAATCAACTTTGTGCTCGTTGGATAAAAAACAAGAGACAATATCAGAATGAGGTGAAATGCACTAAAAACTAGTGTCTAGTTTTGATGTCATTAAACCAATCCCGGTAATAACTTTATTGTCATGGTAAATGACACAGTACAATATTCGAGCTATCGGAAGAAATGAATACGAATGACAATGCAATATTCGAGCTATCGGACAAAATGACGAATACGAAGAAATGTCACGTTCTGTGATAAGGTGGTGTTTCTAGAATTCTTCACAATTGAAGGAGACTTGGACTTACTTCATGATAGGCTCAGCGGCGTGGTGACTAGAGATTAGAACATTTTGCACTTCATGTCCGACTATTATAATTCTTCAGCGGAGCTTCAACATTCAGGCACCGTACATACATAGGTTTCGAACCTTATGTATGTATGGTCTGCAACAAACAGGTCTCAACATCACAAAAGTAACATCAAACTCAAGCTAACTGAATTGTAAATTTTTATCTAACTATTGCACTTCCTTAAAAATTCTTATTATCATAGTGTATTACCAATATATTGCGATGAATATTATGAGTTATGAACATTTTCTTTCAAATAATTAAAAATGCATAATTTTTTACTTAATATTTATGAGGAAGTGTGATGATGTATATTCTGCTTGCATGTCTAAATAATTTTTTTTAACGTCTGATGTTCCTTCTCTTGTTACAGATTGTAAGCGGTTTTTTTTTCTTGCATATGTCTGTGACATTTGTAATAATTTATTAGCCATGACGAATCAAATCCACGGCATGAATATCCTTAAAAGTAAGAGAGCATACCATAGTCCACAAGGTTTTATCTATTTTTCCATTTATTTCTTATTTCTTCTTTTGTTCTATGAAATCCGCCATTATCTGCTGTAATAACTGTTCATACCTATAGAGGGAATCTAATCTGTTGTAATTATGTCTCTTTTATGAATTAAATTGCTGCTTTTTGTAAGTCGAAGTTTATTCATTCAGTCCCTGGTCGTATCTGTTCAACATATACGTGATATGTGGTTCTATAGATTATCAACATAGACACGATATGTTGTTCCATGTGTTATCGGCATGGACACGAAATGTGGTTATATAGATTATCAACATAGACACGATATGTGGTTCTATGTGGTATCAGCATAGACACGATATGTGGTTCTATAGATTATCAACATATACGTGATATGTGGTTGTATAGATTATCAATATAGACGATATGTGGTTCTATAGATTATCAACATATGCGTATGTAATTCTATTATTTGTCAGCCTATACGTGATTTCTGTAAATATAAGCAACATCATAATATTATGATAATTTACAGTTAACTAAAACATTCTGATTGCTAAATTTACTTTGTAATTATTTAAGGGTTGTTATTTAATATTTAATTCATTGCATATGTGCAGGATGTTTTTTAAAACAAGATCCTAAATATGTTTAAGTTGTTATTTTTCTGTTTTTGTTTGAATAAATGATTCTTTTCTTAATCTGTATTTCTCATATATTCTACTGTTGCGAGACGGAAAGCTTGGAATAGAAGTTATGATATGAACATATCGATAGCAAAACATTTATATCAGTTATGTTTAGGACATTACGTCGTCACCCACTCAGTCAAACATGGACACGTATGTACTTTTCAAAATGAATCTCTCGACAATGTTCATGTTAGATTTAAACCTCATCTGGCTGTATTGTAATGCGCTTTCTTGGGTCAAGGTCTGTCAATATTTGCCATAAAGAACTCGTTTGTTAGCACAAATGGTGCAACTGACTATCAAATATGGCCGCATATACTATAATTAAAGATTTGTTGGCGAATGTCTCTTTAAAGAATTTGATTAAATGGTCAGAAAAAATGGTATGGCTGTACTGATATTTTGTTTAGGACGTTAGGATTCTACAAATGACGTCCATCAAGTATGGCCACCGTTACGAAAAATAGAAAAGCACTTAAAGAAATTTCTTTCAAAAAGCTAAACTGAAGTTGACCAGTATTAGACCAGTGCTGATTGAAGAGGAAACATTGTACATGTATACAAATTTTAATTGTTATGGACATGATTTCATTATGTTAGCTCAGCTGGTCACTGCTCGTCGTCATTTAGTCAGAACACACACACACACACACACACACACACTATATATAAATATATATATATATATATATATATATATATATATATATATATATATATATATATATATATATATATATATATATATATATATATATATAATGAACTCGTTATATCCAATGTAGTCTCCAGTGTGAAAATGGTGTTATTACTAATGCAAGCAAATGGATGGGAATATAAGGTAACATTGTTTTTCCTGCAGGAATACAAATGACCTGTTGATGTTCCTAAGCGAAAATAATACCGATCTAATATCCAATATGGCTGACATGTTAGCTGTCTTAAACATATTGCTATCGCTACTATTTCTGACAGCAATTTCATATTGTCATAGGGTTTCAGCTCTTGACTTCTTAAGATGGCATCCAATGGATGTACATTTCAAATAAGTGTCCACCATGTCAGCCGCCCTGAACATCATGCAGCTCCTTTTTTGTATCAATATATGGTTATGTATGGTCCGGAATGAAAGTGATGCGATCGCACATTTCGTATGTCCATCACGTCCTGACCATTGTGTTCTCGATATTCCTACCAAATGGAGTCCTAAATAAACTGCTGATCGGACACCATGTCTTGTGGTTAAGAGAACCATCTGTAAAATCTTGTTATCGTTACTCATGAAACGAAAGGAATACTGAACATATGGTTTGCACTTGAAAACTTCTTGATGGTGTATTGTTTTATATTTTTAATTGTACCGATTGTACATCCAATATGGTGGTCACATCAGCCAACTTTACAATTATGTTGTTGCTTTTCCTCATTGAACTAGTTGGTCTTGAATGAAAATTGTACCGAAGTCATTACCAATATGTCTAGACTACCATGATAACCGTCTTAAAATCCCAGTTTACGACATTACGTCGTATTTTTCGTCATTTGTAGAATCCTAACGTTCAGTTAAGTAAAATGTCGAATAAACAAGAGATTTACCAGATGAATAACTATATCGTGGTCTGAATGAAACGGATGTATATCTGACCTCAATAGCGAGTCACGGCAGCCATTTGGCATATCGATTTGGTCGGACTGTACAGAAAAGGAAGTCAAATCAGCTTAGGAATTTCACCAAATAAGTTCGTATGTTATCTGATTATTTCTGAACGAAACTGAGAGCCATCTGTCTGCTAATATGGCCATTATGTTTAAGATCATATTACCCAAACCCGTCCATATTAGATGGTCCTATCGGCACAGAGTATTCCACAAAATATCTTGTATCTTATCATGCTAATAGTAGACACATATGATGCTTATCTAACATTAATTATGGCTGCCTCCGTGGCCATCATGAAAATGTTGTTTTCGCTATTCCTCATGAATGTCATAATGTAATGGTGTTTCACCAAAATCTTCTAATGATGTCTAGTTCGTCCTAAGTAGAACATGCACTTTTCTGACATCCAACTTGGACACCACATCTGCTAATTTCAAAATCATTTTTGCTCACGAACATCAAAAATAGTTTCATCTCTCAGAAGTTAAAAAGTAGTCTCATACATATATACATACATAGATACATACATACATACAGGTGCCCCGCGTGGCCGAGTGGTCTAAAGCGCTGTCCGTTGCGGATCACTGCCATCTCACCTCTGTCTGCGTGTGTTCGAATCATAAAAACAAATAAAACATACATACATACATACATACATACATACATACATACATACATACATACATACATACATACATACATACATACATACAATACAATTCACGAACCATTGCTCATTGAGGCCATTTTTGAGAACATCGAAACAAGGATACGTTTTTAATCAGTAGGACATCCTATTAATACATACTTCCATGCATGATTGACTCTAAAATTAACACTTGGTACTTCTCTCAAGGGTCGTGAACTATTGAAGAAAATGCTGTGCGAAACACGTCTCCATCAGAGATGACAGTTCTATCTGAGACGATTGAATAACAGTATATACAAATTTAGGGCCATGAAAGATATTGAATTTTAAAGAATGTGAAAGGTGCATAACCTTACTGAGTGTGAGCCCGTGCTACTCAAATCATCTATATATCCAATAAAACTGATTAATTCTATAAAGCTGTGACAGTTATTATCTTACATAAATATGTATAAAAACGAGAGAAAGGATACAAATTAATTTACCGCTATATCCAATACTAAATGCCGATAAATGCTGAAGAGAATTGGAAAGAAAAAGAAAATACTATAGAATTTTTTTAATTGGATTGAGATATGGAAAGAAATGAAAAATACAATATTCAAATTTAAACTGAATGGAGATATGGAAAGAAACACAAAATGCCATATACAAATTAAACTGAATGGAGATATATAGAATCTATGTTGGGGTTTGGACCGAGACAATGAAATCCCAGCCTAGGGGTTATATTATTTGTCTCCCCACGAGGCATGTCCGAGTGGGGAGATATATAATGTAACCTCACGGCTGGGATTTCATTTTCTCGGTCCAAACCCCAACGTATAGTATTTTTCTCACCCAATATTACCCTTTAAATTAAAAAGAACTCTTTAAAAGTGTGCACGTTGCAATGTTTACATGTGGCGCATGAATACAAATAAGCTAATGAGGGCTGTGGTGTGACAGTTGAGTCCGAAGTACACAGTTCATACGCGTGAGCAAAAAAAATAACAGCATAAAACGTCGCATAGTAATGAGGTATTATCATATTTAATATATGGATATTATATGAAATTAACAATAAATAGTTATAATTTATTAGAAAGAAAATGTTTCCTTTCATCATTTCTAATTTTGAGTACCCCACTCTCCCGTATAAAAGACCCTCGTCACCCTCCAAATATGCGGACCCCAGAGGATAACAATGTGTAAAACTTTCAAGTTCACGGATTCTTTGAAAAATTATATTTCTGTCTTGGAAATATGGCAAGTGATACAGTGAAATTGGCTTATGAACTAGTGTGTTGAGGGATAAATGATTCCTTCTGGCTGGTAAGTGCATTATTTGTCAATAAATATTGCAGGTATATTCAGCTGGAGCATAACGGAGATGCTTAACCAAATTATAATAGAGCAGGTTTGACATAACCCATTTCTGGCTGTTGCTAAGTTTTCCGTTGTTGTTTAGAGAGTTAGGATGCTATGAAGTGTATAGGTATATAGTCTTATGTGCATAGATCAGTGTTTTCTGACATAGTTCATTTCAAACACCATTGAGAATTTTATCCTATCTGTAGCACAGTAAATTTTCAGGTCAGCTTCATTAAATGTAGCTAACAGTATATACAATGTTTCACGCGATGTGTTTATAACTAGTTCAGTTGCTTTAGCTGCATTTAATGTTCTGAAACTGTACTGAGGTAGTCCTGGATAAACTTGACCATGCTAGTTAGAACGAACTAACATAATAACAAAACCTCGAAAAAGTATGCGTGTGTGTATTTGTCTCTATCAAATTGTTTTGGTTTTGGTTTGTTTTCTAAGACAGATTGACCTTAAATAACTATGTTTTGGTTATATATTATTTATTTTTGTTGTTGTTGTTTTATTTGAGAACAACTATGGCGCAGCAGAATACAAGAAGGGTTTATTTTGTTAAAAGTAGTTCTCATCGCGCGGACACCATGACTGAGACGATTAGTCTGAGATGACTAGACTGAGATAAGGACAGTAAGGTTAGTAAAACAGCTAGATTTCTCTGTCGCTTGGGTGAGAAATAGGAATAAATACAAAATACCATAAACAAAATTAAACTGGATGAAGATATGGGAAGAAAAAAAATACCAATGACAATTTAAACTGGATGGAGATATGAAGAAAAAAGAAATACAAAATACCATATACAAAATTAAACTGGATGGAGATATGGAAAGAAATGGTTCCGCTTGTGTTTCCTCTTAAGGATTTGATTTAGCAGGAATATTTTCGTGCATAGTTGCTTCTTTGTCATTTTCTTTTGTTAGAACCAATTTTACTTTTGCAAAGGCCATTCATGGAAAACTGATTTACAACAATAGTACTGTCTGCACTGGCTGAGTTCAAAATAATCTACGACATGATATAATCTACATGATATAATCTACGACATGATATAATCTATTACATGATATAATCTACGACATGATATAATCTATGACATGATATAATCAATTACATGATATAACATGACATGATTCACAAAACGATAACGGAAGGAATTATATGTTGCAATATTTCGTGTGAACTCAAAACAAAATTATTTTCTGACATGCCAAGATTGTAACAAAAAATGCGATACAAGCCTGATGAAAGTAAAATTGTTGCATGTTTACAACACGAATCACGATCTCTTCGAGTAAGACTTACAAAGTGTATATCATCAAATACAAGGATACACTGATGGCAGATAAATCAGCAAGAGATTATAACATGTTTTGTACCTTGGCTACCATTCAAAATTAGAGAAAAACAAAGGAAGAAAATGTCATACTTGTTGCAATTTTTTAAATCATGATGTAATACATTTTTAGCTATATCATTCCGTTTAAATATGAGCCTAGTGCCTCTCTCCAATAACCATGAAACAGTTGATTTGTCTGGAATGGTGTAGAACCCGATAAGCTTGAATTCCTAATCTGCTGTTCTACAAAAACTAACAATTGAGAAGCCGTACATACACAGATTGGTATTTTAACACGCATGAGAGCTTGGAGGATAACACATTGAAAGACATTAGATCACGAGAGAAAGGGTAGATACAGTTTAAGAGGTATCAAAACAGATGATATTGATGAGAAAGAAAAGTGGTTCCGATGCCTTGCCACGTTGTAAGGAACAATAACCAGACTGACAAACATCTTCGGCCAAGAATGACATGACACAGTCCACCACAGACAGATCGATTACATTAAAGTGCAGAGGCGCGTACATTCTAGTTTAAACATTGTCAAGACTCAGCGCTGTCCCATAGCGGATGCAGATAATGACAATGAGCTTGTGATGGTGACCATCAGGCTACATCTAAAGAAGGCCAAAAAAGAGAGCCTCACAAGACTAAAGTTTGATCTCGAGAAACTGAATGATCCCAGAGTTTCAGCAGCTATAGGAACATAAAGCCAAGAAAGAGAGCAACACAAGACTAAAGTTTGATCTCTAGAAACGGAAGGTTCCCAGAGAAGCAGAAGCCTTCTAGGCTATGAATTGTGGGCAATTTACACGGCTCACCATCCGCGACACTGATAATACCGACATGGACAAGTTGTTCACCATCTTCAATACAGCAACGACCGAAACAGTCAGTGAGATCCTTGGTAGACATTGCTTAGTCAAGAAGTCCTAGGTCACACCTTGTGTGATAATAGGTGGGAGCTGAAGACTAAAACGAACGATAGGGAAGGGGCAGAGCAGTACAAGGCAGTCGTCAGTGAAGTCATAAAAAGCATGAAAAGAGCAAAACAGAACAGGATATAAGAACAGACCAAAGACATTGAAACAAACTTGAAACGGAACAACGACAAGACAGCATAACAACTGGTCGAAGATTTAACAAACACAAAACAACGGCGAGTTACCTCCTTACAGAACAAAGCTGGAAACTGCCTAAAGAAAAAGCAGACATTCTCGAAATATGGACAGAGTACTGCGCAGAACTTTACAACCACTGAGCCACCAGAATTATTGAACATCATTCTCAGCAATACACAACGACAACCACTCTATCCTACGTGAAGATGTAGCAGCCGCAGTGAGATTGCTGAACAAAAGAAATCAGGATAAATGAACAGTATCCAAGCACAACTGATCCAAGCTGGAGGAGAAACAAAAATCAGAGCCTTACAAACATATGCAACATGATCTAGCAAACAGGAGTGTGGCCATAACCGTGGTCTAATCAGTAAACATCACCCTCTCCAAGAAAGGCAACTTCTGACAGTATCAAAACTACCGCACAGTCTCATAAGCCATTCAAGCAAAGTCGTTTTGAGGATACTGCTGAACAGACTAAAGCCACATGCTGAAAAGATCAGAGCAGGCTGCAGTACAACATAACAGATCTCCAGCCTCATGATATAGTATGAGAAATACCTCAAACACCAGCAAGACCTGTACCACAACTTTGTGCATTTCAAGAAGGCATTCGACAGGAGATGGCATGCAGCCTTGTGAGCGACTATGAGACTGCACAACATCAATAACAACCTCAGCACAGTAGTAAATCACCTCTATTACTAGTACACTAATGTAGAATGCTTCAATGGCAGCATAGTGGACTGGTTCAGAACAATAGTCGGAGTCAGACAAGGCTGTCTGCTCTCTCCCACACTATTCAACATCTGTCTGGAGAGTAACGTGGCTGACGCACTTTTAAAGTATGAAGGGATAGTCAGCATTAAAGGCAGAACAGTCACCATCTTACATTTTGCTGACGACATTGATGGACTAACAGAAAATGAGAAAGAACTATCTAGCATTGTAGAGAGCCTCGACAAAATTGCTTCAGCATATGGCATGTAAATATGTGCAGAGAAGCCCAAAAAGATAACCAACAACACAAAGGGCATAAGCACTGACATAAGGGTCCAAAATACAAGCTAGAAACAGTCCATAGCTTCAAATATTTGGGGGCAACGGTAGCATATGAAGGGTCAAAGCCTGACGTACTCTGCAGGATTGTACAGATAGCAGCAGCGATGACATAAACGACGTCAATCTGGAATGACAAGAACATCGAACTCAGTTCAAAGGTCAGACTGATGCATTCGCTGATGATCTCCAAATTTCTCTATGCCAGTGAATCATGAACCATAACAGGTGACTTAGAGAAAAGAATGTTTCCGAAAGATCCTCGACATCACATACATAGACAGTGTCACAAATGACGAAATACGGCAGAGGATCAGACAAGCCATTGGGCTTCACAAACATCTCCAGATCACAGTGCTAAAACGTAAACTGCAGTGGTATGGACATGTCTCCCGATCATCAGGACTAGCCAAGACAATCCTGTAAAGGCACTGTACAAAGAAGAAGAAAGAGAGGTAGACAGATAAAGAGTTGGGAAGAGAACATTATAGACTGGACATGCTTGACATTGAGTGACTCACTGAGAACCACGGAAGATCGAGAAGAATGGAGGAAGCTAGTTGTTCGATCTTGTGCGGTGCCCCAACGGTGTACCAGACTACAGGACTACTGCTGATGCTGCTGCTGCTGATGATGATGTGAATGGGACAAAATGTAGAGTAGACGAATTAAGAAAGGGATTAAACTTACGAGAAGTTTTCAATTATTTGGGAAAAATGTATACAAAAAGCAAAGATGCATTCAAGGTTAAATGAGACAAAATCAATACATATTCGCATTAAGTGGAATACTGTATGACGGTAAAAGTGACATAAGAAGAACATTGAGATATTAGAAATGTAGCTGGACACAAAAGAAAGTAGTGTGTTCTTTGCTATAAATACATAAATGAAAGTGGAAATCAATAAGAACAAATATTGCTAAACCTGTCAATGAAGCATACTGTTTATTAATTTAGGCATACCAAGTGAGGACACTCAATATTGTATCAAAGTAACGTTTGATATGAGAGATTAGCTTTTTGAGATAAAGATAGATTTATTAGCTAGAATATGCCAAACAAAATTTAACATGTTGTTTAAACACTGAAACTGCAATCCAGACATTAGTTAACACTCAAGATGGGTTGACGTTTAGTAGTATTACTTCTTAAGTATATCTGGAAGTGATTTATATCTCAAACGAAGTCATCAACGTCGCAAGAGATGTCGAGCAAAAGAGATGAATGGTAAAATAAAAAGACAACTAAGAAAAAGCGACAGGATGCTTATGGTTATACAAATTATCATTTATGAAAAAAAAATATTTTCTATTTTCATCCCGGTCAAGTTCTTATATTTGCAGACCCAAACTGTGTGTGACAGAAAAGGTCACCAATGCAAAGGAAACATGTTTGTGACTCTTCAATAGCAGATTCATTGAATGCAGTGCTTGGAGAGAAAATCAATGAATACGAGCTCATCATTGGACATACGAATGGTGATAGCGTGTAATAAAATACTAAGATTAGCGTAGCTATGAAGAATTGGTTTCATATTTTACTGCAACTTCTAGAAATGTTGTTTGAGATTAGAATTTAGTATTTAATATTACCATTTTGTTTAATAATATGTTTTTCCCTTCAAGCAGACATTTGTTGGCCTGTGTTCTGAAAGTAAACGACTAATTCATCAAGATAGGTTCACTTCTGCTGTATTATGTTGTCAGATATGTTTAAGGAAGGGACTTCTGAGAGTTTTCCTTTTTCGGTTGGGGTACGTTGTACACTATTCGTACTTAGCTTGAATTTCAAACTTATTAAATCGCTGATAAATTCCTGAGGTACCTTCATAAGTATTGTAGATTCTTTACTTATATAATTTAGTGTAGAAGTTGTTTCGTTCCCATTTGAGCCATGCTATGAGTGACATTGTTTCTATGACGATATGGCCAGTGATTTGATGCCTATATTATGGACTAGATTTAACCCCACAACCAGTTCACTGGATTCTACGATGAAAAGACACAAAACAGTCTCCTCTTACCATTCACTGGTTTAACTATTCCTGATCCTTAATAATGTAGGTATTTTTCTGATAATGGAAGTAAATTATTTCATTTTCTTTGCTCCCACACGCCGAGAATAACAGCAACGATACACGGATTTACGCTAACTAATGCGTTTTCTATATACGCGTTTCACTGAGTGAGACACTTGAGCAAGGAAGACATTTTACTTTTGTTGTGTGTAGCTTTTTTGTGTGTTTAACCTTTGTCCATGATTGTAGATTGTAACGATCATTTATAACCGACATATTACATAGCTAAGTTTTGTCCATGATTGTCATTAATATTTGAAGAAAATAATCATTTGTAGCAACATGTTTAGTTGGAGTTCAGGTCATTGGAATTTCCATTGGAAGAAACCATGATCTATCTGATATTTGTCAGGCTGATTCACTCGAATGTAAGTAAACAAAAATTACCATGGTTACAGTTTGGGATCATATGCGATCAAGAATTTGAAAAGAGATTTTGAAAAGATTAACCCAACATAGGTTAAGTATATAAGTGATAATTACATCAAAATTATTCTCTTATAACCAATGTTAAGTCTTTGGTAGAATCAGATTTTAGTTGTATACAGCTATAAATTCAACAAAATTTAATAGTTAAAGTATTCATTGGACTTAAAACTTGCTTATTGTCTTTTGGACTAATTTGGGATTAATTCGAATTATTAGGCATTATAGATTATATAAAATTACTATATCAATAATGTTTACACATAAGCAGAAAGGCACATCCAAAGCTTGACTTCATTTCGGAACACTCTATACCAGGGGGCACAACCGTTTTCGGCTAACGGGCCAGACTGCATTTTCTAAGACCACTAGAAAGCAGCGGAGGAAAAAAATCATTTTTATAATTCCTGTTCACGGGCCAAATGTATGTGTTGTTTACATTTTACCCTGACGGCCGGACAGAAAACGTTCGCGGGGATCCGGAACGCGGGCCACAGGTTGTACACCCAAGCTCTGTATCTTTTGAGTTGTGATATAAATTATGTGGGTTTTAGTTCCCAATACTGCGAGTTCGTCTAAAAGTTTCACTTTGTATTCTACTGAAATAATCTATCTGTCGCATTTTGCTAAACTTAAAGTACTTCTTTTTTCTTTTACTTACTTTTAGATCATATAATCGTAACATTTAAGTGATCATTGCTATCTCCTTCAGTGTATACGTCCTTTGAAGAGAACATAATTAAGTCCAAAGAACGATATTATGTTTCTCAAATCACAACAGTGGACAGCAGGGAAATTTAATGTCTTCAACACGAAGCTTGGAGGGACTGATATGACCAGCAATCTAGACGAGGCCAATGTGGTCCGTTAAACCGAAGTAGCAAGCATCGACCCTCCCTCAATCCACTAGCAGGTTCCACTCCGCCACGGATACGCGATGCAACCTACAACAAATGGATCGAATCAAAGGACATGAAAGAGGCCTCGTTTGTCCAGTAATACAACCATGAGTACCTAGGATCGATTTAGACACGACATTATATATATATTGTTACGTACTTAGGCTCGAATAAACAGTAACGTAGAAAGAGTGAAAATAACAAGCTTGTGAAAACTTAATAAACAATTTATTGAGCACAAATATTTTCCAGAAAAGAAAAACAAACTTACGGTTTTAAGAATTACTTCCAAAATTAATCCAAAAATAATTCAAAATATTATCCACTAGACAAATTGCAAATGTCCTGGTAATAAAATGTCCAAATAATTCCAAGTTCGAATCCCAGCGAAGTATCTAAGGTGGAAGACGATGTCACGTGATGAAGTCTGTTCTTGGTAATAATTCTATGAGCACAATTCTTTTCCAGATAAATAACAAAATAAATCCTTTTGATCCAAACGAATTGAAATAATTTCCAATACAAGGTATTTTAAAATAACTCAAAACGACACACAACTTAGTATTCTAACAACCCAAGTTCTACTAAATAGTTCGCTCCAATACATAATTTATATACCTGTTTTTACGTAAACAAAAAAGGGTTACGTGATCTTCTAGAATCTTTTAGAACAAATTTACGTTCAAAAAATCTAGTACACACAGTATGACCCAACTAAACATAGAAAGATGTTTATAACAAAGCTCCACAATTACCTTGGAATCAACCAATCATTTTAAAAGCTTTTTACAACTCTGAAGCCAGGTCAGAAATGAGGTCAACACCTGGTGTTTATTCTTAAGAGTACATGTCATCCCACTTTCTAAAAAAATATCTCCCAATGAATGAATCTTAAACTTAAAATGTCAAATATGAATCTGACAAACAAACAATTAAAATAAAAACTAAATGACCCAAATAAAATACACGTAACAATATATATATATATATATATATATATATATATATATATATATATATATATATATATATATATATATATATATATATATATATATATATATATAGAATATATGTATAGTATGTACGCTGTATCAATGATATACCACGAGATGTATAAATTTTTCATTAAAAGGAAACGAGGCTTGTCCGAGTTTCCTTTTAATGAAAAATTTATACAACGAGTGGTATATCAATGATACAGCGTACATACTATACATATATTTTATTTATATCACATACAAATACAAATATTTGCAAGTTGGAGTTACGATGTGCTCCTGATATATTGCCCGAGTAAATGACCTCCTCACAACCAAGTGGCTGTCTGCTACAAAATCTAGTTCTACGATTTTTCTTGTTATTCACAATCACATATTCAAATTGATAAGTTGATTGTTTTCTTTTTCATTTTCCTTTTTTATTCACATTTATTAAATCATTATAAGACACACGCATTATTTAAACATAAAATATGTTGTTGTGTTGTTTTTTTTAAATGAAGAAAGTAGTGCACTGCAAACACGGTGATCTTATTATAGACTATGCATGTACTCATTGACCTACTCTCGTATGGAAATTCGCGTGGAATATAAACGAATTGGAATCACGAACAAACAAGAGGTAATTAAAATATTTTAATATATTGACAGTTCAACTAAGTCATCATTTTGATTTAATTAGCGATTCTACAGAATAAACATCTCTCTCTCTCTCTCTCTCTCTCTCTCTCTCTCTCTCTCTCTCTCTCTCTCTCTCTCTCTCTCTCTCTCTCTCTCTCTCTCTCTCTCTACGTCTTGACTAACATTGTCATCATTCATAGGTCCAGAGACATCGTCGTATGACACAAGCAAAAATCCACAACGCTTGTATTTTCGTGTATTTTTGCTCCAGAGAGGGGGGGGGGGCTGGCGACCATTTGGACAGTTTTATATTTAATTATTAATACTCGATTAAAACGGGTTTCAGAAACAACAAAGGCTTAAAACACAATACAGTATGTGCGCATCGTAACCGACAAATTTAACATGTAGGCCTTGTGTGTCGTCTGACGATTGCAACTATGTATCATTGATATTATGAATACTATAAATAAATTCCAAGGAAAGCGTAAGCATAGGTTTACGAGGAAACAGAGTACTGTGGGTTACTTGGTACAAGTTCAGCTTTAATGTTTTCGTCCAGCGCAATATATTTCTCTCTCACTCCAGATTTGTGCTTATTTTGCATGAGAGGGGGAGAGGAAAAAGACAGGATTCCGATGAAATTGTGTACCATTTTAATATTTAGAAAACAGGGACTATTAATATTTGTGTCGTTAATTTCATGTCATTTATGATTAATGAATGAGTAGAAATTCTTCATAGAGCTATAGGCCTACGGTAGAAAGAATGTTTATATATTCGTATTATTGCGCTATGGGCGGATCACTATTTGATATACCAATAGTATTGGTATATAGATTTGCTTTATACCAACACTTTAAATGCCATGTTATTTTTAATGTATGTGGTATAAATATATATATATATATATATATATATATATATATATATATATATATATATATATATATATATATGTGTGTATATATATATATGTGTGTGTGTGTGTGTGTTTGTGTGTGTATGTGTGTGTGAGTGTGTGAGAAAAGCTGGTTCTCTTTGCCATGAGCAGTGTAGATGATAAAACCTACACACAGTAAGTATAACAAATTTTATTCTAAAAATCCTACTGATATAAAACACATATTGATTCGCCCTGCATAGCACAGTTTGAGAACTCCCTCTTTTCTGTCCAACTTGAATTGCTTCTCAATTTACTGATTACCGCGAGGATATGTTGCTTTTACACAACATACAATTCTTTTATAAAATAAAACTACATTTCTGGAGAATTGTTTTAGGCATATTATTCATTGTCTATCTAATAAATTTATTTAATTTAATATTTAATGCTGAATCTGTCATGTCTGCAAAAGTGCACAAGTCTGGTTTACTCCAGTTTACACTACATTGTTACGTTGGTAACTTTAACCCCCTAATATACTGGTTCAAGCTAATTCGATGTGAATAGAGTTCGAAATTCAATGCGACTATCGCCTCATCGTTTTTAACAGAGGTCTTTGTAACGCTGTGATGAAACCTGAGAAACGTTGCAGGTAAATGAGATCTCTCTTAGCGGAGAATTGGGTTAAGGGTACCTTTGATCAAGGAAAGTATTTGATTCCCTTGCTAGACGCTTCCAAGCTAGGATTTACACACTGGCTAAATTATTAGTAAATAGGTGTTACAAGTTAGCAGCATTTATATCGCAAAAGGGAAGTACATGACCGTGCCCTGGAGAGAGAGAGAGAGAGAGAGAGAGAGAGAGAGAGAGAGAGAGAGAGAGAGAGAGAGAAATCACAGAAATCACGGAAAATCACTGGAGGTATATACGGAAATAGACTTTCCATCAAGTGGTTTCTGTCGTCTAAGGTTAAGGCACGATTCATCGATATGTGCAAATTACGGTCATGACTCATTTTGCCACATAGGGGACACAGTCCGGGTCTTGCTTGCATTTCTCTAATACAAATTAATGTTCTATATTCCATTTCCTGCTTGAGTCAGTGCAAGCTATTTTCCATAGATGGTGCATTTTTAGTCCTGGATTAATTTTCAAAACTCTACTGAATGCCTCTGATGGATTTCTGATACTCGTTTCATGTTTTCTCTCCTCAAATATCTGTATTCTTGTTCCAATTAAGTTTTTCCATGTTATTTTGTTTGGAAATTTCCAGTGAAAATAAAGTTGTTGAGATAGTCTTCTAAATCATACTTTTTGAGTACAGTATTTATATCATATATAAAAGAGTTGTAGCTATGTTGGGGGTCAAAAATCAAATTTCCAACAGCCCAGAGGAAATCCGTTTTAGCAGTTAAGTTACCTGACACATGCAACCAAGGAATTGTAGCTTATCTATACTATCTATGATAGCTTATATATCATCCTCAAGCATGATGTCGATCCAATAGACGATTTTTGAGGGAAACTTTGTATTATCCGGGCGAAATATCGTTGTATTTTCTCCATTTATTCAATTCCCTGATATGACATGCTAAATATTTTCTCCATTTATTCAATGCCCTGATATAACATGCTAAATATTTTCTCCATTTATTCAATGCCCTGAAACATTCACAGAAACTATTGGATTCATCCAATTTGCATTTAATCCAATTGAGTATAGTGAGTTTGTAACACGTTTAGCTTTATCGTACGAATCACTTATACTATCATTAGTTTTCATTGTTTGTGAAATATTAACTTCTGCATATTTCACTTTTTTATAGGAATATTCTGTGATCTCAGAGTAATTCCATTTGATGAGTATACATCATTTGTTTTACTAAATATCATCAATTAAGGCTTGAGCGTTACATAAGCACACTTTCAGATCCGCTAGGCAGTTTACTTGTCACCTTTGCCTGATGTATTTGTGGGAATGTGTCATTTCAAGTACATTACAGCCAGCCAGCCATGCACCCATGTATGTATGTATGTATTGTATGTATGTATGTATGTATGTATGTATTGTATGTTGGTGTGTGTGTGTGTGTGTGTGTGTGTGTGTGTGTGTGTGTTCCACACACACACACACACACACACACACACACACACACACACATACATACATACATACATACATACATACATACATACATACATACATACATACATACATGGGTGCATGGCTGGCTGGCTGTAATGTACTTGAAATGACACATTCCCACAAATACATCAGGCAAAGGTGACAAGTAAACTGCCTAGGGATGAAAGTGTGCTTATGTAAGCCAAGCCTTAATTCACGATATTTAATAAAAAAAATAAACTTCCTTCAAGCTAGAGCCCAGTAAATCTCTCATATTTTTCAATCAATAAGACGATAAATGCTCCGGAAGTCCGGTTAAAATTGTAGGAACTAAGCATACCTATACGGATTCCTTTCCTAGAAGTGATCAATGTCCTGAATACTTTCTCCAATATTTGACATGTAATCTTTAAATATCTAATAACCAACCACTCCTTTCCCTTTTTTTACATACTGATCAATAAAACTATATATATATATATATATATATATATATATATATATATATATATATATATATATATATATATATATATATATATATATATATATATATATATAAAATAGAATTTAAAGTATTAAAATGTGTGCATAACGCAAATCGATATATCAGAACAATTGGTATATCAAATTGTGATCCACCTTTGGCATAATAATACAAATATATAAACATTCTTTCAACCGCAGGACTATCTACCAATGATGAATTTTTCCTCATTTATTATTCATAAATGACATGAAAATAACGAAAACAGGTATACAAGTCAATGATTTCTAAATGACATTAGAATGGTACACAATTTCAAAGCAATTATTTCTGTTTTCCATTCCCTTCTCGTGCGTAAATGACAAAACAAGCACAAATCTGGATCGAGAGAGCAAACGAGTAATGCGCTGTGCAAAAGCATTAAAACTGGACTTGAACAAGTAACCTACAATAATCTGATTCATCATAACGGTATGTCTACGCTTTCCTTGAGATCTATTTACAGTGTTCATAATATCAATGATACAGAGTTACAATAGCCAGTGACACTATGCCTATATGTCAAATTTGTCGGGTACGAGGCACACATACGGTATTGTGTTTGAATCCTTTGCTGCTGTTTCTTAAACCTATTACAATGTTCTAAAATTGATTATTAAGTATTAAATACAACAATGTCCAAATTGGTGATCCCCCCCGTCTCTCTCTCTCTCTCTCTCTCTCTCTCTCTCTCTCTCTCTCTCTCTCTCTCTCTCTCTCTCTCTCTCTCTCTCTCTCTCTCTGGATTATCGTAGCTAGATACAAGTGAAAATCCACGAGGATACCAGCTTTGAGGACCCCCTGCGGGTTTGGGGTTGTATAATTGGCCCGACGTGCCTCACTTACGTGTCGTAAGAGGCGACTAAGTAGAGGCAACCTGTTTGCCGTAGGATGCGACCCGTGTCGGGAAGGAAAGGATCCTGCTAGTTGAGCAGAGGCTTTTCCGATGCAACACATTGCTTTGGCATCTACTTCTCCTGGACGGGTGGTCGGAATTGGCTCGGTCTCGACAAATCGGCTGATCACGCCGAGCCCTTGGAAGTCTTTGTTTACTTGCTCACCTTCTCTATCTTTCTTGTATTTCTCTTCATACTACCATTACCCCTACATTCTACCCTTTAGCTTTCCCTTTCCCAAGTTTTAGAAGACTTCCTAGAAGGCGGTAGCTTAACGGGTAAATCGAGAGGTAATTTTACAGACATTAGAAGGAGACTTCACGGGTTAGTCATAGGTAATTTTATCTACTGACTGTAGCATCTGTGTATCCCTGGCACATGAAAAGTGTCCCCTCGTTGGGCTCCATGGTGGGCGGGGAGCAGAGGTGCTGAAATTTTAATAAACAATCATGGAAAACTAAAAAAAAAATCAAAATAAAGGCAGCAAATAATTGTCTGACTCTGATGACGAACCATGTGGTGTGGAATCGTTTCCACGCTTCATGATTATTCAGTCAAAGGATGACTCAAAGCCACTTGCTGAACTGTCGCCATTTGTTCTGGAAAAAAACTATGACGGGATCTATTGGCACACCAAAAAGTGTCAAAAACTAAAATCGGTTTGCCTTCTTGATGAGTGTGAGCGGAAAGGTCAAACGGAAAATATAAAAGATGAAAACATTCTTCGACATTCCAGTGACCTGATTCGTTCACACTACCTTGAATACGTCCAAAGGCGTGATGCGGTGTTGTGACTTGGCTGGAGTCAACGACACAGATATCGTCGAAGGGATGAAACATGAACGTGTCACTGCGGTGCGTAGAATACGTATTAAACTTAATAACAATCTGCAGGACACCAACACATATGTACTCACCTTTAATAAACCAACAGTGCCCAAAGTGGTCACGGTTGGGTTTTTGCAAGTAAAGGTCGAGATACACATACCAAACCCCCTTTGATGCTATAAGTGTCAAAAATACGGCCGATGTTCCAAATAAGACCGATGTTCCAATGTGAAAATATGTGGCTGAATCGGAGACCATTCTCATCAGGAATCTGATTGCAGTGCAACTCTGCATTATGACAACTGTGACGAGTAACATCACGCCAATTCCAAGGTATGAGATACTTGGAAACAAGGAGAAGGAGATTCAGAGGGTAACGTTTGCATCAAACATTCCTTACCCCCAGGACCAGAAAACTTGTCCAGGCAAAAATATTCCTTCCTGGCCCATCCTTTTCCATTGTCGTGAAAAAACAGTACGAAAATCACGAAGAACGCTCAAACGAAGACGGATGTACCCGATACAACAAGTGCCAATGTCACCAGTTACCACCCACAGAAAAACGCAACATATACACAAACTACATTCAATAACACCCAACCACCGACATCACCAAGAAATAAACGCTAAGCACAAACAGATAAGCAGCAAAAGTGGTCAGATGATCCTATTAAACTTTACAACAAGTTTGTAGACTTTGAGAGCATTGATGCAGAAGAAAGTGCTCCATGTACTCAAAGTTGTTCCAAACCTATTAAAAGCAAATACACTCTCGAACTTCCTCCAGACAAATAACAACACAAATTTCCTCCGCGAATGGTCTAACCTAGCTCCAGAATTGCAAGCTTAACTTTATAATGAAGAACACCATCATACAATGGAACTGTCGAGAACTTAAAGCATACTACAATGATAATCTTCTGCTTTTAAATGAACACGATCCTGCAGTACTATCTTTACAGGAAACATTCCTGAAAGAGACAGATAAAATTACATTTAAATACCTTTCCCTGTTTAACGCGTACTTTCAAAACGCTGACAGGATCTCAGGAGGAATCTCTGTTGTTGTCAACAATAGAGCCCCTCACAGAGTCATCCCTTTAAATACAAATTTACAAGCCATTGCTGTAAGCGTCACTCTATGTCGAGTGATTACCTTTTGCTATATTTACTTACATCCAAACACCAACCTAGTAGCAAACAATCTTGTTCAACAACTTCCCGCGCCGTTTGTTTCACTCGGGGACTTTGACGCCCAGTACATTCTATGGGAATCAAATCATATAAACGACAGAGGCCACGAAGTAGAATATTTCATTTCTAGACACGATATATGTCTATATAACAATAACTCATTGACATATTTACACCCAGGAACGGGTACGTACACGTGCATAGATTTGACAATTTTCTCTCCTTCGCTGCTTTTGGATTATGATTGGAAGGTCGTTGATGACCTTTACAGCAGTTATCACATTCCAATCAACCTTAGAAATAACTCCTAAATTGATGACGCAGTTCAACAATGGAATATAAAGAAGGCCGACTAGGCAACGTTTGAAACACTATGTAAAACAAAGACTAAATAATGATACAGTATTCAACGTTGTTAATCCTATATAGCATTTTATTTCAATTCTAATTTCAATTGCAGATGAATCTATTCCAAAGTCCTCACCGCACAGTAAAAAACCCCCACAATCTTGGGTAACCAAGGAATGCAAAATAGTCATTAGACAACGCCGCGAAGCATTAAAACAATTCAACAATCGTCCAACACCCGAAAATTTAAACAAATATCGTTTTACTCGGGCTAAAACTCGACGCATAATCAAAGAATGTAAATGTGCATCATGGAAGAAATATATTTCTTCTTTAAACTCTCGTTCCTAAATGAAACAAGTTTGGGACACTATTCGAAAAAAAAAATGGAAAGAGGAAAAAAAATATATTCGACACCTGAATACAAACAATAACAATTTTAGTTCCAAACGTGACAGCAAATATTCTTGCAGACAGTTTCTCAAAAAACTCATCATCATCAAATTATTCAGAAGCCTTTCGAAGATTAAAAACTGAAAAAGAAAAGTCACGTTTAAAATTCACATTCAACAACTCTGAAAGCTATAACCAGCTGTTTTCACTGTTGGAGCTTAGGGAGGTTTTAGACAAGGCCCATGATACATCCGCTGGGCCTGATGAAGTACATACCAGTTCTTGAAACACCTCCCAGAATCGTTTCTAACATCTCTTCTGAAAATCTTTAATGATTTATGGATTAATGTACCTAAGAGTT
Source organism: Unio pictorum (assembly GCA_030141615.1). Classification (NCBI taxonomy): domain Eukaryota; kingdom Metazoa; phylum Mollusca; class Bivalvia; order Unionida; family Unionidae; genus Unio; species Unio pictorum. The sequence continues at coordinate 839,162 of JARLTB010000276.1, read as the reverse complement.
GGAAAGAAGTAACAGTAATACCAATTTCCAAACTAGGTAAAGATATATTTATTCGCGATGCATTTGTCGAAAATGAACATTTAGTAGCAGTCTTCCTTGATTGAGAAAAGGCCTATGACACAACATGGAAGTACGGGATAATAAATGACTTGCATAATTTCGGTCTCATTGTATATCAATTTTTTTTCTCCTACAGATATTTCAAAGTACGAGTGGGCTCTACCTTCTCAGATATGCACCACCAATAGATGGGTGTGCCCCAGGGCAGTATTTTATCTGTGAAGGTATTTAATATCAAAATCAATAGCATCACCAAGTGTTTAGCTCCCGGTGTGGATTGCTCATTATACGTAGATGATTTTTAATTTGTTATCGATAAAAGCACATGCATACAATTGAGAGACAACTACAACAAAATATTAACAAGATCCAAAATTGGGCCAGTACTAACGGTTTCAATTTTTCAAAATCGAAAACAGTATGCATGCATTTCTGTCAGATGCGAAAACATCATGATGACCCCAAACTCACGCTGGACGGAACACTTATTCCATTTGTTGAGGAAACAAAGTTTGTGGGCACTATCTTCGACAAAAAACTGACTTTTATTCCACCCATCAAGAATTTTTTTAAGCTGAATGCTTGAAAACTTTAGATTTATTTAAAGTAGTAGCGCATACAGACTGATCGTGATAAAAAAAGTCATCCTCAATTTGTATAGAACATTTATCCGCTCCAAAGTAGACTATGGTTGCGTTGTTTATGATTCAGCTAGGAAGTTATATTTGAAGATGCTTGACCCAATCCATCATCATGGAATAAGACTCGCTCTGGGATCATTTAAGACATCTCCATCTGAAAGCCTTCTCTCAGAGGCGAACGAACCACCTTTAACACATCGTAGAGAAATGCTGTCTGCACAATATGCTCACAAATTAAGATCAAAACCCTCTGAACTCTGTATTTTCGGATGTTTTTCAACCCAAATGCAGTACTATATACAAAACAAAAAACAAGTGCCATATCTTCATTTGACATCAGAAGATCATCCATCCTTGACAGTAAAAAAATTGATCTTTCTACAATTCAGTAAACGTATGTCTTGGAAACACCACCCTGGCTCCATAAGCAGCCAAAAGTACTCTTTTCGTTACACGATGGGAAAGAATCTGAGACAAGCCCTTCCATCTTCCAGAACTCTTATCACCGAATTTATAAACTACACTAGAAGTTTTACTGACGGATCAAAGAACGATGAAAAGGCTGCTGCAGCCTTCGATAGTAGCAAACACATAAGAAAGGTTCGTTTGCCAAATGATATGTTTTCAGCTGAAATCGGAGCAATGGACCTTGCTCTGAAATTTATCGAAAAGAAACATGTTTTAAACAGGATTGTCTTATGTGTCTCACTGTCAGTGCTTCAGTCACTCACTACACAATAGAAAACTGGATAACCCATTTTTAATCAATCTCCTCGTCAAAAATACTGAGTTGGGTACCTCCTACAATATAGTATATTGTTGCTTGCCTAGTCATATTTGTATTAAAGGTAATTAAAAAGCAGATGCGCTGTTAAAATCGACATCTGATTTAAAAAACCGTAATCTGAATTTAAACATCGTACTGAACAGTATTTATGCCAGAAGAGGCAGGCACCGTGGAATGTTACAATGAATAACAAGATTTACGCCATCTAACCAGCCGTAGGAGAGTGGACTCCTTCCTACAAAGCCATCCGTGGGGAGAAGGTGGCCATTGCAAGAATTCGAATTGGTCATACGTACAAAACTAACTCCCATATACTAAAGGGTGAAGTTCCACCAGAGTGCGTTACTTGCAATAAACCATTCATTGTTAAGCATTTTATGACAGAGTGTTCCGACCTGCCAAGGATATCCACAAGCTCACATGGACGTCACCAGACGACAGGACTCAAAACCAGATCGACCACATCATCATCAACGATCGGTGGAAGCAGGACGTGCGAGTGATGCGGAACGCAGACATCGGCAGCGATCATTTTTTTCTGGTGGCCAAGGTGACTTTGAAGCTTAGGAAAGTTAAGATAGGGGTCTCCAGGAATAAACGCTTCGATGTGGCCAAGCTGAAAATCCAAAAGTGAAGGAAGGGTTCAGTCTGGCCCTAAGGAATAGGTTTAGTGCTCTAGAAGATGAGGCAGCGTTAGCCATCGATAATTTTAACAGAGCAATGAAGGAAGCAGGAGAAGAAGTTTTAAGCTATAGAAATAGTAAGAAGATATAGTGGATATCGGAAGAGACATGGACTCGCATAGAAGAGACAAGACAGAGTAAGAAGAGACTATTGGATTCCAAATCACCAAGACTGAAAGAGAGAATTTCGAAAAATTATAAAGGTAAAGACAAGGAGGTGAAAGGAAATCACAGAGCGGCTGCCAAGGAGCCGGAGGCAGTAGCAAAGAAGAAAGACATGAAGAAGGTGTACCAGAACACAAAGAAGCTGAAAGGCGACTACAGGCAGCACCACGACATTCCAGTGAGAGATGAAGATGAAACCTATGTCACAGTGGAGGAGAAGCTGAAGAGATGGAAGCTACACTTTGAGTCTATCCTGAATTGCCCAGACCGACCAGTACTCGTATTCCTGAAGCAGAGGAGGACCTCGAAATCAACTGCGACGACATCACTATTGAGGAGGTCAAGCAGGCCATCCAAAAGCTGAAGAATGGGAAGTCACCTGGCGATGATGGAGTTTGTCCTGAGACGCTGAAGGCAAAAGATACAGAGATACCGCAGCTTATTTGCAAGATTCTCCAAAAGATCTGGAATAGTGAAGAAGCACCAAAGGACTGGAAAACCGCAATCATCGTCAAACTTCCCAAGAAAGGAGATCCGGGGAACTGCAACAACTGGATAGGAATCACCTTACTATCTCTCTCCAGTAAGATATTTAGCCGCATCATTCTCCAATGCTTCACAACAGCTGTGGACGGCATCCTACGCCCGGAACAGGCATGCTTTTAGAAAGGCAAATCCTGCATCAATCATATCTTCATACTGAGGCACCGCTGAGCTCGTTGCAACTCCTCATTGGAGATAGCTCGGTCATGTCTGCAGAATGCCCCATGACTCACTACCAAAGGTGGCACTGAGATGGACCCCAGAGGGGAAAAGGAACCGTAGCAGACCTAAAGAGACCTGGCGACGAACAATACAGCGAGAACTCAAGATCAGAGACCTCATTCTCCAGACCGCCCCTGCAACAGCAGCCAATATACCAGAATGGTGCTCCCTTGCTGTCGCCTCAAGCACCAGACGGTGCAGAGAGGATTGATAATGATGATGATGATGATGATGATGTTCCGACCTGCAACCTACACGTAATAAGTATCATAATGTGCATGATATGAAGGAACTTTTTGAGACTATAAATATCAATCATATTATAGATTTCCTGAAGGAAGCAAATCTTTATTTTAAACTATAACTTTTATGCCAACACCTAGAGCGCATTGATGTATTGCAAATACCGTCTCTTATTGTCATTGGTCTTATTTACCATACTTCATTTTCATGCCCCGTTTATCTGGAAGCTTTATATTTTACCGTTACCAACTTTCCGTTGTACTTTCAACTATTTGGGCTTTTTATATCGCTGGTCGATATTAAAACTTTTACCTTTTCTTAAACGTGTTTACATAAAACCTATTGTTTCGCGCTCAGTAGCCTAAAAGTACTGATGCGCCGTTAAAATACAATCAATCAATCAATCAATCAATCAATCAATGTCTGGTCTCTACTTTTGCTTTACACAATGATTGTTGGTTTTAGGATTATTTGGTCCACTATTTCTATATATGGATAATTAATACATACATGGGGTAGTAAGTCATTCGCTTTGAATGTACTATATACATAATCAATGCAAGACAATAATGCAATGACTATTATTTATTGTTGTATTCAATGTATTTTTATTGTATTTACAGGGTCTAGCAAAGCAGGAGAAATGTCTTTATCTCCATTTGCCAAACTCGTGCACAATAAAACGCACTTTCTAACAAATACTGTACTTGTATTGTTTATTATGGGTACAGAATGCAAGTACTGTAAAGTACACGCTTAAAGATGCCTCAGGAGAGTCCATTGAATACTCTTTTGTTTACAAGCAGAAATTACTGTGAACCAGCCAGGACAGTTTTAGAATCGAATAAGTTATCTCAACAGAAAGTAAAAGCTTTCTCTTCAAATGGTTTGATTATCCTGACAAGCTGAACTCGTGGATTCCGACTGCGGCGTTGGTGACCCTATCGCTAGTGTCAATACCTCCAAAATAACTTTACTGTACGCTGCTGACGCGTTTTTGCTAGAAACTGGTTTGCATATCGTAGTCTGTTCTTGTAACCCCATCAGCTGGGAATATACGTTTAAGTATGTAATTGAACTTAATACATTTCATACGCCCCGAAAGTAGAATACGAGTGACCAGGTTTAGCCACTGACGAAATTGGTCAAGTTGAACTTTTTCTGTCTGTGATATTGCTAATTGTAACGCTGAAAACAGCGCTGTTGTCTCTGGAAACGAAGTTGCTTCATCCGTTATTAATACTGATAATAAATGTTTAACATTGCAACAACAGCGTAGAGGAAAAGAGAGCATGCCTATAACACATCATGGTTTTTCATCTGAATCCAAGAGATTCTTAAATTTGGTGAAGAATTACCAATCCTGATCCAGAATCCCCAAAACATAAGGTTACATGGGTTTCTGAACTTTGTCCAGAACCCCCAGTGAATTAAAGCCAAGGGGGTTCTTGAACTTTGATCCAACCGCTTCGGTGACCTAGTAGTTAGAGCGTCCGCCGCGGAAGCGGAAGGTCGTGAGTTCGATCCCCGGCTGAGTCATACCAAAGACTTACAAAAATGGTACTAACAGCTGCCTCGCTTGGCGCTCAGCATTAAGAGGTTAGTGTTGGGACTGGTCGGCCATGGTGTCAGGATAGGTACTAACAGCTGCCTCGCTTGGCGCTCAGCATTAAGAGGTTAGTGTTGGGACTGGTCGGCCATGGTGTCAGGATAATGTGACTGGGTGGGACATCATGCTACATCTCTGAGGCATGATGCCCCAGTACTAGATATCACTATAAACTGCCTCACAGCAGACATCGTAGAGATATGACTGAAAAAATGTTAAAGCTACGTTAAGAATCCTAATCAACCAAACAAACAAAAACTTTGGTCCAGAATTCCCATGGCATAAAATCCCATGCGGTTTCCTGAACTTGGTCCAGAAACCCCATTTCTATGTACTACTTCCCTTCTCAGTTGGAAATCTAGCATATCAGACTGGAGGTATCAAAAAGGAAACACGTGACTATATTTTCGTCCAATATTTTCAGCGGAATTTTCAGGATATCGCAAAAAGAAAAACAAACGTAATTCGATTTTACAATATAAAGTAAATAGTGCTATAAGCATGTATATGTAAGGACGAAAAACAGTTGGACAAACACTAAAATTGTTCTTTATTGACAGAAAAGGAAGCACGGAGGAGATGCACACTGTCTAATCATACATTATTCACACTAGAAATTTGTCGCATTTGACATAAAATCAACTGACATAATTCCGATACTGTCTTTATTCCTGTTCTCCCAGGAATCACGATAAAGAAACTTATCATAGCACAATCTTTTCAGTAATTTGAGATTATTGCCTTTCTTTTTAAAATATAGTGTTAGTGGTCTGCCAAAATTCAAAATATTTTAATAAATTTATTTCTTTTGGTCCTTCAATAACACAGGGCTAATTTATCTAGCATTTACATCAAATCCAAGGATTTAAGCAAAGTCCTGAATTCTGAAAATTGGTGGCAAGTAAAAACAAACATTTACAATGATTGTCTCTTGGTCATTTTGACCAACATTGTATACCTTTGAAATGATTGACTCTTGGACCAACAAAGAATATATTAATACGTTTATCAGCGTATCCCCTAGAGGGGCAAGACAGAGAGTAAAAAATCTCCTTGGTTTCAAAACTGGGGGTCAGACTGAGTAAAGAAAATAACTTTGGTAACAAAACTGGGAGTCAAATAAAAAACGTATGGGTCTCTGAAGAGCAAAGGTAAAGGGAAACACTGGCTTATGTTAATATGTCAGAATATAATCCAGACGGAGAAGATCATTCATTGATTTGTTTCGAAGTCGGCCTTACACATCTTTTTGCAATGGTAATACCCATGAATTATTATTATTATTATTATTATTAAAGCTGGAATAATGTAGTAGGATGCCCTTTATCAATTTCGAACAGTCCATTTGACCGACATTTTTTCTCCGCATTCAGGTGATTATAGAACATTTGATCCGTTTCATCCATTCTTAACCCGACCTTTGTTATTATTATTATTATTATTATTATTATTTTCATTATTATTATTATTATTATTATTATTATTATTATTATTATTATTATTAAAGCTGGAATAATGTGGTAGGATGCCCTTTATCAATTTCGAACAGTCCATTTGACCGACATTTTTTCACCGCATTCAGGTGATTATAGAACATTTGATCCGTTTCATCCATTCTTAACCCGACCTTTGTTGTTGTTATTATTATTATTATTATTATTATTATTATTATTATTATTATTATTATTATTATTATTATTATCGAATACAATTTTCGGAGAGTCTCCTATCAGACAAAGGCTACTTGGTAATCATTAGATAACATAAACTTTCTAAGGATTATTAAAATAAAATTGTGTCATAATTTCCGATAAACAAGGACAATTCAACGGACCGATGCTAATATTTCCTAGAACATTTTCTTTTACGTTTCCGAATACGGTTTTCAGAAGATGATAACGCTTTCTTAATTTTAATGTCGTCAAATGGCTGCCATGTTTAATTTACTTTAAAAAAAAGTCGTGCCGTTTGTTGTTGTTGTCTGTGTATGTGCGTATTTGTGATGCATCATGGTTCTCTTTTCGGGAGTAACAATACATTCAGTCCATTAACCCAGTCGAGCGAACCCTGTATAGTATTTTGTCCACTCACCCGTCATGGCATGGGTACGCTTTACATCACGTTGAACATACAAAAGGACCAGTATGCGGGCATTTGTTAAAGACAAAAACTTTTTGAAAGCGATTCCACTCGCCTTAATTGCTAAACTTGTAAATATTTAATATAACTAATGCACATATTTAAAAAATGAAAAAGAAAATATGCAAAACTAGTCCTTGGGGTGTATTGAAAATAGGTTGTCCTATAATCTAACCTGTTTGCTAACAGCAGGGTTACACATTGATATTGATGTAAATGAGCACGACACAGTAACGTGATCATAGCAAGGTCTAGGTCAGATCCAAGCGATGGAACACTCACAGCTCACACATTCTTCACGGAATTTCTTATGGTTAGCGTCCATGTGGTCATTGTGGTCCAGGCCAACATGGGGTGATTAGAGTATGCCAACTATGAAATTTTCCAGGCGTCCTTACCGTAACAATTCATATTCCAACGAATCATGTGTTTTGCAAAATTTTATATTAAATTGTATCTGGGGTGGTGTGGATGATGTATGTGATTGCGCGTCGCTGGCACAAGATGGGCAAGGCTCGTGATACTATTGTTAACGGCATAGGATTGATGCATTTGTAAAATAGATAGCAGTGCGGTATTGTCTTACCCGTGTAGCCAAACACTATTGATATTACTTGTTTGCCACCTCGGAGAATGGTAACATCGGCAAACTACGACAATGTTTCGGTAAATAAATTCCAGTCTGATGACAAAAGGGAGATAACCCAATTATATTATAGTTGTTTCGTTACAAACTTATTTCCCTTAAAGTACGCTTTCATAGTCGCAGTACATAACTGTCCAAGTCTCTCTCTCTCTCTCTCTCTCTCTCTCTCTCTCTCTCTCTCTCTCTCTCACACACACACGGTAATATTCGAATATTAAGATTCTCCTACAAGTGACATATACATTAGTTAGAATCAAGCGTTAGAGCGCAATGGACTAATACGCCCAATTGAACTTCCAGTTCAAGACCTGTGAGAGAACAGGTAGTCCCGGATTACCCATTAGGCAGAGTAGGCAACTGCCCATGGGCCCCACGACTTTTATGGGCCCCATTAGGGGCCTCCAGGGGCCCCCATGAGACCGTGACCGTGGGTCTGGGGCCCCAAAAGTTTGACTGCCTATGGGCCTCCACGGTGCTTAATCCGGCGCTGAGAACAAGGATAGACAGGACTCAGTGACCGTAAGTTATCGATTATAAATCCATCAGCAGATCAACTCGGACATGGTAGGGTATTGATTTTAACTCCACAATTAGATCAACCCGGACATGGTAAGGTATCGATTATAACTCCAAAATTAGATCAACCCGGACATGATATGGTATCGAGTACAAGTCCATCATGAGATCAACCGGGACCGGCTGCCGCAGTGTGGTTTTGGGCAAGGCACCTTTCGCACATTTTGCAGCTGGTTCGGTACTACATAACCTGTGTTGTTCTGTCGTACACGTCCCCCTCTAAGGTTCGGTACTACATAACCTGTGTTGTTCTGTCGTACACGGCCCCCTGTAAGGTTCGGTACTACATAACTTGTGTTGTTCTGTCGTACACGTCCCCCTCTAATTAAAAAAACCACCAAAGAAAACATAAAAGCAACAAACAACGGAATGTACAAAAAACACAAATTAGCATTATGGGCACAAACATGAAGACAGGTACATATATATACATATATATATATATATACAACATCTTCTCAATCCACCTATTACGTATTATCCACATCAAACTGGATTTCATTTGAATTATTTTTAAGACCGTTATATAGGCACGAGTACCATCATTTTTAATTTTTCTAAATCCTTTATAGCACCATTTTGTAAAGTTAAAGCAACTATAACCAATCAATTTTGACACCTTTTTTTTTAAAGAAAATCGAGCATATATTTAAAACGAAAATACAAATATTTCTCGCGGATCTAAATGTTTCATAAAACTGAGACCAGCAAATTTAAAAAGCAATTATTAGTGACCTAAATTTAAAACACCCCCCCACACACACACACACACACTCCTCCTGCAAGAAAATTTCTTACAAAGGCTAGATATCACATCAAAAAATAACCTTAATAATTATTATGTATAGTATTTTCTAATAAAATATATACCAGCACATTTAAAAATAAATTTGAAAGTATCCTAATATGTCAAAATATCTAGAGAAGGCCATTAGAAAAAAAATAATCTTTACGCATCTGACCTGACTTTGTTACACAACTTAGAGAATCGCATAAAAAGTTCAATCCATTCTCATCCACATTTGTCAGAAATCCAAGACAAACACTTTCACGGACACTTCACGCGTCCAAATTAGTGACAAATCCTGAACTAGCACATACAAATTTAGCTCAAAACCTTGACCATATATTAATTGTTTTAAAAAAACAAAAACAAAATCCTTATGAATCAACAAGTGTGTCACAAAACGTACATAACCTAGACAAACACCAGTACAATACAATCCTACGCATCCTAATTTGTCTCAAAACCTAGAATAGCATATTTAGTTCAGCAGTTTTCATACGGTTCCAAATGTGTCACGAAGCCTAGATCACCGCATTCAGAGAACACCAAAACACCAATATGTACGCATCTAAATAGTCACAAAATATAAAACAGCATATTTATAAACGCGGTTCTTACGAATCTAGGTCGTGCAAATAATAATTCGAATAGAAATGTGTACCAAACCATGATAAGCACATAAAAAACAATTCTTACTGATAAACAGTTGTCACAAAACATGCTACTACAATTAAAGAACAGAGTTTGTCAGACAACCAAGACAAGTAAAATTTAAAATAATTCAACGCATCCAAGTAGTTAACACAACTTGTAACAAAACTGGCACAGTGAAAAAAATAATCCTCACGTACGGTACGGGTTTGTAAGGTATACACCATCATATTTGAAAACCAAACCTTATGCATCAAACTTTAACACAAAAAGCTACAATAACACATTCAAAAAGCAATCCAAATATATCCATTTGCCCACCGCATTTAGAAGACAATTTTTATCAGCAAAGTATGACGAGCATATCGTTAACAAAATCTGTAACCATCCAAATTTCTCACAAAATCTAGTCGGCATATTTAGAAGTAACTCTTACGCACTCGTATTAGTCCCAAAACATAGCGGTGCTTGTTTATAAATAAAGCGTCCTTATCCATCTAAATTTCTTATACAACGTAAAGAATGAAATTTAAAAACCATTGTTAACTATCCGAAGATGGCATTAAACCTAGAGCTGAAATGAAACACCATTTTTACCTATCCAAAGTTCTCATAAGATCTAGACTAATATTGAAACACCATTTTTACCTATCCAAAGTTCTCATAAGATCTAGACTAATATTGAAACACCATTTTTACCTATCCAAAGTTCTCATAAGATCTAGACTAATATTGAAACACCATTTTTACCTATCCAAAGTTCTCATAAGATCTAGACTAATATTGAAACACCATTTTTACCTATCCAAAGTTCTCATAAGATCTAGACTAATATTGAAAAACCATTGCTAGATATCCAACGTTGTCATGAAACCAAGACTAAAATACTACAACCATTGTTACCTATTCAAGGTTGTCATAAAACCTCGAGACTCAACGTGAAAAACATTGTTACCTATTCAAAGTTGACATAAAACCTAGAGACTGAAATTTAACAACCATTGTTACCTATTCAAAGTTGACATAAAACCTAGAGACTGAAATTTAACAACCACTGTTACCTATTCAAAGTTGATATAAAACCTAGAGACTGAAATTTAACAACCATTGTTACATATTCACAGTTGATATAAAATCGAGAAACTGAAATTTTGAAACAATTATTACCTGTCGAAAGTTATTATAAAAACTAAAGACGGAAATTTAGAAATAATCGTTACCTCTTGAATGCTGACATAAAATCTAGAGACTGAAATATATAAACCATTGTTACCTACCCACAGTTGTCATAAAACCTAGAGAATACAATTTAAAAACCGTTGTTACCAATCCAAATTTGTCACGAAACCTACAATAAAATTTGAAAACCATTGTGATCTATCCAATGTTGACTAAATACCTATAGACTGGAACTTAAAAATCATTTCTACCTATCCAAAGTTGTCTTAAAACATAGAGACTGAAATTTAGAAACCATTTTTACATATCCAATTTGGACATAAACTCTTGAGACTGAAATTTAAAACCCAATGTTACCTGTGAAATGTTGTCATAATGTTATGAAAAAAATTGTTATCACTTGTTATGAAAATTTGTTATGTATGTTGTGATTAGCTTTTCATAACCTTCTTCTCATTTCTTGCTATGAGAAGGAATTACTCGTAAGTTAATGAGCGTCAATGTCCATGGAGAGAGAGAGAGAGAGAGAGAGAGAGAGAGAGAGAGAGAGAGAGAGAGAGAGAGAGAAGTGTCGCAACGATGATGAGATACAGCTATATCTGCAATGAAGAGACAAACATTTTGCTATCTTGCCGGTGCAGGAACTTTATTTAAATAATCAAAACACATATATTACTACATTCTAGAAACACATCTATAACTTTATAATCAAAATTCATGAAATACATATAAAATTATATTTTCCTTATTAAGCTTTCCAACTTCATTCATTCGTATAATTTCTGAATTTTAGAATATTATCCAAATAGTTAATTCTCAACCAATTTCAAGATAACAAAAGTATAAAATGCAATAACTGTTATTAATGCCACAATTAATTTAAAGAAATGCATTTTACTTATTTTAAAATAGTGTATTGATTTAGAATATGTTGCTAGATATTATTCTTTCTTGCTTAGAGAATACTTTATTTCAACATTAAATCTAAACAAGAATTTGGTAGCGAATTCAATTTTTACAATAAAATTTACATAAATATAATTAAATATGAATCCTTTGAAACATTTAAACATTCCATTACAATATATTATAAATAAAAGAATTAAGTGAACAATGTTGCTAACATATCAATTTTACCATTAAAATCTAAAACATTAAAAAGTAATTATTTCTGAAAGAAGTTTTCGACATGTACAGTTCTTACCTGCAATGAAGAGACACACATTTTGCTATCTTGCCGGTGCAGGAACTGACCTGAGCCATGTGCGCGACTATTTATACGCATCTGGCTCATGTCAAGGTTAAATAAGGTCACACCTTTAGTATACCGGCCAGCAAAGATGTCTACTCCTCATCAGGTAGGAACCAGTTTGTTTACGTCATAAGACATAAGGTAAGACTGAGTCTTGTGATTTATTTATATTCGTTTGGCGTCGTCACACCAAATATGGTTATCCGTTTGTTGAGAACCATTTTGTTTTTTGTCACTAGAAGTTCATTAGAGAAAGGTTAACCCACTTTTATTAACCGAATTGGAAATTCGCCAATGTATGGATTACAGAATATATATATATATATATATATATATATATATATATATATATATATATATATATATATATATATATATATATATATATATATATATATATTACTGATAGAACCTAGGAGTTCTAGCTGAATCAGCGAGATGTCATGTATAATGTTTTTTTTTGTAACATAACTCCACACGCATTGTACATTGGTAAAGCTTCAATTATCTTACTAGTTTTCGGCAATATACATTGCTTATTTTTCGCTTGCCCGGCAACTATTTTCATTCCATTAACATATATAGTTGTTCTTAAGAAATAAATGAAATTAATCTTAATATATTTTAGAAACTTACTTTAATATAAATGAATAAAAAATTACTTTAATACAATTTAAAGAAAATGGCTATCTTCTTAATTTTACTAAAAAAAATCTATCCTAACAATAACACTTATAGACTGAAATTTAAAAATTATTGTTACCTATCCAAAGTTGTCATAAAACCTAAAGACTGAAATTTATAAACCAATGCTACCTATCCAAAGTTGTCAAAAAACATAGAGACTGAACTTTAAAATTCATCGTTACATTTCCAAAGTTGTCACAAAACCTAGGCAAGCTCATAAAAAGCAATCCTCACTCTCCAACTATTGTTACAAAGCCTGGACTAGCACATTTATTGCGCATTCGCAATTTGTCACAAAACCTAGACAAGCACAAATAAAAAAAGCCCGTACGCATCCACATTTGTCACAAAACCTAGACAAGCACAAAAAACAACTAGCACGCATCCAGATTTGTCACAATAACTTGTTACCATATTTATAAACTCAATGCCAGAAAAGATCAAGCACCACATTTTAAAACATAAGTCCGTCCGCATCCAAATTGTTTGCAAAACCTAGACAAGGACATTAATAAAAAGAACAATCTTTACGTATGCATTTGTTATAAAAACTAAACCAATACATTTTAATCAGTTTTTACGTATCGAAATTTGTCAAACAAAACATAAAACACATCGATAGGAATAGAACTTGTTCATACACGACATAGACCTACACATTTAAGAGAAACCCGATAATCGTTACCCATTGTACAAAAAAGGTATACATGAAATTTAAAAGGAGACTTTTGAATCCCAATTTGTCACAAATTCTAGACAAACACATTTACAAAAACCTTTAAGCATGAACATTTGTCTCAAATCATAAACCAGCTTATTAATAAAAAAAACGTCACTTCGAATCCAAATGTGTGACAAAAAAAAAAAACAACACACAAACAGCACCAGTTTTAAAAAATCCTGAAGGATCCTGATTTCTCACAAAACAGACTGGAACATTATAAACGAATCCTTACGAATCCAAATTTATGACAAAACATAGACCACCACATTAAAAAAATCCTTACACATACAAATTTGTCAGAAATGTCTATAATTAAAAAAAAATCATAGCACATATAAATGTCACTAAGTATAGATCAACATATTTACAATCTTTACGGATTCAACTTTGTCAGAAAACATAGACCTAATATTTAAACAAAACAAAATCTTTCCGTTTTACATTTGTCACGAAATCTAGTCCAGCACATTTAATATGCAATTTATCTAAGATATTATCAGCCCACCACATTAAAATAAATTTTTTGTAGGAACACCAAGATCAGGAAATTAAGCAAAGTGATCATAAAACCTAGATAGGCATATTGAAACAGAGCAACCCGTATTCATCCGAATTTTTTGGAAGACATAAAGCAGTACGTTACAAAATGTCAACCTGTACGCATCCAAATTGTCACCTAACTCATACCATCACAAACATAGACATACCCATTTAAAGCAACAACACATACGCATACAACATTCACAATACTACTTTAAAAAAAACAATCGTTACGCATCCAAAATTGTCACAAACCCAGTCAAACACATACTTCAGACGACCCAAGAAAGAATGCTTGCCTCAAGGGGCCGCCCAGCCTCCGTTATTAAGGTTTTACCACCATGTGGCAAGAGCCTCCGCATTATTAGCAAACCTGTAAAAATTTGTCTTGCTCCAACCACCACCACTGCAGGCGCTGTTGGCTCAAAGGAGCAAGTCGAAACTAAAGTTTTATATTTAAATGCTTTATATCGCACATAATTCACTACAAAGTCTCATTTCGTTAAGACAATAACTTTATTTGTGAACTGTCACTAATAATCGGTGGAGATAAGACATGCCAGTTTCATACAAGATATCGATGAAGTAACAATACAACTTTGATTGGAGATGATGTTTGGTCTTGATCTCTTTCAAATAGATGAGACGGTCTGCTTAATGAAATTAATAAAGGATCTTGCCATGTAATTAATCAATCTGAATCTCATATTTAAATAAATTAGTCACTCTCACCAAAATTATTTCGAAATATTTGCTTTTTTATGAGATGATGACTGGAATGTTCTATAGTTCGATCTCATAAACACATGCTAGGAACTCAGGACGATAGAAAGAAGAGAAGAATGAGTTCCTAGATAAAGGATGTCACATGATGATGGAAATGTCTTGGGGAAAGGTACGGAATCGAAGCTGGAATAAGAAGACACACATCTATTTTCTTGCTGGAACGGAAAACTTTATTTAGGATGTTAGTCCACTAATGTCGTTTTTTTCAAAGAATCTTCTCCATAACTTTTATGAAATAATTCTCTAAAAAGGAAGAGTCCCTCATAACGGTGTAGATACGGCTACATCTTTGAGAGAGAGAGAGAAAGAGAAAGAAAGAGAGAAGGCTCTCTTAAAAGAGCCGCCATGATGATAAGACACAGCTACACTACATCTGAAATGAGAAGACAAAAGTCTATTTCCTCGTCGATATGGGACTGATTTTTATTTAATTAATCAACACACATATATTGACTACATTCTAGAAACACATCTAAAAACCTTATAATAAAAATTCATGCAATACATATTATTTTTTCCCTTTTCAAGCTTTCCAACTTCATTTCTTCGTATAACTTCTGCATTTTAGAATATTATACAAATAGTTGATTCTCGATCAATTTCAAGATAGCCAAAAGTATAAAAATGTAATGACCATAATTAATGTAACAATTAATTTAAAGAAATGCATTTTACTTATTTTAAAATGGAATATAGATTTAAAATATGTTGCTAGATATTACTCTTTCTTGCTTAAAGAATACTTTATTTCAACATTAAATCTAAACATGAAGTTGGTAGCAATCTCAACCTTTACAATAAAAATTACATAAATATAATATGAATTATTTAGAACATTTAAACATTCCGTTACAATATATTATAAATAAAAGTATTAAGTGAACAATGTTGCTAACATAACAATGTTACCACTAAAACCTCAAACATTAAAAGTACTTATTCCTAAAGAAGTTACGACATATACAATTGTTTTACCTGAAATGAGAAGACAAAAGTCTATTACCTCGTCGATACGGGACTGACTTGACCCTTTAATGCGCGGTCTATTTATACGCATCTTGTGTCAGGTTTAAGGTATCGGTGAGGAAATATGTCCGCTCTCTTCAGGTAAGAATCAGTTTCTCCCGGTCAAAACCGGCTTAATTTACGTCATTTGACATAAGGTAGAACTCAAATTTGTAGTTTATCTATATTCGTTTGGCATTAGTTAGGTCCAAATATGATAATTCCTTAATATTCTAAACCATCAACATGTTTTAACATACTAAGCCAGCAGCGATGTCTGTCCTTCATTAGATAAGAACCATTTTGTAGCGTCGACTGTCCATCATTAGATAAGAACCATTCTGTTTCTACGTCAGCAAGGAAGTTTGTTCTAATGTTTTATTAACCGAATTAGACTTTTGCCAATGCCTGGTTTTACAGAATATATGTTTCACTGATAAGACTTAGGAGCTGACTGACTCAGTAAGACTTTTTGCTTTATAACGTCATTCCACACAGTAATGTACATTCGTATAGCTAGTGATTTACGTTTAATACAATTTAAAGAAAATAGCAATCTTAATAATTTTACTAAAATAATCAATTCCTAATAGCTTAATTAATCCTCTCTTACAGCGAATGTTTGCATAATAACTTCTCTCACAGCAAGTTTTGTAACTGAAATACGTATGTGCAGTTGAATTCATCACCACAAACTTACATGTAGTTCACAACCGATAATGTTCGGCACTTTAAGTCCGATATGATTATGAATGCACAATGTCTTGATGACACTGTCTATATAAAATTAAACAGCATTTGGGGAATTAAAATACCTTGTAAGGTTTTGATTAGGCATCAGCAAAATGAAATGTGTACATGCATCTTTGCTATTGACAAATGTTGCCTTTAACATCATTACCAATTAGGACGTTAGTTATCGCGGGACTCTGGTTTTCGGCAGACATACACGAAGTTAATACTAACGCCAACACTGATAGCGCATTATAGGCTGGTAATATGACCATACCCAAGGATGACATCAGCGACGAAGGCAGTCGTTGGTATTTATAAGGCACTTGATCAAGCACTGAACAAAACATAGTGAGGATGCTGCGAATTTACCCCAAGACAAAATACTCTAGAGAGTTGAAAAAATGTAATAAGGCAAAATAAGCGCCAGAACAGGACATTAGATGACGCGCTTAGAATAGCCGTCATGTTTCATTCCATTCCATGACTGGATGATGAGAGTAACCAAGTCGTCTTCCAACCGAAACGGCTACCTTGTCTATAGCAGTCTGTAGTAAACTACAAGGATGACAAACAAAGCGTAAGCATTGTGTGATACATTCTGTAGTACACATCATCGTAGACAACCGAAGCGTATGCCTTGTGTGGTGCACTCTGTTGTACTTTTGCAAGGATGAATTATGTATATTGTTGTATTTATCCATAAAGTCTCCGAAAACATTTGTTTATTTTCCAGGTTTGTTTTATAAAGTACTTTCACATGCTCTTTTTTAGTGTTTTTATCAAATCTTTATACTATTGATGCCCTTTTCTATACAAAAAATGTAAGCACCAAAGTCGTAAAAAATCAATTAAAAATAGTTGTCATCATTTGCTGACACAGTATTATACATTATTTAATTTTCAACTAATGATATTTACAGAATATTCTATAAAGTGTAACCTGCCTTAGCAGACACCTCTATATATCAGACACTGATTCATAGTTTACATTTTCTCCTTCACTAAAACTAAAGCTGTTTGTGGTTCTTGAGGTGCCAGGTTCAAGCTCAGCAGTGCTTCTGCAAGTAACAAAAACATGTATCATGTAACATTAAATAATCATTATTGTTGTTAAATTTTGCATTCATAAAATCTTTATTGAAGTGCTTATTGATAGAATGGCATTGATTATACCTGATGTGCATGTATTATACATTAATTTACCAAAGACGTAAGAAGGAGAGTCACTGTACATTGCTAATTTACTCAGATCTTCAAATGGAAAATATATAAATAATTTATTTGTAAGTTACGAATAAAAACATTCCAAGCGGTCTTCACATGTTTCTCTTAAATACCATGCAATTGTTGCAATGATGAAATGGCATACCTGAAATATAAGTATTAGTCCACTCTGTTTAGGAAGCTTTGGTTCAAGAAAACCTGTGCCAAGGTTTTCAGCACTTTGCCACCCTTCTTGGGAATAAGACTGGAGTTTTGCCCGCTCTTCATTCTACAACAAAGGTTCATGTAGACATTTAATAATGCCTTTGCCATGTAGGAGGATCTACTCATGTGTATTGATGATGTTTAGTATGACACTCCTCCAGATACTCTGAGAGAATGCCATAATCATAACCTATAGCAGCTAAAGCTGGTCTTTTTTGTCATGGTAACCTCATATTGATAAGACAACTTGACAACTGAATATCATCAAGCGAAAGCTACATTATAGATCTGGCTAATAGGCAACGAAGAAGGATTGCAATTTTGCATGGATCAATGTTCCTTCAATATTCCACATTACTCGGACATTTCAAATCAATTACTTTTAATAGAATAAATACCTAGAAGATATGGTGATGAATATATATGTGGATGCAATAAATTTTAAAGAAATCAGCACATAAGAATTGTGCACTGTAATTTTGATTTCGTAAACAAATATACAGTAACAAATGCTTACATATATTTTTCAAATACAAGAACTGAAAACTCACTGAAAATTGTTCATAGCTGCTAGCATCTTGCACGAAATCTAAAACTGGTTCATGTCTTGGGACCATTGTAATAAAGCCATATTTTCCTTTTGTTTGGAAACCTTGACAAGAAGGAATATAAAATAAAACTAAAGGTGCATGAAGAGCAATCATTAAAACAAAAACATCTTTCTAATTTAAAGCTTTTTATAATAGTAAAGAGTGAAAACCAGCTGTGATCATTGGGTTAGCCAGCATAGTATACTGGAACTTTTTTGCCTAACCATAACAAGGACAGTTCAAATTATGCCTTTTTTCCATGCATCAGGTGGCAGGGTTTAAGTATACCACCCACTTCTGAAAAAGCGAAATTCAAGGTTTGTTTTCTAACTAAAACTAAGAAAAGTATGATGTGGGATGTCAACCTGCTGGAACAGTTTTATTAATGTCCTTTATCAGCATTTCATTTGTCACATTATTTTTATCAGTAGCATGAAAACTGTATGACCCTCCCGCCCCCTACCATCAACAACAACAATAACAACTAAAAAAGATAAATCTGCAAGAAATTTGTAATTTTTACCTTCCTGATTCAATCGCACATATTTGAGATACTGAATGTGTCTTCATTCTCTCTGCATGTTGCAAAAGCAATTGACAAGGTGATAATGTGAAGCGTGAAGATGAGATCAAAATTGTACTGGATCAGTTCTACATTCAGATACAGAAAATAAAGTAAAATGCTTGTCACAATAACCCAATGTGTGTGTGTGTGTGTGTGTGTGTGTGTGTGTGTGTGTGCGAGAGAGAGAGAGAGAGAGAGAGAGAGAGAGAGAGAGAGAGAGAGAGAGAGAGAGAGAGAGAGAAGGGGGTATACATACTGATAATATTTGTATATGTATCTAATTTCCCTAAAGGAATTTAAAAAACCTGTCTCACAAAGATAACCTAATGGACATGTATACCAATGACCTTTATAAGCACGCTGATATAAAAACAAAATCCACCCAAACATATTTCATACATACAATGCAATCACCGAGTGAAAGATCGACCATCCAATCACATTTATTTTGAAAATCTTACAAAGAAAATCAAGTCCTTTTGCAAAGATAGTAATGCTAAACCCGAGTGCTTTCCAATATAGGAACAAGAGTTACGGACAATTGGAGAACACTTTATACGTAGTGAATATCCTACCCGTCCAACAATAACGTCGCCATTTCAGTATCTGATGCCAGTCGTAACACTTCCATCGGGTATCACTAAACACCCCAAGACTCTCCAACTACACCTTAAACTTTACATAATACCTACTTTAAATTTCAACAACAGCACAAAACAAATAAAAAAACAACAAAAAAACAACAACAAAAAATGCGAATATTTAGCGATATTTTGTGTAACTGGAAAATTAGCGAAGTCGGGATTTGCCAAGGGAAATAACTTCCGTTTTGACGGAGTGTTATGGTACAGTAACGTGAATATTTATCAACATTTATAAATAATCGGCAATACCAACAATAAGTCATTAAACAAAATAGCAAATTTATTGTATATAAAAATATTTGTTTATCTTAGTAACAGTTGAACTATTTCTCCATTCTTTTATTTTGACAATTATTAACAAAGAGCATAAACAAGTCAAACAAATGAGATAAGTATAGTGCATTGCTATTTAATAAGGAAATTGTGTTTACAAATATATAATTAAAGAGATTTGATGCATAAGAGTTAGTTTCCGTAGATTATCGGAAACAGGGCCAACAACCAATATTAGGACTAATTGATAGTAACAATGTCTATATGTGTGTTTTCTTGTCTTTTTCCACTTCTTGGTACGTTTTTGTGATATGTTTGGTACGAATATATTTAATTCTAGGGTGTTCTTGGGGTGTTTAGAGAAACCGCAGTCACAACTCTTCCATCAATGCTCTCCATCGAACAAATTGATCATGCAAAAATCATGTTCTCTCGTTATTTATTAATTATCTAATTGAATTTTTACAAACTAAAGGTTATTGTGAATTATTTCAGCTTTTAATTTGACACATATCATTATTTTCCTGATCTTTAGAATTCATAAATTACAGACACTTTGCACTATTGTGCGTTGAACTGTGTATCTGACTACTAAGGTTTATTTTGCAAACATATAATATATAATTAATATTTATATATGGGAGTGGTTTAATTATAAGGATAGAGAGATATAAATAATTTTTTGTTTGGGAGGGGAGGGGGTCTAGGACATTTGACTGTGTGGATAGGAGATTGTGTGATTTTTGATAATATATTTTGTGGTATTTTTGCGCTCCCTTCTGTGTGGTTAGTAGATTTTCTGATTTTTTGTAATATATTTTGTGGTATTTTCGTGCTCCATTTTGTGTGGTTAGTAGATTTTGTGGCATTTTTGCGCTCCTTTTTGTGTGGTTAGTAGATTTTGTGGCTTTTTTGCGCTCCTTTCTGTGTGGATATGAGATTGTGTGATTTTTGATAATATATTTTATGGTATTTGTGCGCACCCTTCTGTTTGGTTTGTAGATTTTGTGATTTTTGATCATATATTTTGTGGTAGTTTGCGCTCCCTTCTGTGTGGTTTGTAGATTGTGTTATTTTTGATAATATATTTTATGGTATTGCTTCGCTCCCTTCTGTGTGTGAAGGAGATTGTGTGAATTTTTTATAATATATTTGTGGTGTTTTTTGCGTTCCCTTTTGAGTGGTTGGTAGATTTTGTGGTTTTGTGGGCCACTCATATATCTCGAAAAGATATTCGCTTTCTTTCCCTAAATTTCCCTTGTCGCTAGACAGGTCCAAATAATATTCCGCATGTTAAATTCCCCTTGTCGCTATACATACACACCATGTTAAATTTCCCTTGTCGCTATAGAGATCCACCATGTTAAATTCCCCTTGTCCCTATACAGGCCCACCATGTTAAAATTCCCCTTGTCGCTATAGTGCCCCACGACCTTTTTGACTGGGATTTCCATTGTCGCTATAAATCTTGTCCCTATAAGCCCCTAGGATCTTTCTGAATGGATTTCCCATTATCGCTATAGGGTCCCATATAGATATTATTACAGTTATTTACAGACGGACGTCGGCCCCGAGTCACCGAGTAGTCTAAAGCGCTCTCCGTTACGGATCACTGCCATCTCACTTATGTCTGCGTGGGTTCGATTCCAAGACTCGGCTAATATGGGTATGAGAGAAAGCTTCCAAGCAGCTTCTCGTGGGTCGGTGGTTCTTTCCGTGGGTTTTCCCGGGTTCTTACTCCATCAATAAAACTGGCCGCCATGTATAACCAATCGCGTACTGAAAAATGGCGTTAAACCCTACAATAACAACGACAGAAGGGCATTTAAAACAAAGAAGTGACAGACCACTGCCCAGAACATCAAATCGTGAGATACAATAGAGTTTTTGGAGTTTCAAAACGCGCTGTTTAGAAATACCGCGCTATACGGCGGTAAGAAAGTTTTCGTGGCACCCAGTTTAGGTAGTTTGATGCCAGTTTTGTACTATTAAAAACAAAGTTTCTAACTAAAGACCTAGTCATGGAAAAAAAATATAAAAAACAAAACTATGAAGTAAACAAAGTTTTTAAAAATGTTACATACAGTGATAAGAAAATGTACGCAACTGGACAGTGTCCAATGTCAGCATAGAGCTCAAGAGGTTTGGGGATTAAGATTGCTCGATATTAGCATATATGTACTAAATTTATTAAAAGTGATTTGACAAAACAAGTTAAAAATAACAAATTGAAAATCGTGAAATAATACCAGGATGTATGAAAATTTACACTGCTGAAATAGTCTTTCCGGGATATAATTTAATTACACATTGGAAATATAAATTGTTCCAACAGATGGGGCTTAACAGCCCGAACAGTGTCACCCAGTCGAAATTCGCACTCAAATATCAACGAAAATACGTTTATAGGTTCTGGATACATGGGGTTAGCAGAGATATTTAAGAACAACGATAGGTATTTAATTTCATATTATAAAGCAGAGGCAAAGTTAAACATTCGATCATATAATGTGTACCAAAGATGGTTCAAACAGTAAATGAAGCTTGGTGCATTTTTTTTCTGCCCTGTATTGACAGTGTGGGTTGGGTGGTGTTGATCCTCGTTAACTCTCCCTAGCAGATAGGGAACATCGCCGTGACGTCATGGGCATGATCATTGGGAGGGGGGGGGTCCCTAGTCTGGTTGGCACAGAGTCTAGGCTTACTCCATATTGCACTGAATACGCTTGTTACCATTGTTAACAATTGTCGTCTCCTGTTGTGGCGTTAATTGTGCTAGACGTTTTAAACCAAAGGACATACCATTTTACCGCCTACCAAAGGATCCATCTAAAAGGCAGAAATGGTTGGTTGCGATTAACCAAAATCGAAGTTACTTATATAAATATACTGCTGTTTAACAGTGACATTTATTGCAATAATCATTGATTCTTGTCACTAGTTTTTCTGAAGATATCACGATAAATCTTTAAACGTGTAATTAAAGCTCTTTAAAATCAATACACCCACCCCACGTTTAATCCTCCCCCCCCCCCCACGATTAAACCAGAAGTTTTGTCTTGATAAAACAACATTAAAGAATTATGTTTCCAGCTGTTTATGTTGGTAATCTTTTATAAACCAAGTTAATATAGCATTAAACGATAACACTTGGAAATAATTTTAGGCAGTAAGAGTGACAGTCCTAATGACCCAGATTATGTACCTAAGGTCAACATGGGATATACAGTAAGTAGCATAAACCAATGATTTTTTTTATTTGCATGGTAACTCAGTAAAAATTTGCACACATGTAATGCTATTTGAGAGAAGCATATAATGCTTATTTTATGACAATATGTCAGAAATTGTATTTTTTATTAATTTTTTGGCAAACGAGGTCTGCTCAATACTGTTTAAGAATTATTTTTCTGCCAAATAGTGGTACTATATCCAGCATTTTCTTTCCTTTAGAGATATCATAACCAAATTTGGCACATGCATAAAGATTATTTAGCTGTTCGTGAAATGCTGTGCTTTTTTAAATTTGGACCACAAATAGATTTTCTAGCTTTATTAATTTGTTAGATTTTTTTTAGTGCAGTAGGAGTTGTGTCCCTTGTTGGTTCATTAGTTCCAAATTCCTATAATTATATTAAAATAGCTTGAAATTCTAGTTGTGGTCAGATTAAAAAAGACCATTTTATAAACAGGTCAATAATTTTTATGAATGTTACAATTTTTTGGCACAAAAATAATTCATTCTTAAACGGTAAATGTTTGAAAAAAAAGACTTTTTGGTTAGTTTGGGGCAAACGAGTTAGGCACAAAATTTTCATATGGCTAGATAACCACATGTTGCTTCCCATAGACTTTTTGTGAAGGAACATTTTAATTTACAGGGCCTTTATTCAAAGAATAAGAAAATTATAACTAAAATATCTAAACTTCCATTGTTTCAAAATATGCAATATTAGTAATTTACAATGCATGGCAAAGCAAGCAAATGTTGTTAAAGACATTAAAAAAAATTCTCTTCGTTTGTCTCTCTCTTATCTGACAAAAGTTGTCATTTCATACTAAGCATGTCATTGTACAAGAAATGCAATATTCAATAAAACGTGTAAATTGGTTTTTGTCAATTTACAGCTGGATACATAATTAAAGCATTTTTCCATTGCGAAACACTAATTGTGACAGCTACCATCCATGCTAAATACTCTTTTAATTTAAATATACCCACACGTCAAAAGTCATAATTAAACTTTTTTTTTGACACCACTAGTGCGTCAACGATTTTTACAAAAATATTTAAACAATTTAACTGTAGAATGTTCACAATAATGTCCATTAGATTCTTCTCATGCCGCACTTACATACAGAATACTGTGAATTTATCAAAGTATTTCACTTACAATTTCAAGCTGATCTGCTGCTTGTTCACTATCACAGTCTCTGCAATAGATAAGATAATATCAATAAGCAACATTAAATTTGGTACGTATTATCACCTTTGTCATGGAGCACCCAAATTACATTACAGATGCATTCACATATGCTTGTAGATAAATTTTGGGGGAGATTGTCATATATCGTATTTTAAAATCAAAAATATTATCTCCCAGACAAGTTCTGGGACAGTGAGGAATAGTTTTTTATGATATACACAATTGTTACAGTGAGTCAAAATTTAATATGGTTTCAAAATCAATGAGATTGACCAATCAGTAGACAAAGTACAGTTATAAAGATTTTACTAGTACAATGACAGTATTTACCTGCATCAAACGGTGGAATAATATGTACATTTCTAAAGCTGTCATAAAATATGTTTTCAATTTACATATTAAAATTGAAGTACAAATCTGCTTTGTAAGCCAGTCATGGAGTCCGTTATTGAGCAACTATAAAATAACTGTCTTTATTTGCAATTTAGTTACTTGCAGTTTAGTTAAGAAGTTTTACTGGTACATACATTCAGAGTGAAAATTGATGATTAAGTAAAAATCTTAAAAAGTTCTTATTAGGTAACTTGTACATCCCACAGACTGAATCACTGACTCGCAAACAAATTTGAAGATGCTGAGTAATCAAGATACAGATTGGCTGTGATAAACGTTTTACAACTGAAAATTATATATTCAGTTTTGTTTTTCTCATCAATATGTTATGCTACAATGTAACCAATGTACAGAATCACAAGTCGTTAATGAACAAACCTGTAAAAAAAAAAAAAAAAAGAATTTTTCTAGGAATATGAAAAGACTGATTACTGCAGACCTCCATCAGGATCACATATTGTCAAATTATGCTATCATTTTGATCTGGGCTCTGCTGTCGACAGTCCTAGAAATTTCCTTGTTGTACAAACAAAACATGGTAGTAAAGACAAAACATGTTAGTAAAAAGGTGTTACATACACTGTAACAAAATCAAATAACTAAACACAAATTGGGAGAGAAAAATTCATGCTGGGTCATGCACAAAATGGCAATAAATTTTCACTTTTCTACCTTCAACTGCTATTTTTAGATCCAGAGCAGCATAGTCCTCAGCAAGTATGTGCACATCAAT
The DNA here is from genome assembly GCA_030141615.1 of Unio pictorum. NCBI lineage: Eukaryota > Metazoa > Mollusca > Bivalvia > Unionida > Unionidae > Unio > Unio pictorum. Next base: position 813,449 of record JARLTB010000276.1, on the reverse strand, counting down.
ACCATTGTCATATGTTACATGAACTATTTATTCTATGTAACCTTGCACACAGGAAACAACTCTGCCACAGACTGGTGTCCGAATTTCACTCTCAATGAAAATATCATCCAGTAAATAGTTTAGATTGTAATCCACTCCAGTTCAAAATGTTCAGAAATTTAGTCAATGTTTTAATAATATATCATAATCCCTTTTCACTGAACTGGAAAACATTCTTGTGTATATACTGCAGTGCAATAGGTTGGCAATAATCCACCTTAAAGCCCCAATGCTGCTAGTGCTTGCGAAAAAGTGGTATGTTCCAAATCATCTGAGCAATACTGAATCTTGACATATATTGGTCCTAAACATCATTGGTTTCCATTACAACCAGATAATATCGACGTTTCATCACCACATGTGTACGAATTAATCTGAAAAACTTGAGCATTTTCCATGTTTACGAATTAATCCAATGTTGATTGCCCATATCCATGGGTCAACCGATTTCATTTGAATGCTGTAACAAAAGATTTGATGATGTCACCATTGCAAACATTATGCAAAGATCACATGTCGGTTTGTCTGCAGTCAAGTTCAAGATTCAAAATACTTCTCAAATATACTTTAAGTAAACAGGCTTGCCTCTAATTTCTATCATGCATACATTTGTGTGCCTAGTGCAACTCATTATTATATATATTATTCACTACATACTTTGTCAACTGTATCACAGTTTTACCTTTGGAACACTGCTGAAAAAATGAGAATTGCAATCAACTTGTTTTCACTGAATTGATGGCACCTATTAATTTGAAACAATATCTGAACGTTGTTTAAACCTAACAGCTTCATCAAATAACGCTTTATGTCCGATAGCTTTTGTAACAAATCATTTCCTTCTTCCCAGCTTGAGTTACATTTGAAGTTTGGTGAAATTTATGAAAAACGGCAGCATTGGGGCTTTAAACCAATATCTGTAGATCACCAGCAGCATAGTCCTCTTCAAGTTTGTAAACATACACAGCAATATCATTGTCATATGTTACATTAAACCATGCCGGGTAACCTGGCACAGCGGAAATAACTCTGCCATAGAATGGCCAACGAATGTCATTCTCTAGTTGGTAGTGGATAACACGTTTACCAATAAAAATGTTATCCTGTGACGTTCACAAATTTTAAAGCACTCTTAATCAACATTTTCACATTTTCTGTTAGCTTTTTAATACTATAAAGCTCTCCCTTTTCGCTCAGCTGGAACACTTTCTTGTCTGCATGCTGCTGACCAAGGACAACATGTCTGAACTGGAGTTGTGTTTTCAATGCTTTCCTCTTCTCCGAATCTGATGTAATAGATTTCAGGTGCTGGTCAGCAGTCTCCGGGAATTGTCACAGTCCATAGTAACGCATGTTGTTGGTAATTTCTTCTCGATGTAAATACTCTATGTGCTTTTTTCTCTAATACTTGTCTCTTCTGTCTCAGGATTTCTCTACGAGTCTGCTCTACTTCCTTGATTCTTGCCTTGTATTTCTCTCTCAACTGTCGCCCTTTACTTCTGGCATTATTTAGATACTCCAGTCTTTCTGTCTCTGACAAAGAGCTGAGCCATTCACCTGTTTTATTGAGGGCAAACAGAATATGAGATTCATTACATAAAGTTGATGCAGCTTGACGAAACCGAGTGAGAGCATCCAATTAAGCAAAAATTCTCTCTGGGAATTTGTTGTGCCTTGGCACTGACTTCGTTTCAATCTGCATAGTTTCATGCACTGTGCTGTACTTTCCACCTGGCAAATGATCACTAGCTGCTTTCTGCAAGAGTGAAAACCATGACAAACATATCTGCTGGAGAACAAGAGATGTCTGCTGATCAAATGAATCTGCTTGCATCAATATATCGAACATTGCATCTCTGTGTAACTGTTCTGGGAAAGGAACATCATTTCCACACATGAAATCAGTGGAGTCGTCTTTAGCTCTTTCGAGAAAAGAGAATAAACATCGATACAGGCTACTAGCTTCCTGAAGAGAACAGTTGCCTTCTAGAGATCCAAAATGGAGCAGTGATTAATTCTGAGCAGAGTCGTAAAGCTTTACACATCGACAGATACAAATGTTCATGGACATCATATGAAACAGCTTTATGAAGTAGATTTGCAGGATTACAAACTTTGTCAAAAAATTCCTGAATTAAATTGGATAGGTAAAACACTACTTCTGCATCATAGAAAAGTATGTTGAACCGATTTCCCCGTAATGGGACCAAAAGTGATGATCTTTTCCGTTTCGGGGGTTTTCGTCCTCGTCCTTCTGGTTCAAAAATGTTTAAAATCCATGTAACACCCACCTTTCTCGTCACCTCCTCTAGCCAGACATTTGGCTGATGTTCGTATTAACCGCACAGTTCCACTTTCATATCTCCTAGCATATCTCGCTGTCTCGGAATGTGCTACTGCACCCAAGGGACTATCACAATTTTTTCAAAATCTCGAACTACATGATCTGCTACCACAGTAAAAATTATTCATTCTTGACAGTTGTTCTTTTTCTGGTGATGACAATGAGTCCCAGTTGGAATACATCAACGGGAGAAGTTCTTGGCGGTAATCCTCAAGAAGTGCATGGAATTTCTTCTCGGTGGCCGCTCTGTCTGACAGTGTGTTTTTGATTTTCACCAAAATTTCTTTCCCACTGTTTGTATTTGTGGTCTCACTGATGTCACTTATTACATTTATCAAAGTTTGTAAACATGTTTCTGAGGCTTTGTTATGCATATTTTTAAGACCCAGTATCCACTCTTTCTCTTGGGAATCTCTTAATGCAAAAACTTCATAGCTGTCTCCATGTTTTTTCGTCTCGTCTGACATTAGACAGGTATTATCCTGTTCACTCAAGTTTTCACTCATGTGTATACATGAAATACTAGCCCTCTCATCTCCAATTCTGTTCATAGTCGAAACAATAGGCATCCTTGTGAAACTTTTACCACACAGTCTAGCAGCATATGTTAAAACATTATTGACATGATGAGCACCAAAACCCTGTCAGAAGGTTCATCACACATAACTGCAAGTCAGCTGAAAAAGTATTGTTTTCTGTGTCAAAGGTAATAATTTCATCACTGTCACTATCTTTCAGCAGTGCCTCTGTGTAAGATATATCTAGTGTTAATCTCTTATTTTCCTCAAGCAAGTGATCAATTTCCAAACTGTCACTTTGTCCAGGCACTTTCTCCTTTTCAAGCTGCAGTTCTGCTTTTAATTCAGTATTCTCTTTCTGATATGTTGACACTAATTTTGAAAGAGAGTTGCACTTCCTATGTAATGTGTTTAAAGATATCTGAAGCTGCTTGTTTTTTAATTTCAGTTTTCTGTCGGAATCAATCTTTGCTTGAGAGGATACAAGTTGTAGCTTCAAAGAACTGTATTTTGTTATCTTCTTTTGTAACGATTTCTTTGTATTCCTCAACTGTCGTTTAAGTTTCCTTCCTTCTGTTTGAAATGATGTTTTTCTATTTCAATTTTTTCAATTTCTTTATCCTTTCGTCAATGACTGATTTTAGATCTGCCAGTGTTTGGGAAAAAACATTCTCTATAGTTAAAGATTCTACATATGTAAAGATGTTAGGAGTTGATTGTATCTCACTTTTATCTTTGAGAGAGAATATTTACTGCAAAAACTGTTGTTTTGTCTCTAATATTAATTGACTTTTCTTTTTTTTTAAATCATGTACACATTTTCACAAATATGATTGTCCACAACCTAAAAACTCAGCCATGTCTGTAAGTGTGTACGTTGTACGTTTTACTCAGTAAGGTCTGTTTGTTTAACTCCAGTCTAGCTTCATTTGTGAATACATGAGGATCCTCTTGAAAACAATATCCACTTTCCCTGCTGATGTTTTGGATAAATTCTGATGTTCTCTGATTGACATTTGTCATTTTAACTTATTCTGTATAAAGTTTTGTAGAAAGTATGTCTCCTGTACTTAATGAACCGCTCCGATGGCCTAGTGGTTAGAGCGTCCGCCGCGGAAGCGGGAGGTCGTGGGTTCGATCCCTGGCCGAGTCATACCAAAGACTTACAAAAATGGTACTAACAGCTGCCTCGCTTGACGTTCAGCATTAAGAGGTTAGTGTTAGGACTGGTCGGCCTGGTGTCAGGATAATGTGACTGGGTGGGACATCATGCTACATGTCTGCGGCATGATGCCCCAGTGTTAGACATCACTATAAACTGCCTCACTGCAGACATCGTAGCGATATGACTGAAAAATTGTTAAAGCTACGTTAAAAATCCTAATCAAACAAACAAACCTGTACTTAATGTTTGAGTTGCAATAGTTTGGTAAGTAACAACAGGTTTTAAAATGGGTTCTGAAACTTTTGCAACGTTTGAACTTACCTCCAGCACTTCCACCTATCAGGAATAGAACAAAACTATATACAACAAATATCTTGTTTTTGTTATTAACAATTAGAAGTCATTATAACTTAATGTCGGTATCAGCGCCTGTATACCATGCTGCAATCAAAATCAAAATTGCCAAGTTGTGTATATTATTGAATTTGTGTTATGCTTTTCCCTACCAGATTGTGATCACATTTAAAATTGAGCATACCAGTCAGTTGCAACCAGGGTTCAACAAAATCACTGGCAAGTACAACTCTTGTAAAGTCATGTTAAAGGAAACCAGAAACCAATGGAAATATAGAATAATAAGAACAACACTAATGAAGAAAACCTTATTCTGAATTATTATATGCGACCACAATCCCAGTTTTTAAATATTGGCATATGTTCAACGAGCTGAATTTCCGTGACTTCGTATGCAACATTTCCGCACCTATTCGGTTACTCTCGTGATGTGACGTCATAGTAGCGACTCCAGCATCCCGACTGGCGATTTTGTATTATTGCTTACGGGTGTAAATAGCGCATTAAGAAAAGGCTATGGACAACATTTTTCTTCTTTTCCAAATGATGAAGGCATAAAGAAAGTCTGGCTACATTATTACAAGCGAGTCGATTTCAATGCAACACCATACAGAAATCCGTGCTCGTTACATTTCTCAAAGGAATGTTACCAGAGGGATCCTAAAAAATAGAACCTCTAGGATACATGAATGCTAAGCCTAGACTAAAAGTTGAAACTGTTCCAGACATACCATTGTATATCTTAAATCCTGGTAAAGAGTGTCAAACGTACGAGTTACAAAAATAGGCAGAAGGCCCAGTAAGTGCTAATAAAAAGTATGACAGCCCGACACCTGATTGTGCTGATGAAATGAGTAATGTTTTTCTTCTTCAAGATTACAATCTAAATAAAGTCACCACTGTCCTATGTGTAATTGAGATCTGACTTTAATCAAATGGAAGCTTTGCTAAAAAAAATAATAATAAGATTATCAGCCTTTGACACGGTCGTGTTTCGAGAAAAATAATGCAAGTAATTTTTAAAAAAATATAAAAATTAAAAAACAACTTTTCAGTCTATGCCTATTACACGTAAAATGTATAAACGGAAATCTGTAATGATTGGAACTGATATAAAACTGTCCCTTGGGCAGTTTAAATATCAGCGATTAAAAGAAAAGAGATCCGATATAAAATCAAAGTTTCACATTTACTGGCTGACAATAGAAATTGGGGGAGGTGACTATTGACCCCGCCCATTTGCCCCAATGTACATTCTCCCTGTGGTACGTCTTATTATCCCCCAGGACAAGACCTTTTTTCATATTCTGGTCTGCATAATAGTTAGAGGTTAGAATTAAGTACACAAACATAATGGCAGTTTAAAAAAAAATTAACAATTATTCCTTATCATTGCACTCATGTTGTGAAAAGGACTGGCCCTCTTACATAATTCAAGGAAACCATGTGCTATAGAGTGTGTATGTAAGCACCAGAAATTCATTGGCAAATAAACGATGCCGAATTTTGTTGTAACTTCGAAGCCAAAGACTTCATTTTAAGAGTTCAAATCTGCAGTCACGTTACCGTACATGTACGTGGCCATTGCTTTCCCAGATTTTATATCCCACCCTATTTCCTTTAGTTTAAGTGTTAAGATATGTAACACTGTTTACTGAATTAAATATTTATTTTGAATTAGTTTTTTAGGGGCACATATACTGCGTCGTATTTTTTTATTCTTTCTTTTAATTTAATCATGGTAATAAAACTTTACATATATAGTAGAGGAATGTCAGGTGTTAACTGGCCGAGTTTTTTTGGGGGGCGGAAATGGAGATTTTGTTTGCAGAGAAAATTACGCAGCATTCATTGTGATCATAAATGGGTTTTAAACTAATTGGTGACAATTTTATTTTTTACAAGTACTTCTATAGTAGTTAAACAATCTGAAATTTACATGAATAATGTTTAATCTTAAACTTTTTACTGAAGACAAAAACTGTCCTGTGATATTAATTATTTCTTCACTACAATATTCACAAGTGATAAAATAGAATATGACATCTGTGGTCTGCACACTTGATAAAAAAATATATATGGATTTTCTTCTTCTGCGAAATGAAAATTGAGAGACATGAAATAATGCATAGATCCGACCTGTCAATCAAATCAAATCCACAAATAGTGACCAATCGGATAAGAGCGTCCGGTGTTACTGTAACATCCGCTATGTTTTACCCAAAAAACAAACGTGTGGTGAGAATACAGCTGCATTAAAGACTTTCGTGATTTTTGGGATATATTGACATATTGGTGCTTCGATGTGCATGGGGAACGTGCAATGCCGATGAGATAAAAGCGTGTGGTCGACCGCACGATCAGCTAAATATCGCCCGAGTAAACCAACACAAGGCCGTTTGCTCAAAGGTAATTCAGTTTAGATTTCACTATGGTAAAAAAGTATATGTAGTATTCTAGAATATATTGTTAAATAGAAAACTATCTGATACACATCTCGTAAGGCTGGTTTATGTAATTGTTATTTGTATCATGAGTTAACTACATTTTGTCAGTACATCATAGGCCCTACATGGCGGCCAGGTTTATCATGTGGATGAAAAACCCGGGAAGAACCACATACTCACGGAAAGCTACTAAAAAGCTTTTTCACACACCCGCATTGGCATAGCCCAAAATTTAACTTATGTGGACGTAGGCGAAATGGCAGTGACCAGTAAATGTGACAGCCTTTGATCATTCGGGCATCAAGGTCACCCTGTAGCCTTGTAGGCTGTAATACTAGTGCTTAAATTAGAAGTATAAATTTATCCCATACTAGCTGTCTTGATATTTTTATCTTGTATTGAAGGAATTAACAACAGGTTAATACATTGGGTTCTTGTCAGTGCATGTATAATGGTTTATATATTTATGTTATGACTAGGTCATGAATAAGAATTCTTTATTTCATTCTACATTGTCCATACATCTAAATTAAGATATAGATATAATATGTTTCTTTGCTGATACTAATATAAAATGTCAGATTTACTTTGCATTTTTGATTGTCATATAATGCATTGTTTTGTAAATATACATATTTTTTAGCACTTTGTTGGTGGAAATGGACCAACTGAGAATTATCCAGACCCCATTCAAGCTGATGGTTCGCGTACTATGCCAGCAAGAAAACTTCCAGTGAAGAGAGCTTCTTCACAACAAAAGGAAACCATTCAACATAAACAACAATGCCTGCATTTGGAAGAAAACTATGTAAGGCAAAGTAACAAACAGAATAGGTCTAGCTTTATTAATCTTTGACATATGAAATTTAACAAGTTTAATTTCAGAATAAATTCAGACATTAATCTTAAAGTAAATATGCAAAGCTGGCAAGTTAATGAACTGATACTGTTTGAAAAGAGTTTCAATTACATGTATATAGCTTATACTTCACAATCAATTTAAAATACATATATATATATATATATATATATATATATATATATATATATATATATATATATATATATATATATAAACATGAAAACTACTTTTTGACTAACATTTTGCAAAAGTATTAATTTTTTACAGATTGAACAGTCCAGATAAGAATTGTGAGTCAGGGGTGTCTACACAGACTGAACACCCATGCAAGTATTGTAATAACTTATCCAGAAGATTGCATATGTGGAATTGCATAATCTCTATAAAATTCAGCTAACTTTTGTAACATTGAAGTCATAAATGGAATGTCTGGTTTAATTCTTTCCACATACATATCCTCCTGTGTGTACACAATGAATTCACAAAATTCACAACCTGTAAGCATAAGTTGGCCTTGAATCTGTGCATAGTAACTGTGTTTTCTTTAATGAGACATGCTCATCCTTTTGTAAATAGAAATCTGGTATATCATTGCATGCTTTTTCAATAGTCATTTTTCTAGCAGAGAATGGGCATTTAATTTCCACAATTCCACATACTCCATTGTCACATAGTTTCCCATCAGGCGTGGCACCTAAAAATGAAAAGTCATTATTAACCACAAAGCCACACTCATGCAAATGCCTTGAAGGATACAATTTAAGATACTTCTCTTTAACAGTTTTCTCATGTCTTTTGCCATATTCAAGAGATTTGGCTTTCACATCATTTTTTGAAGAAAAAAAAACTGTTAATAAACTTTTCACTTGGTTTGGATTTCCTTGATAGTATTTTTCCAAAATTTTCTTCCTTTTCCTTTTCTCTCATGAAACCAGTGATCCGATAAGGCCTGATTTCTTGTTTGTACCTCAGTGTTGCATGGATTGATGCACTTTGTGTTCTCATTGAGTGGTTTGAACTCGTCTGGTAAACACACTGGAGAAGCCCTTGTCACAGATGTATTACCACATTCCTAAGTTATTTGTGTAGTTTCTCTCAGGTACTTTGTCTGAAATGAAGAAAAGAAATACTTTTTTTTATTTTTTTCAGGGATATCAGCAATGGTTATGCTAGCAGTTGCAGCTGAGAATCAGGATCTAAGGCTCAAATTCTCAAATAGTTCGAGAGAGATACAAGAGCTTCAACTTAAAGTGTCATAAAAAAAATTCAACATCTGAAGAGAATAATTGCCAAGAAACACAAACATTGAGTGTAGCAATTGTGAAGTATAAAGAAAAACACGGAAAAATTTGTTTAAATATTATACAGGAATCACGTACATAAGACTCTTAGCTTTATTGGCATTTCTAGCCCCAATAGTGTCCAGTCAAATATGGACCAGGACGAAGGGATACAAAAAGCCTAAGCCAGGAATTATTATTATAGATGGAACTGAAGTTAAAACTCAAACTCCAAGTGCACATTGCCTACAGTCAGTTATATAGTGTTTATAAATCTGCTACAACTCTAAAGGGGTTGATAGGTTGTGATCCTAATGGTTGTGTAATGTTTGTTTCAGAATTATTTACAGGATCCATTTCAGATAAATCTATCACAGAACAATCTGGTTTTTATGATGTGCTTAAAACACTAAAATTAATTGGTTATATTAAAGATAGAGATGCCATAATGGTAGACAAAGATTTTAAGATTGCAAAAGAAATAAATGAAATTGGTTTGAAAATAAACATTACACCATTTGCATCGGCAAGTAGGCAAATGACTGCTTCTGAGACAGTTTTGACAACAAAATTGCCAAACATAGGGTACATATAGAACGTCTCATATGTAAAGTTAAAACGTACAAACTTTTATCACACTGTCTTCCTACATCTTTGTTTCAAAAGGCCAATAAAATATGGACAGTTTGTTGTCTCCTAACACTTTTTCAAGATGTATTTGTTAAGGATAAACACTGAATAATGATTGGATAGTACCTGATATGATAATATTGACCCAATCTGCACGTCTCCTAGAGGTGTTGATATTTTAGGAATGTTTGGTGCAATTCTGCACTCTAGGGGTGTTCCCTTCAGACTAGAGAGATGAGACATGTCCTTTTCATCCACTTTTGGTACTCTAAATGTAAAAGAAAGTAATAAAGTAATCGTGTTAAACAATGCTGTGTCTATATTTACTTTATATCAGTGCCTATTTTAGGCATCTTTAATTTGTGCACATATTCTCAATGCACACCTTATTACTTGTTCTATTTGATGACATTGTATGTACATTTACATGAATATTTTTCTATTACATATCAATTCAAGTATGTTGCATCAGCATGATGAATAAAACAAAGTACTAAAGCTATATTGTTTGTTGTGTTTATTTTAGTCTGGAAGTATTAAATAGTTAGCTCCATGTTCCATCTACAATAAGATTTTAAACAAGTATTTCTGTTGGGAAATAATTTGTATTTTAAATTCATACTTTTTGTTTATATCAGTCTGGCAAACCACTGGTTTCCTTTTCCTACTCTTTTTCGGTCTAGCAACCACGACATAGCTAAGTGGCACTGGCTTTATTTTCGAACCCCTTGGTACATGCCATTGCTGAGGTATGCATGTGCAACTCAACTGGTCAGGAATAGTGGTGAAGTTGTGTAGTTTGAAACCCTGTAGGGACTTAATTAGCCCAACAACATGGGAGCAATGCCCACTGACCCTGCAATAAAACATTTTTCAGATATCATACACATTAATTAGTAAAATAAATGCTTTCGGTGCATATATCTGAAACATACTGCTTACACCACTCCGTGAAATGCCAGAGGAAGAAAGTGTTTATACATTACACTGGACAACAAATTTTTACAAAAGTCATGTTACTGAAATAAAATTAGTCAATTCTTATCAATTTTTATGTGCTGAACACGAATATGACAGTCAAATTGCAAAATTGGCTCTAGTTTTTTTGTAATCTGCAAGAAATTAATGTTTACATAACGAAATGCATTCCAATAGTAAAAGGTCAACTGTAATAGCCTACCTATAAAAAATCAAGTCATTGACTACATCTTAGGTTTCTTCGCCTGTCTCTTGTACAGCTGTTCGGGAGCATCTCTGAGGAGTGTCCAGCAGTAGTCAGCCAGCATTGTAGTGGACCATTTTCCCTGGTATCTTTGTTCCATTGTTGCGATATCTTGATGAAAACGTTCGCCGTGTTCATCACTAACAATACCACAGTTGCTAGGAAAGAAATCCAAATGGGAATGAAGGAAGTGAATCTTTAGAGACATATTGCAGCCAAGTTTCTTATACTTCATCAACATGTCTTCTACTAGTTCCTTATAGTTTTCTGCCCTAACATTTCCGAGGAAGTTTGTAGAAACTAGGCGAAAAGCATTCCATGCTTCTTTCGCGTCACCTTCCAGCAAGTTGTTGAACCGGTCATCTTTGAAAAGCTCTCGAATCTGAGGACCCACAAAAACTCCCTCTTTAATCTTTGCTTCGCTGAGTCGAGGAAATTTTTCATGCAGGTATCGGAATGCTGGCAAAGTCCGGTCAATGGCTTTCACGAAGTTCTTCATCAAACCTAGTTTGATGTGAAGGGGTGGTAGCAAGATTTTCTGAGCCTCAACCAGAGCTGGGTGTTGGATATTCTTCTCTCCAATGGCTACATTCTGCCTGTGAGTCCATTCCTTCCTCATGTAGTGCATTTCCCTTGCTCGGCTATCCCACTCGCATAAGAAACACATATATTTTGTATATCCTTGCTGCAGTCCCATTAAAAGGGCAACAACCTTCAAATCACCACAGAGGTGCCAGCTGTACTTGTTATACTCAATGGAATTCAGTAGCTGCCTTACGTTATCGTATGTCTCTTTCATGTGGACAGCATACGCTACTGGAATAGATGGAAGAATGTTTCCATTGTGCAAAAGCACAGCCTTGAGACTCAGTTTCGAAGAGTCCACAAATAGTCTCCATTCTTGTGGGTCATGAGTGATTTTTAAAGCATTCATGAGGCCCTCAATATCGGAACAGAATATCAGATTACTTTCCTTTCTGAAGAAAGGCTCCAATTGCTGGTGGCGCTTTCGATATGCAGTAATTGTGACATCTTCTTCTAGAAGATTCCATTGTTGGAGTCTTGATCCTAGCAATTCTGCCTTGTTCTTTGATAAGTCCAAATCACGAACCAGGTCATTTAGTTCTTCCTGTGTTATTCTGTGTGGGGTTGATGATGCACCACAGTGAAAATCTGGATCACTACATGCTGATGGACCAGGAGAAGAACAGGTCGACATAATCACAATTTTTATAAATATATATAATTTTCAAATCAATTTCATCCACGTTTGTCGCGATTTAAAAGCGTTTCAGGAGAAGAACAGGTCGACTCACCTTTGTCTTCGTCAGATGAATCAAGAGAATATTCTGCTGGAGGTTCTGGAATAGGAAGTCCCTCACCATGTGGAACTGGTCTCAATGCAGACGGAATGGTTGGGTAGAATATTCTCGACTTCTTTCGCTTCGTTATTCCGCCGGAAAGAGGAGGAACCAAGCAGAAGTAACAGTCATTTAGGTGGTTGCTTGGCTCTCTCCACACCATTGGGACTGCAAACGGCATTGATGACCTTTTGCAATTCAACCACTGTGAAAGCTGTGTTGTACATGTAGCACAGCATATATGCGGAGCCCAAGGCTTGTCTTTGTCACCAACCTTGCATCCGAAGTAAAGATGATATGCCTTCTTCACTTGAGAATTGATACTTTTCTTCTGGTTGGCAAATGTCACTTCCCCACAAATATAGCAAAAATTGTCCGCGGTATTAACACACTTTCGAGGCATTACTGTTCTTTATTGTACGTAAATGGATAAAATAATAAGTTTTATGTAACAGTAGCTTGAACTGTCTCGCACAACGTCTAAAATATTTTAAATGCTGAACCTATCTGATTGGGCTTTATATAGTACACTGCTTACGTCAGCTTCAGCAGCCGCCTGGCATTAGTATAATAGGCCTACACATGTATAGTACACTGCTGACGTCAACTTACTATAGCAGCCGCATGGCATTAGTATTGCATTGCATCAGAAAATGAAGCAATCAACTGTGGATGATGTGAGCATGATGGTATTATGCAATGTTACATCATTATTCCGGATGTTGCTGCAGTCCTACTGGAGAAATTTACACAGTGAAACATAGAAAATGAGGTATATGAATATCTTCAAAACGAGAGCCAATAAAAAATTTTCACGGTTATATTCGTGTTCGGCACACCAAAATACTACAGATTAGGGCCTTTTCAAGTCAGTAATGATTTCACTGTTGACCAGTGTTACTTATTAGGTTTCCAAACAACATGTGTCAAAGTTACAATTTGGATAACTACAATTAGTAAATCGTCCCAGTGACATAAATAAAAATAAAATATGTCAGATACTGTTTTTTGTTTGTCTTGAGCGCCGCTGCCCGAGATTCCTGACATATATGAGCTTAGTATTCTAGTATACTGTATGTCAGCATGGTCATGTAAGTGAATTTACAGTTAAAAAATCCGCGAAAATTACATTAAGTCATATATGGATGACCCCAGACTAAACTTATTTATCACTGTGGACATTTACAATGGTGGCCGGGTACATATATTGGTCAAGAGAAAAGGTACTAGGGTGAAATCAACAGGTAACATGATAATACGAACGCCGACATGACCTGTATGACTTGTACTATAACTGTTGCCATTACTTCATGGTATTAAACAGTTTAAACATGAAAACTAGCTCAAAAATACAAAATATTAAATCTTACCCCTGACAGTGATTTTACAAGTTGCCACAGAGAGGGGGGGGGGGGGATATAGAGAGGTTTATGAAAACATTTCTCTTTGAAGACACTTTTTAAGGAAAAATATGTTACCTTGCTGGAGTTAGTATGGTGTCTCTTCTATCCTCTGGGTATACTAATCAAAACATCCTTTGCTGGTGTTGCATATTTTAATTCATCACTGTCGCATTCATCACGCTGCAAGAATAATACAGAATTTGTTCTCATCTCAGATTTTTTTAATGAAATGTCTTTGACATTAAATTGGTCACTGGAAATTGGGTTTTTTTTTGTCACTAATGTAACAGTTTCATAGCTCCTCCAAAACAAAAAGATTTCATGACACATGCTTAACGTAGGTATATTTTCTTATATCTATTTAAGTGACAAATTTAAAAGGCAATAACATGTGCCCAGGAAATTGGGGCGAAGTGCTTTGTCCATGGACGCAACATAATAGTTAGCAAGAGTCGGTGCTAATTCGGCACATCGGCTTAAATTAATCAAAGCTAACATATAAATTACCAAGTAAGGTGGATATGTTAACCATAACAAAATCTGTACACAAAGATTCTTAACGAATAGTTACCTTGGTTAGCTCTTTACTCTTTTTTCCTGCTTTGATCATATTCAATTCGGTCAAAGCTAGCCCTCTGTGAATCCAGTGTAAATGAATCTGTATCATTTGTCTGCAAGAAGAAAAGATAAAAGAGCTACAAACATAGGAAATGTATATAACCACATTCATGTACACTATCAATTAATATTACATTTAAATGGCTAAACACACTACCTCAAGTACATCACAAGACTCAGCGAATCACCATCCTTTTGAACATTTTCACTTTTAAAGTGGATAATTACCGGAAGATTTAACACAAACCCTCCCCTGGCGGGTTCGGGGTTGTAGAATTGGCCCGACGTGCCTCGCCACGTGTCGTAAAAGGCGACTAAGTAGAGGCGACCTGTTTGCCGTGGGTTGCGACCCGTGTCGGAGGAGGAAAGGATCATGGTAGTTGAGCGGAGGCTTTTCCGATGCAATACACTACTTTGGCCTCTACTTCTCATAGACGGGTGGTCGAGATGGGCCCGGTCACGACAAATCGGCTGGTCACGCCGAGCACTGGGAGGTCTCTCTTTACTGGCTTACCATCTATATCTTTATTGTATCTCTCTTGATACCACCGTTGCCCCTTCATTCTATCTTTCTAGCTTTAATTTTCAAAAAGTACTAGAGGACCTTCCAGATAGCGGTGGCTTAACGGGTCAATCGGGAGGTAATTTTGCCGATCCTAGGTAATTTTATCTAACGAGTATAGCATCTGTGTATCCCTGGCACTTGAAAAGTGTCCTCTTGTTGGGCTTCATGGTGGGCGCGGAGCATGGGTGCTGAAACTTTAAAACTAAATCATGGAAAATTCAAAAACAAATCAAAACAAACGAACGAAACCACTATCCGACTGATGAAGAACCATGTGGTGTGGAGTCATTCCCACGCTTCATGGTCATACAGTCAACAGATGCTGAAAAACAAATTGCTGCACTATCTCCTTTTGTTATTGAAAAAACTTTAATGGGTTTGATCGGCACACCAAAAGGTGTAAAGAAATTGAAATCGGGCTGTCTTCTCGTTGAATGTGAGCGAAGGGGTCAATCAGAAAATCTCAAAAAGATGAAAACATTCTTTGACATTCCAGTGACCTCATTAGCTCACACTTCCTTAAATACGTCCAAAGGCGTGATGCGTTGTCGTGACTTGGCTGGAGTCAACGACGCAGATATCGTCGAAGGGATGAAACATGAGTGTGTCACTGCAGTGCGTAGAATACGTATTAAACGTAATAATAACCTGCAGGACACCAACACGTTTGTACTCCCCTTTAATAAACCAATTGTGCCCAAAGTGGTCAAGGTTGGGTTTTTGCAAGTAAAGGTTGAGATCTATATTCCAAACCCCCTTCGATGCTATAAGTGTCAAAAATACGGCCATCACGAAGACCGATGCTCCAGAGTCAAGGTCTGTGGCCGATGCGGAGACCATTCTCATCAGGAAGCTGATTGTAGAGCAACTCCGCATTGTGTCAACTGTGGCAAAGAACATCACGCCAGTTCTAAGGATTGTGATACTTGGAAACTGGAGAAGGAAATTCAGAGGGTAAAGTTTACCTCCAACATACCCTACCCAGAGGCCAGAAAACTTGTCCAGGCAAAAGCATCCCTTCCTGGCCCATCCTTCTCCACAGTTGTGAAACACGGCCCAAAAATCACGAAGGACGCTCAAACACAGACAGATCAGCCCGATTCAAGAACAAGTGCCAACATCCCTCATTACCAACCACAGCAAAGCACAGCATCTACTCAGACGACATTTAATACCAACCCACCACCAAAAGCTCCAAGAAATCAAAAACCACAAACAAATAAGCAGCAAAAGGGGTCAGATGACCCCATTAAACTTTACAATATGTTTGGAGAACTTGAAAGCATGGATGCAGAAGAAACTGCTCCATGTACTCAAGGTTCCTCCAAACCTAGTAAAACCAGATATACTCCCGTACTTCCTCCAGACAAATAACAACACACATTTTCGCCGCGAATAGTCTTACCTAGATCCAGAATCTCCATTCAAATTTTATAATGAAGAACACCATCATACAATGGAACTGTCGAGGACTTAAAGCAAACTACAATGATATTCTTCTGCTTTTAAATGAACATGATCCTGCTGTACTATGTTTACAGGAAACATTCCTGAAAGACACGGATCAAATTACATTTAAAAACTTTTCCCTATTCAACAAGTACTCTCAAAACGTTGACAGGGCCTCAGGAGGAGTCTCTGTTGTTGTGAACAATAGAGCCCCGCACAGAGTCATTCCTTTAAATACAAATTTACAAGCTATTGCTCTAAGTGTCACTTTACATCGAGTGATTACTTTTTGTTCCATTTACTTACCACCAAACGCCAAACTAGTACCAAATGATTTAGACCATATTGTTCAACAACTTCCTACACCCTTCGTTCTACTCGGGGATTTTAATGCCCATAACATTCTATGGGGATCGAATCACATAAACCACAGAGGCCATAAAATAGAAGATTTCATTTCTAGACACGATCTGTGTCTATATAATACCAACTCACCGACATATTTACACCCAGGAACGGGTACGTACACGTCCATTGATTTGACAATTTGCTCTCCTTCGTTGCTTTTGGACTATGAATGGAAGGTCGCTGATGACCTCCACAGCAGTGATCATTTTCCAATCATTCTTGAAAATAACTCTAAAATTGATGACTCAATTCCACAATGGAATATAAAGAAAGCCGACTGGGCTTCCTTTGAAACACTATGTCAAACTAGAATAAATAATGATACAATATTCAACGCTGTTAATCCTATACAGCATTTTACTTCAATTCTAATCTCAATTGCAGATGAATCTATTCCTAAGTCCTCACCGAACAGTAAGAAACCGCAAAAACCTTGGGTAACCAAGGAATGCAAAGAAGCCATTAGACAACGCCGAGAAGCATTAAAACAATTCAACACTCGTCCTACGCCCGAAAATTTAAACAAATATCGAATAGCGCGGGCTAAAACACGACGCACAATCAAAGAATGTAAACGTACATCCTGGAAGAAATATGTTTCTACTATAAACTCTCGTACCTCAATGAAACAAGTTTGGGATACTATTCGCAAAATAAATGGAAAGAGGAAACATAATTCTATTCGACAACTGAAAACAAACAACAACAATTTTAGTTCGAAACGTGACCTAGCAAATATTATTGCCGACAGTTTCTCAAAAAAACTCATCATCATCTAATTATTCAGAAACCTTTCGAAGATTAAAATATCAAAAAGAAAAGTCACGTTTAAAGTTCACATCTAACAACTCTGAAACCTATAACCAGCTGTTTTCTTTATTGGAACTTAGGGAGGCTTTAGACAAGGCCCATGATATATCAGCGGGGCCTGACGAAGTACATTACCAGTTTTTGAAACACCTCCCAGAATCTTCTCTGACATTACTTCTGAAAATCTTCAATGATTTATGGATTGCTGGTAATGTACCTAAGAGCTGGAGAGAAGCAATAGTAATACCGATTCCCAAACCAGGCAAAGACATCGAAGATCCTAACAACTATCAGCCCATTGCACTGACAAGCTGCGTTTGCAAAACAATGGAACGAATGATTAATTCTCGGCTTATATGGTACTTGGAAAGTAACAATTTAATATCTCCTTTCCAAAGTGGATTCCGTTCTGGTCGTAGTACAAACGATCATCTGGTTAGACTGGAAACATTTATTCGCGATGCTTTTATCAAGAAAGAACATTTAGTAGCAGTCTTCTTTGATTTAGAAAAGGCCTATGACACAACATGAAGTACGGGATACTAAATGACCTGCACGATCTAGGCCTAAAAGGCCGTCTGCCTTCTTTCATTTCCAGTTTTCTCTACGACAGAGAATTCAAAGTACGAGTGGGCTCTACCCTCTCCAATATGCACCAGCAAGAGATGGGTGTGCCCCAGGGCAGTATTTTATCGGTGACGCTATTTAATATCAAAATCAATAGCATCACTAAGTGCTTAACTCCCGGTGTGGACTGCTCATTATATGTAGACGATTTTTTAATTTGTTATCGATCAAAGCACATGCATACAATTGAACGGCAACTCCAGCAAAATATCAATAAGATCCACCATTAGGCCAGTAATAATGGTTTTAAATTTTCTAAATCGAAAACAGTATGCATGCATTTTTGTCAATTGCGAAGACATCATGATGACCCTAAACTCACGCTGGATGGAACACTTATTCCAGTCGTTGAGGAAACAAAATTTTTGGGTATTATCTTCGACAGAAAGCTGACATTTATACCACACATAAAGAATTTAAAAGCTAAATGCTTAAAAGCTTTAAATCTACTTAAAGTAATTGCGCACACTGACTGGGGTGCTCCCCCTGCGGGTTCGGGGTTGTAGAATAGGCCCGACGTGCCTCGCCACGTGTCGTAAAAGGCGACTAAGTAGAGGCAACCTGTTTGCCGTGGGTTGCGACCCGTGTCGGAGGAGGAAAGGATCCTGGTAGTTGAGCGGAGGCTTTTCCGATGCAATACACTACTTTGGCCTCTACTTCTCTTAGACGGGTGGTCGAGATGGGCCCGGTCTCGACAAATCGGCTGGTCACGCCGAGCCCTAGGAGGTCTTTATTTACTAGCTCACCTTCGATATCTTTCTTGTATCTCTCTTGATACCACCGTTGCCCCTTTATACTATCATTTTATCTTTCACTTTCCCAAGTACTAGAAGACATCCTAGAAGGCGGTGGCTTAACGGGTCAATCGGGAGGTAGATTTACTTGCCGAGTATACCATCTGTGTATCCCTGACACTCTAAATGTGTCCCCTAGTTGGACTCCGTGGCGGGTGGGTGAACATGGGTGATGAATACAAAAGAAAACATCATGGAAAATAAAAACAAAAACCAACTTAAACGTTCAAAACCTTTAACGGATTCAGATGATGAACCATGTGGCGTGGAACCATTTCCACGCTTCATGATTATTCAGTCAAAAGACTCCACAAAATCAGTTGCATCGCTTTCTCCATTTGTGGTCGAAAAGACTATACTTGGCCTTGTTGGCACACCGAAATCTGTGAAGAAACTCAAATCGGGCTGCTTACTCATTGAATGTGACCGAAAGGTACAGACCGAGAATATTAAGAAAATTCAGACTTTTTGTGATATTCCGGTCTCTACGTTCGCTCATTCAACACTCAATTCATCCAAAGAAGTCATTCGCTGCCGAGATCTTGCAGGTGTCAGTGACGCAGATATCGTGGAAGGAATGAGAATTCAAGGTGTTACTGCAATTCGTCGAATACGTGTCAAACGTGGTACACAATTGCAGGATACAAATACCATAATACTCACCTTTAACACACCAGCACTACCGAAGGTAGTAAAGGTTGGCTTTTTACAAGTGAAAGTTGACGTATACATCCCGAACCCTCTACGTTGTTTTAAGTGCCAGAAATACGGTCACCACGAAGATAGGTGCTCCAGAAGCCCTGTATGTGGCCGATGCGGTGAAACCAGTCATCGAGAAGCAGACTGCGGCGCGAATCCACACTGTGTAAATTGTGGCAAAAGTCACCATGCCAATTCTAAGGA
The DNA here is from genome assembly GCA_030141615.1 of Unio pictorum. Lineage (NCBI taxonomy): Eukaryota > Metazoa > Mollusca > Bivalvia > Unionida > Unionidae > Unio > Unio pictorum. The sequence continues at coordinate 793,650 of JARLTB010000276.1, read as the reverse complement.
TTGCGAGACCTGGAAACTAGAGAAGGAAATCCAGAAGGTAAAATATACGTCAAATATCCCCTTCCCAGAGGCCAGAAAGATTGTTGAATCTCGGACCCATCTACATGGCCCAACCTTCTCAACTGTTGTCAAAACCAGTCTAAAGACAACAAAGGATGGACAAACTCAAACTGATCTACAAGATACGTCACCAACTCTTAACATACCACACTACCAGGCACCAAAAAACACGATCTCCACTCAGACAACATTCTAAAACTCTGCAGCAACTAAATCTCCAAAAAAGAAAAATAAACAGCCAAATAGACAACAAAAGGGGTCTGATGACCCCATTAAGCTACACAATAGGTTTGGAGAGTTTGAGGTCATGGATGCAGACGACACTGCTCCATGTCCTCAGGGTGGCTCCAAACCTGCAAACAAAAGATTTAACCCAGTACTCCCTCCAGACAAATACCCAAACGATATGCTACTGCAAAATGTCTAACCTAATAACATAATCTCTCTTTTAATCTTAAATGAAGAACAAGATCATACAATGGAACTGTAGAGGACTAAAACCAATTACAACGATATTCTTCTGCTCGTAAGCGAACATGATCCTGCTGTCCTATGTCTTCAGGAAACATTTTTGAAGGATACGGATAACATCACTCTTAAAAACTATTCTCTATTTAACAAGTACTTTCAAAACGCTGACAGGGCATCAGGAGGAGTCTCTGTTGTTGTGAACAATAGAGCTCCCCACAGAGTCATCCCTTTAAATACAAATTTACAAGCCATTGCTGTAAGTGTCACTCTACATAGAGTGATTACCTTTTGCTCTATTTATTTACCTCCAAACACCAACTTTGTAGCAAACGAATTAGACAACCTCGTTCAACAACTCCCCGCTCCCTTCGTTTTACTCGGAGATTTTAACGCCCATAACATTCTGTGGGGATCAAATCAAATAAACGACAGAGGCCACAAAGTAGAAGATTTTATTTCTAGACACGATTTGTGTCTAACACTAACTCACCGACATATTTACACCCAGGTACGGGAACATATACCTGCATAGATTTAACAATTTGCTCTCCTTCACTGCTTTTGGACTATGAATGGAAGGTCGCTGATGACCTTCACAGCAGTGATCACTTTCCAATTACTCTTGAAAATAATGCTAACATTAACGACGCAATTCCACAATGGAATATAAAGAAAGCCGACTGGGTTTCCTTTGAAACACTATGTAAAACAAGACTAAATAATGATACGGTGTTTGACGATGTTAATCCTAAACAGCATTTTACATCAACTCTAATTGCGATAGCAGAAGAATCTATTCCAAAGTCCTCACCACACAGTAAAAAACCGCAAAAACCTTGGGTAACCAAGGAATGCAAAGAAACCATTAGACAACGCCGAGAAGCATTGAAAACATTTAATAAGCGTCCAACGCCCGAAAATTTAGATAAATATCGTATTACCCGGGCTAAAACGCGACGCACAATAAAAGAATGTAAACGTGCATCATGGAAAAATTATATTTCTACTTTAAACTCTCGTTCTTCAATTAAAACAGTTTGGGATAGTATTCGAAAAATAAATGGAAAGAGACAAAACAATTATATTCGACACCTGAAAACAAACAACATTTTTAGTTCGAAACGTGACATAGCAAATATTCTTGCAGATAGTTTCTCAAAAAACTCATCATCAAATTATTCAGAAACATTTAGAAGGTTAAAAGCTCAAAAAGAAATGTCGCGTTTAAAATTCACATCGAACAACTCTGAAAGCTATAACCAGCTGTTTTCCTTATTGGAACTTAAAGAGGCATTAGACAAGGCCCATGATACCTACGCTGAGCCTGACGAAGTACATTATCAGTTCTTGAAACACCTCCCAGAAGCTTCTCTGACATTGCTTCTTAAAATCTTTAATGATTTATGGATTGCTGGTAATGTACCTAAGAGCTGGAAAGAAGCAACAGTGATACCGATTCCCAAACCAGGCAAAGATAACGAAGATCCTAACAGCTATCGGCCGATTGCATTGACAAGCTGCGTATGCAAAACAATGGAACGAATGATTAATTCTCGGCTTGTATGGTACTTGGAAAGTAACAATCTGATTTCTCCTTTCCAAAGTGGCTTTCGTTCTGGTCGTAGTACTAACGATCATCTGGTTAGACTGGAAACATTTATTCGCGATGCATTTATCAAGAAGGAACATTTAGTAGCAGTCTTCTTTGATTTAGAAAAGGCCTATGATACAACATGGAAGTACGGGATACTAAATGACCTGCACGATCTAGGTCTAAAAGGCCGTCTGCCCTCTTTCATCTCCAGTTTTCTCACCGACAGAGAATTCAAAGTACGAGTGGGCTCTACCCTCTCCGATATGCACCAGCAAGAGATGGGTGTGCCCCAGGGCAGTATTTTATCTGTGACGCTATTTAATATTAAAATCAATAGCATCACCAAGTGCTTAACTCCCGGTGTGGACTGCTCTTTATATGTAGACGATTTTTTAATTTGTTATCGTTCAAAGCACATCCATACAATTGAAAGACAACTTCAACAAAATATCAATAAGATCCACCATTGGGCCAGTAATAACGGTTTTAAATTTTCTAAATCGAAAACAGTATGCATGCATTTCTGTCAGTTGCGAAGACATCATGATGACCCTAAACTCACGCTGGATGGGACACTTATTCCAGTTGTTGAGGAAACAAAGTTTTTGGGTATAATCTTCGACAGAAAACTGACTTTTATACCACACATCAAGAATTTAAAAGCTAAATGCTTAAAAGCTTTAAATTTACTAAAAGTAACTGCGCACACTGACTGGGGTGCCGATAAAAAAGTTCTCCTCAATTTGTATAGAACATTTATCCGTTCTATCCTAGACTATGGATGCATTGTTTATGGTTCAGCTAGGAAGTCTTATTTGAAAATGCTTGACCCAATTCATCATCAGGGAATAAGACTTGCTCTAGGAGCATTTAAGACATCTCCATGCGAAAGCCTTCTCGCTGAAGCGAATGAACCACCTTTATCGCACCGCAGAGAAATGCTTTCTATACAGTACGCTCTTAGATTAAGATCAAACCCTCTGAACCCTGCTTTTTCGGCTGTTTTTCAACCAAAATACAAAACTTTATACGAAAACAAACCAAATGCCATACCTTCATTTGGCATCAGAATATCATCCAGCTTTGACACTATCAAAATTAATCTCCCTACAGTTCAGAATACGTTTGTCTCGGAAACACCACCTTGGCTCCTTAAGCAACCCAAAGTGAATTTTACGTTGCACGATGGGAAAAAATCTGAGACAAACCCTGCCATTTTCCAGAACTCTTATCATGAACTTCTCAACGATTTTAAAAACTACACCAAAATTTTTACTGATGGATCAAAAGTTGATGACAAGGCTGCTGCAGCCTTCGTTAGTGGCAAGCACATAACCAAAGTGCGCTTGCCAAACGATGCGTCCATATTTTCAGCGGAAATCAGAGCAATAGACCTTGCTCTGAAATTTGTCGAACGAAAACGCATTTTAAATAGCATTATTTTCTGTGACTCGCTGTCAGTACTTCAGTCGCTACACCATAGAAAACTGGATAATCCATTACTAGTCGATATACTCGTCAAAAACTCGGAACTTAGCACCTCATACAATATAGTATATTGTTGGCTACCTAGCCATATTGGTATTAGAGGTAATGAAAACGCAGACCGGGCTGCTAAGATGGGTCTATCCCAAGAACCATCGGATTTTAAATTACCGTATACTGATTTTAAACCTTGTATCAGAAAGTACCTACGTCAGAAGTGGCAGGCGTCATGGGATGATGCAGTCAATAACAAACTTCATGCCATCAAACCAACCCTGGGAGAATGGACTCCTTCCTACAGAACTATCCGTAGGGAGGAGGTTGTCATTGCAAGAATCAGAATCGGTCATACATACATTACTCACTCCTACATACTAAAAGGTGAAGATCCACCAGAGTGCGTTTCTTGCAATGAGCCATTCACTGTTAAACACTTTATGACCGAGTGTTCCGACCTACAACCTACGCGTGCTAAATACTATAATGTACGTGACATGAAGGAACTTTTTGATACAATACAAATCACTTGTATTTTAGATTTCCTGAAGGAAGTAAATCTCTATTTTAAACTATAATTTGTATGCTATCACCTAGAATATTTTTATCTAATACAAATATCACCTCTTATTTATAACATCTTATCATCAACATACACCATTTACATCTCCCGTTGATTGGGAAGCTTCATATTTTCCTGTCACCAACATCTTGCCATTTTATATTTAACTATTATGGTTTTGTATATCGCTGGTCGATGTTAAACCTCTCTTATATTTGAACATCTAACCTATTGTTTGGCGCTATATAGCCTAAAAGTGCTGATGCGCCGTTAAAATTCAATCAATCAATCATGACGGGTACTGATAAAAAAAAAGTCCTCCTTAATTTGTATAGAACATTTATCCGCTCCATACTAGACTATGGATGCATTGTTTATGGTTCAGCTAGGAAGTCCTATTTGAAAATGCTAGATCCAATTCATCACCAGGGAATAAGACTCGCTCTAGGAGCATTTAAGACATCTCCATGTGAAAGCCTTCTCGCGGAAGCGAATGAACCACCTTTATCGCATCGCAGAGAAATGCTTTCTGCACAATACGCTCTTAAGTTAAGATCAAACCCTCGGAACCCTGCTTTTTCGGCTGTTTTTCAACCAAAATACAAAACTTTATATGGTAATAAACCAAATGCCATACCTTCATTTGGCATTATAATATCATCCAGCCTTGACAATATCAAAAGTAATCTCTCCACAGTTCAGAAAACGTTTGTCTCGAAAACACCACCTTGGCTCCTTAAGCAACCCAAAGTGATTTTTACGTTACACGATGGGAATAAATCTGAGACCAACCCTGTCATATTCCTGAACTCTTATCATGAACTTCTCAACGATTTTACAAATTACACTAAATTTTATACTGATGGATCAAAAGTTGATGAAAAGGCTGCTGCAGCCTTCGTTAGTGGCAAGCACATAACCAAAGTGCGTTTGCCAAACGATGCGTCCATATTTTCAGCGGAAATCAGAGCAATAGACCTTGCTCTCAAATTTATCGAACAGAAACGCGTCTTAAATAGCATTATCTTCTGTGACTCTTTATCAGTGCTTCAGTCGCTACACAATAGAAAACTGGATAATCCATTATTAGTCCATCTCCTCGTCAAAAATACAGAGCTTAGTACCTCCAGCAATATAGTATACTGTTGGTTACCTAGCCATATTGGTATTAGAGGTAATGAAGAAGCAGACCGTGCTGCTAAGATGGCTCTATCCCAAGAACCATCAGATTTTAAATTACCGTTTACTGATTTTAAACCTTGTATCAAAAGGTACCTGCGTCAGAAGTGGCAGACGTCATGGGATCATACAGTCAACAACAAACTTCATGCCATCAAACCAACCCTGGGGGAATGGACTCCTTCCTACAGAACTATCCGTAGGGAGGAGACTGTCATTGCAAGACTCAGAATCGGTCATTCATACATAACCCACTCCCACATACTAAAAGGTGAAGATCCACCAGAGTGCGTCTCTTGCAATGAACCATTCACTGTTAAACACTTCGTGACCGAGTGTTCCGACCTGCAACCTACACGTGCTAAGTACTATAATGTACATGACATGAAGGAACTTTTTGATACTGTATCTATCACTTGTATTTTAAATTTCCTGAAGGAAGTAAATCTTTATCTTAAACTTTAACTTGTATGTCATCACCTAGTGCATTTTTATTTAATGCAAATATCACCTCTTATTTACAACATCTTTTCATCAACATACACCATTTACATCTCCCGTTGATTGGGAAGCTTCATATTTTACTGTTACCAACAACTTATAATTTTATATTGAACTATTTGGTTCTTTTTATATCGCTGGTCGATATTAAACCTTTAGTATTTTTAACCATGTTTAAATACAACCTGTTGTATGGCGCTAAATAGCCTAAAAGTGCTGGTGCGCCGTTAAATATCAATCAATCAATCAAACACAAACCCATGGAACTGAAATTAATAATCTCATATTTTTCTCAAAATGAGCAGTACTAAAGTAGTAATATATGTAATGGCAACATATACGAGTGATGATCCATATCTTACAATCATGTCTTTCTGAACATAAAAGATTATATATATATATATATATATATATATATATATATATATATATATATATATATATATACAAAGAGAAAAAGATCATGGTTAAGTTCTCTTTTCAGTAAAGTTATATGGTGTACCTCGATATACTCTGTCTATGGTGTACCTCGATATACTCTGCGGGGGGGAGTGTGTTTCTTGCACCTGAGAATCAAGAAAATCTTCTGGTGGTTGTGTCTCTAAATCTTCAAATTTCTGCAATAACACAAGAAGAGGAAAAAAGCCACACATCTCTCTTCAAAAACATAATCAAGTTAGGTTAGTCTATCAATAAAAGAACTTAAATTAGCTGTCAATACTTGAAAAAAATTTGTTGTAAATTAGTGTCACAGAATAATTATAATTTGCGAACAAAATATGACAATTATCTCACAAAATTTACCATTTCAATCTAAATTTAAACGTTTAAAGGTTAACACAGAACTTTAATAATAATAATAATGACTTTATATAGCGCCTAATCATTAGAAGCTCTAAGCGCTTTAGAACATTAGATAACGCCTATAAGATAATAATATAATGATATGATTACAAAAAACAAACATGAAATTTGAAAACATAAAAACATGCTGATAAATATTTAACGTAAGGAAACATTATTAGGTCTTTATACACAACTCTGGAAAGGTATAGCTAGCATTTATTACAAGTATAATGGCAACACAAGTAATACTTTAAGTATGTCATTTACTCACTAATTCTGTCTGAGACATGCTGAATTTTGATCAGTACAAGTTGTGTTTTTCTAATACACAAAATATCTCAGGCGGTCGCCATATTTGAAGTACAAACTTCCGGTTTGCAGACACACAACCCCTCAATTGAAATCAAATTAAGTTTAAACACTTTACGTTAATTACACATAAAGTCCTTGAAGGGTATGTGTTGTTAATTGATTGCGCTTCAAAGCTATGCTAAAATTAAAGCAGAGCAGAAACTAGTACTATTGAAATAATCGGAATCCTCGAATCCAGCAAGTTTTTGGAACGTAAGGTGACTGCACTACGAGTTTAATGTATCACGAGTTTGTATTGGATGTTAATTTTAAACAACCAATAAAAATAAATGTAAGAAACGGCGTAATCGAACACCCCTGTTAGGCCAGTAAACGTGGACATGAAAGTGAGGCTGTTTTTTTTTAGTGCGGTAAGAGTTATGTCCCTTATTGGTTCATGCTACAGTAAGCACTGCCGATCCATTGTCATCCAAGAAGAGATATGAGCGAACCCAGAATCGGTCAGCTACAACACAAGGTCAAGTGGAATTGGAGGCATATAAAAAAGTTGATATGTCTGCTGCAGAAGCCCTTCTTGACTTGAGTAATAGAAACGATGAGAAATTAATTCTACCCAGTAAGAACATGTTACCAAGCTGTGACAATCATGCAGGTAATATTTCAGAATAACATAACAAAAACAACTTATTGTAATATAAGGAAATACACATTTAGCTTTTAGAAATTTAGAGTAATACTCTTGTTGTATTGATTATAGTTTGAACAGTAAACAAAAAAGTAATGGTAATATTTTTGTAAATGACCATAGTTTGATTATATTTAGATGAGCATTTGCTTCTATTATTATTGTATGCCTCAATTACTTTATAATATGCAACCTTCATTTGCATCCCATAACTGCTATTTTTCTTGTTTTACAGGTGAACTTCACGACACTTACCTGCGAATGATTGCCGATCTTCGGATTAAAAATGAAAAAGGCCATGGATGAGCTTGCAAGACTGCAAGAGGAAAATCGTTCCCTGCAACAGCAGCTTAATGCTGTCAAGTTTACGGACTCTTTCCTTGAGCACGAGGATAAAGATGCCAGGACAAGATTCTTTACTGGACTGCCAAACCACTCTTTCTTTGTTTGGATGGTTAACTACTTGTCAGAGATTCTTCCCATGTGTTAAGCTTTATCCACTGGTTCAGTTCTTCTGAGTTTGATGAAGTTGAGACTCGATATTCACCACCAGGATCTTGCATACAGATTCAGTGTGTCACAAACAGTTGTGTCCGATATTCTCAATCAAGGGCTGCCATAGCTTACCAGGAAATTATGTTTTCTGGTGCAATTGCCAAATAAAGAGACAGCGAACAGGAATCTGCCTGATGTATTCAGGGAAACGTACAAAAAGTGTCGCGTTATCATAGACTGCTGCGAAATTTTCACAGAGAGGCCAGGGAACTTGACAGCACTTGCAACTTCATGGTAAAAATACAAGCACAACAACACAATAAAGTTTCTCATTGCCATTTCTCCAACAGTGATAACTCTGCCGTCTAGATTGTTGGCTCTACTTGAATATGACGATCAGGTTCTGGCTGATGCAGGTTTTTTAATAGGAGAACAGTCCCTGACTAATGAGTGAACCTCTATAAATAAACCAGTATTTTATTATTATAGTGCACAAACGCTATATCCATGTGTTACCACTTCGCATTCTCTCTCTCTCTCTCTCTCTCTCTCTGCCATGTGTACCTTTCACTATCTGACAATATTAAACACTAATCGTCTTTACAGCGGGGACAGTACTATTTTCCCCTTGGTTTTCGGCGCACATTTACACATGCGTAATGGAACCACTGGAATGAGCATTCATCATTGTCACATTGTATCATTTTTACGTATTCTTGCTGATCACATATGCAATATGTGGCCACATTACCATTCTCAGCAGCATCAATAATTCCATTTTCAAGTTCTCTAGTCACAATTTCTGGTAAAACCAATGACGTAAAAAAAACTCTGCATGCCATTACCAACTTCTGGCTAAAAACAGCGTCATACTTTACTCTAGTGATACAAAGTTCATTGCTGGTAAACACAACAAAGTCACAATACTGTACTTGATGGACATGCATCTGGAGTTGCACATGTGTGAAATATCGGTGTGTTGCTTTTAGTGTCAAATCTTCGGTCAAGCAAAAACTTTATCACTTTGTGCAGCATCTGACACTAATGACTCCCTGTGTTTGTAGGGTAATTCAATTTCAATTACCCCCTTTCCGCAACATTTACATTTGGTAAGTCCATCGCTTGAGACACCCAAAGATAAATCCTCTGTGCTAATACGGAACCCTGTCAATCGGACTTCAAAGTCTGTATGCTGACTACTCATGGTACTAATGAACAAATTTCTTGCCTTTTCTTCATTATTTATTCCCCATTTTACAGCCGGCTTTCTGCTAATGTCAAACGTAGAATAACCCATTATATTTCTAACTAGGGTGTCTGGCAAAGTGTCTGCTCTTCTTACTAGGACGTCATGGGCTTTTGTTCCTGTAATTCGACCTTGCCTGTGTCTATACCACAGTGGACACACTGATTGTGATCTTGTCATTTTTTCCAACATTATCACATGCTCTTCTCAGCAGGAGTAATTACTCCAAATCTTATCAAATATCTGCTAGTGGATGATGTTTGTCATGCCAAGTCGATCTCCAGTTTCCACCTTGAAAAGAACAGCAGCCACATGGCTGCATACTTCTCCAAGCCTACAATTAAAACCCATGTGTTTAGACAAATTTTATATTCTAATAATTCTTCACATGCAAATTTTAACTCCAAGTTAGATTTTAAGTTAAATATGTTTTAATTTGAACAGTTCTGTTATCTTGGTGTATTTCTAAGGCTCATTTGGTTGGACGTGTTAAATCATAAATTCCAAATCCCACATTGTCCAAATGGTATAAATTAAACAATTTTGCAACAAATATGAAGTGTTGGGATGTCAATGAATTAGAAACTATAGATATTTCCTTATATATGCAGTTTATTAGAGCATTTAAAAATAACAATGTTATGTTTACATGTATCATCCTTTTAAATTATTTTTTCCAAGTTCAATAGTTTTATCACCAGATGCCTATATACAAATTTAACTATTATTTGTAAACCATGAAGCAACAATTGATTACCCAGCCATGCAAGTGCAATGTGCACACTGGACTGTAGCTTCCTTTTTTCTTTGACACACCCAAGGGTCGTGCGGCTTTTCTTTCATTCTCTGCGACGGTGTCACCTTAGCAGAAAGGAAGCACACAGGGTTGTCCTCTTCAATACAATGATAATACACTTCCTTCACATGTCCACTGATAATATAACTGGAAGAAGAAGAAAAACAAATGGTTGTTCAGAAATTCAAAAATTATGTTCGTGTAGTAAAACATGGATAATTGCAATTTAATGCACAATTCTGCCGCGCATCATCTAACTTAAGTTTAATTAAAATCTACTTTTAAATGGGCAATTTGCTCACTAATGTTAGATATGTGGGAACGTTAATATGCTCATATAAAAATGAGTTGAGAAAACACTACTGTACTATTTCGATCCACACACCATCCCCCCTCAAACCTACAGCAAATTTGTTTACACGTCTGGTTTCCTTTAATGTATTTCCAAAAAAGAAAAATGCATTAGGTTCTTATAGTGATAAAAAAATATATTGTTTTATACGCTTACCTATACGCATCAAAAGATTTAAAAGACTTCATCGTCTCGGCGGAGTAAATAGATGGTGTATCAACCAGGTAGCAGTAAATATCCCCAAATGTCAAGTCTGGCCAAATGCTGGGGTCTGACATCCATCCACACTTAAGATTATATGGATCCGGCAGACCCTTATAATCTTTAATATATATATTTTGTCTACTTCAATTACAATTTACAACATATGAATTAATGATAATAACCATGTATTTGTCATTTTATTTCACATTCACACTATTACACATGCACATTATATTTTAAAATACGAACTTTAAACAGTTTCTAATTTGGTAACAAGATTTTACTATTCATAATTATTTCAACAAAAGTTTATTGTTACCTATCATAATAATTATGAAGAAGAAGGAACTTAATTTACATACAATCTGACCACAGAGTATAATTATAATTAATGAGAAGTATGTAACTGTTCACAATTTTGGATAATGTTCTTGAACTGTGGAACCAGTTTACTGGTTGTGATTCGCATGACTGCATTCAAATTGCAGTCAGTCACCATCGACCTGTTGTTAGACTTGTTGATTTTCAGACAAGAAAAAGCTTGCTCTCAGATGTATGTGGACCCAAATAGTGACAAAAGTTTGGCAGCAAAGTTTTTTAAGTGTGGAAATGCTGCTGCTGACAAAGGTCCATACAATTCCAGCAGAAGAACTGACTTGAACTTCTCCTTCAGGTCATAATCTGCTTGTAGGTCAAGCAACTCCAACTGTATATCCTCTGGGGCTGAATCAGCTTCTGCACTAAATGGCGAACTGAGGATATTGAAGAGTGGTTCCAAGTTCTTGAAGTCTTGGAACCTCCTTTCAAATTCCACAACCAAGGCATCCAACTGAGCCTTGTACCTGTCAGCCATTTCATCAGAAATGGTTTTCTGTTTCAGCAAAGGGAAATGGCAAAACCTGCTTTCACCTGCTTGCCTGGAGAACAGGGAGAGTTTTGCCTGAAATGATTTAACATGCACATACATTTCATGTGCAAACAAGCTATTGCCCTGAAGTTTGACATTCAGTTCATTCAACTTTTCCATAATATCAATGGCAAACATGAAGTCTGACTAACACTCTTAATTAACGATGTTAGTAACAAAGTCACAATCAAATTAAGTATGTCATTTACTCACTAATTCTGTCTGAGACATGCTGAATTTTGATCAGTACAAGTTGTGTTTTTCTAATACACAAAATATCTCAGGCGGTCGCCATATTTGAAGTACAAACTTCCGGTTTGCAGACACACAACCCCTCAATTGAAATCAAATTAAGTTTAAACACTTTACGTTAATTACACATAAAATCCTTGAAGGGTATGTGTTGTTAATTGATTGCGCTTCAAAGCTATGCTAAAATTAAAGCAGAGCAGAAGCTAGTACTATTGAAATAATCGGAATCCTCGAATCCAGCAAGTTTTTGGAACGTAAGGTGACTGCACTACGAGTTTAATGTATCACGAGTTAGTATTGGATGTTAATTTTAAACAACCAATAAAAATAAATGTAAGAAACGGCGTAATCGAACACCCCTGTTAGGCCAGTAAACGTGGACATGAAAGTGAGGCTGTTTTTTTTTTAGTGCGGTAAGAGTTATGTCCCTTATTGGTTCATGCTACAGTAAGCACTGCCGATCCATTGTCATCCAAGAAGAGATTTGAGCGAACCCAGAATCGGTCAGCTACAACACAAGGTCAAGTAGAATTGGAGGCATATAAAAAAGTTGATATGTCTGCTGCAGAAGCCCTTCTTGACTTGAGTAATAGAAACGATGAGAAATTAATTCTACCCAGTAAGAACATGTTACCAAGCTGTGACAATCATGCAGGTAATATTTCAGAATAACATAACAAAAACAACTTATTGTAATATAAGGAAATACACATTTAGCTTTTAGAAATTTAGAGTAATACTCTTGTTGTATTGATTATAGTTTGAACAGTAAACAAAAAAGTAATGGTAATATTTTTGAGAGCTGTAAATAATATTGGTTTCTTTAAAAAAAACTAATTCATTAAACATTTTAGATTGTACTCTTATCCCAGAGAACTATTAAGTCCCACAGCTAATTTCCTCTCCTTTTGTAAAGAAAAAAATAAAAAATTATTTAAAATAATATAAGTTACCCAGTTGACTTCGCTAGAGTCATTTGTCCATTATGTATGTAGTGTTACGTGCTTAGGACTATGTTTGTGACGTTCTTCTTAGCGGCTTCGTAGATTTGTTTATGAATAGTGAGTCTGGTGGAAACTAAAGCCTCTCTGCTTTTCGGCGATGTCTTTTAGCTTTGCGAAGCTGGTTCCTAACACTGCTATACCAAGGAGAACACTTTTTTTTTATTGATACTCCGCATTTGGTGGCTGGGGCATGTTTTTAAGCAATGAGCGCAGGCAGTTATCAAGTTGTTCCGCTGTTGGATGTAAGAAAGTTGTTAGGTTTTCTTGGATGTCATGCATTAATTTGGTTTTGTCTATCATGCTGAGGTTTCTCTTAGTAGCAAATAGAGGTGGAAGGTTAGGGACTGATACGTCGAGATGGCATACAATGCAGAGGTGATCCGATGCAAGTTCGTGGGATACAAGGGTGGATTGCAGAATATTATCATCAGGTCTATAAAGAAACCAGTCAAAAATGACTGACCAAGTTCATGGGTAGGTTGGTTAACTGACTGATTAAGATTGAAAACATGAATGAAATCTAGGAGTTTTGACATGTATGGTTGACCAGGACAGTCAAAGTGAAAGTTGAAATCTCCAAGAATAATTAGGTTACCACCTATCGAATTTCCATACTCTAGAAGATTTGGAAACTGCTCCAAAAAGAGAGATTCAGTCAGCTTGTTTTTTTCTGCTAGGAGGAAGACGGTAGAGACAGAAAAAATGGACTGACCTTTGTTCAAGTGAGGGTTGTTTGGACTAGTTCAAACGATGTGTGGTAGAAATTGAAGGTTGTGTTGTACTTAAGGAATTTGATCATGGAATTCTTTGTAATTACAGCAATTCCACCGCCGCGAGAGTTGCAGGGGAACGACATGAAGGGAGTAATCGCTGGGTGTTAAATCCGCACACTTACATTCATCACCTGCGGAATGTAACCAAGTTTCTGTCAGGAAGAAGACGTCAATATTCTGGTCGTTGATAAAATTAACAATTTCTGTGCGCTGTTCCGTAATCCTGCTGATAGAGCGTAGAATAATGCAATACGTAGTGATATCCCTGGGACAGTTGACACAACGGTTGACGATTTAAGAGGAATTTGAACCAGGTTATTAAAATTAACGGCAGAATTTTTAAGTTGGACTTCTTCCTATTCTACGCCGGCCTGCTTTGAAAGAACGTTTCTTTTTTTTCGGTTCCGTTTACATTTAAGTAATGATGAATGCTTCTGCGCCCACTGAAGCAATTACTACCGATTCACTGCCTCCAACCATCCAAAATAACTCCCCTCAAAGTATAATTAGGAAAAAAAAAACAAAAAAAAATACGAAAACCAACACAGAAGCCACCCAAATTGGAATTGCGCCAACGTCTATAACGCAGTTTTTCCTGCGCTAATATACGTAAGCGCTGAGGTTCAGTGTAACCGTGTTTAGTCAAACAAGCACGGTTTAAATGACTATCTAAACGCGAAACGCGCTTGAAACATATGTAGCAAACTGCTGTATTACTGGGTTTGTCATTGGTTTTCTTCTTTGCTTCATTGCTTGCTTTCTGACCAATTTGGGTGGCTTCTGTATTATATTGTTTACAAATTAATCTTACTAGTTAGGTTTTTGCTGGATAAAGTCATATATAAACTACAAAAGTACATAATACAGGATCATTAAGTAAAGCCAACGAACGATAGGCACAATGTCTTTTACAGGGTGTCCACTACAGTGTATGTTTAATCATTCCACTTTAATCAAAGTTTTCGATTACACGGTATACAATAATTATAATACATTTGGAAATTTCATCTCCTTCAAGGTACTGACTATTTAATATTCGGGGGAGGTGGGCGCTGTGATTTTATTTGAGCTGATATATTTTCTTTTCTTCTCTCAAAATAATTACTGTCTTTCTAATATTAAAACGGATATAATATGATGTTTTTTTCTTATAAATGAAAGAAATAGATATTATTACAGTTATTGACAGACGGAGAGGGGCCCCGATTGGCCGAGTAGTCTAAAGCGCACTCCGTTACGGATCACTGCCATCTCACGTCTGTCTGCGTGGTTTCGATTTCAAGATTCGGCTAAAGTGGGTATGTGAGAAAGCTTGCAAGCAGCTTCTCATGGGTTGATGGTTCTTTCCGTGGGTTTTCCCGGGTTCTTCCTCCACCAATAATACTGGCCGCCATGTATAACCTATCGTGTAATAAAAAATGGCATTAAACCCTACAACAGCGACGGACATTTAAAAAAAGAAGTGACAAGACGCCTGCCCAGAACATCAAATCGTGGGATATAATGACAGTTTGGGGGTTTCAAAACACGCTGTTTAGAAATACCGTGCTATACGGCGGTAAGAAATTTTCGTGGCACTCAGTTTTGGTAGTCTGATGCCAGTTTTGTACTATTAAAAACAAAGTTTCTAACTAAAGACCAAGTCATGGAAAAAATTATAAAAAAAACAAAACTATGAAGTAAACAAAGATTTTAAAAATGTTACAACAAAGTGATACGAAAATGTACGCAACTGGACAGTGTCCAGTGTCAGCATAGAGCTCAAGTGGTTTGGGAATTAAGATTGTTCGATATATATGTACCAAAATTAATTAAAAGTGATTTGATAAAGCAAGTAAAAAAAATAACGAAATGAAGAATCGTGAATTAATACCAGGATGTATTAAAATGTACACTGCTATCAATAGTTTTTCCGGGATATCATTTAATGAGACATTAGAAATATGAATCGTTCCAACAGATGGGGCTTTACAGCCCGAACATATGTCAGTGTCACCCAGTCGAAATTCGCACACTGAAAAATGAACGTAAACAAGTTTATTTGTTCTGGGCACATGGGATTAGCTGAAACACACACACATATATATGTAAAGCAAAGACAAAGTTAAACATTTGATCATATGTGTAACAAGGATGATTCAAACAGTAAATGAATTTTTTTCTGACCTGTTTTGACAGGACAGTATTGAATTGAGCAGTTTGGTTTATGTTTTCATAATACAGCCCGGCGCAAAATTATGCATCATATGGTTAGCTTGGAATGCATAGATCCGACCTGTCAATCATGTTGACCAATCAGATAAGAGCGTCCCGTTCTACGGTAGCATCCGCCATGTTTTACCCACAAACAAACGTGTGGTTAGAATACAGCTGCATTACAGACTTTCGTGATATACTTTTTAATGGTTTTTCTATGTGCATGGAGAACATGCAATGCAGATGAGTGATATCCTGAAAGGTTGGATATAGCAGTTGTATATATGTTTTCCGACTCCAAATTCATAAAATTAAAAGATGTGAGTGGCATAGATCCATATCAAGTCGAACCGAAGGAACTTAGTGCCAAAGAAGAGCAACATCTTGGCATTACTTTCGGCGACATTATCATGTATTTTGGTAAATGGTACCAGTGCATACACACTCGAACAATTCAAAGCTTACAAATCTCTCGAGGCTTACAACTATGTTGGAAGTGGATGGGTTGACAGTGTGAATACATACAAGCCAGAAGGTTGTGTCAACATCATTGTCACAGCGATGGTATGGTTTAAAATAATCATCATTTTAGAACATATTTCTTGAGGGGCCCCGAGCGGCCTAAAGCGCTGTCCGTTACGGATCACATAGTCCAGTTCCCTCTGACCCTTGCCACCCCAATTTTGATATTTGTTTTTTTTTTTGTTATGTTGGGGTCTAGGGTCAGAGCAAATTCCCTATCGAAAAGTTGGAATTCGCCGGTGTCGGCATGGGGTACTCGCCTACTATCAGGCCTAGCAAATTTTAATGACCTTATATTTAGCCATAAGTACATTAAATCGATAGGGAAATAATTTATCTTCTCAGAAATTACAAGTATAATACTGATTGTGTCTTTAATCCGTTGTCGGACGAGACGAAATTACAGTGTTGATGAATTTTTGACCTCGTTATCACCATTTGCATTGCTAGTCACATGACTAGCCAAATCTCCCGGCCGATATCGGTCAATAAGGTGGCTGAAAGACCATGCAAGTCGTACCCCATCTAGAAAATGGGTGCCCAGTCTGGGTTGGTAAAATCGGCCAGCTGAACTGGTCCTCCTGTGTCCAAATCAGAAAACTGCATAGTTAAATGTAGTCGGACAATGATATTTTACATTAATAATAAAAAAATGTTGACAATGCAAAGAAACCTCCACTTCAGTAATTTAACCTAGCTCTATATATAAAGTGCCATACCAGTGTAAAAACCGAAAATACAATTCAATATTATTTGAATAGAAAATAAAATCTGGAAGCTGTATAAACAAACCCGATGGAAAAACTCGGCTTAATAACTGAGAAATACGCTCAGGTGTGTTTTCGAAAATAATACACATGGGACCGATTTTATCGCTCGGTAATTTCCGCAGAGTGAAGACCGTCTGACGTCACTTCATGAACACACGCCTTACTTCCGTTACTAGTGAAACATAAACAAAGCTCGTGTTCCGTTCCATATTAGTTTGTTTTAAAGTTTTTATCATCACAATCATGCCAAGAGGAGATCGTGGAGGTACAAGCAAGGGCAGCGGTGTCAGGTGTGTTGCCGCAAATTGTGGGAATACAAATGCCGATGGGTTTTCCATGCATTCTTTTCCGAAAGACCAAGCACTTTGTCGTAGGTGGACAGATTTTGTAAAAATCAAAAGAGCGAACTGGGATGGTCCGACTAAGTTTTCTGCCCTCTGCTCCTTTCATTTCACACCAGAATGCTTCCCATTTAGGTATAGATTTGAGGTTGAGCGTATGGGTAGGGCACCAAAGAAAGTCAAACTCAATCATGATGCTGTCCCGTCTGCACAATGCTTGAAGGAAACTGACAACCAAGTAACTGCAACTGTATCAGAACCTTCAACACCAAAACATCAGCTGTGTAGGCTTGAAATGTTGTCACCATCAGAGGAAGCAACTTGTCAGGTGTCACCACCAAAGAAAATAAGAAGGGGCTATTCAAAGAGAGCAGCAGCAAGGGTGAGTTTATGATGACAAGTACCATATATTATATCTATGATATTCAAAAGACCAGTCACTGCAACATTTCCATTTGTACCCTCTAGAGTCTAGAACGTTCTTGCATAGTTTTCAAAACAAATGCTGTAAATATCTAATCAATCAAGAACTGAGATATAAACATTTGATAAATATTATCAACATTTTCATCTTGCCTTCAACTTTGACCATGTGAATATAAAAATCTTTCTGCCGGATGTATTAAGGTGCCAAAATCAACAACACGACCTGCAGTGAAAATGATAAGCACAGGTACTCATACATTCATATGATCACTTTTTGTTATGATTTTTTTCCAGGCAACAGTTAAACAATGTCCATATATACTGTTCCAATTTATTAGTAAGTTAAACTAAAATGTATGCTTTCTTTTTAAACATGTACTATTTTAAAGAATTTTGATGAAATGCGATTTGGCTTTTTCTTTTGTCAATTACTGTGTTGTATACCAGGAAATTGATAGTTAAGCTGAATACTAGTACATCAAAACTATCTTTGTCATGGAACACACTATTTAAATTCCCAATGTAGATGAAATTACATTTTTTTAAAAATTTGTATTCATGTATGTAAAATTGTTCTGCTTTTATAAACTATTTTAAATTATCTAGGAGTGCAGACTGATTTTATAGATAACAGACCAGTGATGATAGATGCATTCCAGCTAGTCCGCCCCAATTACTTTGAGTTTCATACCAGACCAACAGCTAAAAACATTTTCAACCAAAGTGCATCAGCCAGCCGATTTGAAGAACCACTCTCATCACAAGTGAAAAATGACTTGTCAGACAGTGACTATGAGCAACCAACTTCCCCTCAGTCATCAGATGAAGATAACAGAACTGATGAACAGGAAAACAGGTAACATAACCATATTCCTCTAGTATGTGCCCATTAGCTGAATTCACTTGCACAATCAAGCTGACAAATGCCAAGGTAGCTGATACAGATGCTGCCCTTTACTGCAATGTTAAGATAAACTTAAGAGGCAAGTTATAAATTGCTTATTGAAGAATATGGAAGATGATAATGTACCTACATGAAAGTACAGTACGAGTATGCTAAAGTAAAGAAAATAAAGTTTCAAAACCGCTCTATATAGGACATTTCACATGTAGTATGTTTCGCTATGGCTATTCGATATATAGATCAAACTCTAATTTTTTAGGAATGTTCCAGCTGATGTGGAAACTAAATTTTTAGTCTTTGAATCAAATCTAATGGATTTATTTAGATGTTGTACCAAGTGCTGTTCAAACACAGTTGGTGAAATTATTTATGTGAATGGATCTTTGGTAAAAAATAAAACAAGAATGCAAGAACTGCTTTTATGTGCGCCACTGGTTTAGCCAGCCTTTTATTAGAAGTAAACCAGCTGGAAATTTGCTAATATCAGAAGGAATTTTATTTTCTGGTTCAATTCCTAGCAAATCCTTTCGCATGTACAAATTCATGAACGTGTCCTGCATAAGCATGTCACCATTTATCAACCATCAGAAATTATACCTGTATCCTGCTATTGAAAGTGTTTGGCACAATTTTTAAAAAACCTATGTGGAAGAGATCATTGAGCAGCAGATATCTGTTACACTTGGAGGAGATGGCAGAGCTGACACTCCAGGACACAGTGCAAAATATGGCAGCTACAGTATGCTTGACTTAGACACGGGCATTGTTGTGGATGTGAAACTAGTACAGGTATAAAATAATATATAAATAAAAATTACATTTTAATCCAAAATGGGCTCTGATGATTTTATTGTAATTTACAGTTAAAATTGTGTCATGTTTATTCTTAATTACATAGTGGTCTCCATGGCCTTGATCTTATAGTCGTTTGTTTAAACATCTCTTGATTACTAGCTTGCCACAAGGTTATAGGTTCAAATCATATGATAAAGTTTGTTGCTTGTGCATGGTTTGAGGTTTTGTACAAATGTTACAGCTTCCTCCATAAATTAAACTGGCCAACACAAAACAATTAAATTATTGTAAAAAGTGCCATTAAATGCTTGAAAATTAGTAATAAAACTGGTGTACATAATGTAAGTGAAATAGTGTTGGGCACAGCATTAAGCACCTCAAAATCAAATACAGAATTACATATGATTTAATATTATGCCAACATTATGTTACAGAGTAATGAGGTAAAGCGCAGCTGCCACATGGAAAAGGTAGGTCTTGTAAGGAGTGTAGAATTCTTTAAGTACCATGGGATCCCAATCAAATCCCTAATTACAGACAGACATGTCCAAGTAGTGAAATCGGTGAGGGAAAATATGACACTCAACACTACTTTGTCTGGCATGTTGCTAAAGGTAAGACAAACAAAATTCAAAATGTTTTTGCATTGATGTTCATTTTGAAGTTATGAAGTGAAGAAGAACCAGATTAAAGTAAATGTCAATGCAAGAAGTGTTAATGTTTTTAATGTGACACTCAAGATCATACCCTATAGGTGGTTTCATTTAGTATAGAATTTTTAGATATCTATAATACTGTATAACAATTTGTTCAATCAGTTGGTCAAAAATAATTTTATTAGAACTTACTTGCAAAAGGTATTGTTGAAACAAATATTTGATGATGCTCTTTTTCTGTTTCTTTATTCAGGACTGAAAAAGAAACTCTTTGCCTTGTCAAAAGAAAGACTGTTCAGATATAACTACATGGATAAAGAGTTTGGTCAACCACCTGTATTGGACTGCAGCATCATCACCGGACCAAAACAAAGAATTTATGCTGGAAAAGTGGCGCTCTGTCATAAACCACATCTCAAATGTGCATTCAGGCCATGGTGATTTATTTGTATCATGTGAACATGGTACTTTGGAGGGAAGAGAGAGACAAAAGAAGTGGTTGAAACCAGGTAGTACACAATAGTTTAAATCTTTCTTTATTTTTAAAAACATACTTGTATTCTTATCAACAATTGTTTAGGTCCATCGAGTTTGTTCAGTTAGTAGATCTAATTCATCAATGATATTTGGTGAGCAAAATCATCTTATGGAGTACATGTCAGATATGAATGTGATTTTGACTTGACTGTATTGGCCTAGTAATTGTTGGAATTTAGATACATTTTTGTTAGTGCACACTTTAATTTTCATGCAAGATAGCATAGAACCAAGCTTTGATGAATATATTTTATAACTTATAGGATCTAAAGTATTTGAAAAAGCTTGACGAAATTGTGACCAGTAGACAAATGAGAAAAGATGTACCAATACTGTCATCTGGTCAACAAACTTCAGCACTAGAGGGATACCACTCCGTGATCAATCATTTTGCACCAAAGATGATTGGTTTCTCCTATCACGGAATGCTTTCAAGGTAAATCTTAAATTATGGCACACAAAAAATACTGATTCAGGTATTTCAATGTTTTATTTATAGTCCAGTTTATTCATCTTCAATTAAATCATAGATATCAAGATCATATCTTTTGATATCCTGCAATGTAAAATTGTATCACAGTTTTTTGTCTTTTGGAATGTTTGCAAATAAAGTATCTATAAAATTAAATATCTGGTTTTTGATAGAATTATATATTTTGCATTTTTATTTACTTTAAAATAGGCTTTGGCTAGCTGCACTGCATTTTAACGAAAACAAAGAGAGCAAGCATGCACAAAGGATGGGAGAGCCAGATATAAGATAATGTATCCGAAGTACAAGAAAGGCGAATACACTATCAGGAAAATCCTTGTCGATTCAACATATGGTAAGAATACACATTAGTAATTAATAAACAGAAAAGAATATATTACCAAGTGAAAGTACCTATATTTAAATTCAAACAGTAAAGGAAAAATGTTTGTTATGCTGACACTCCTTTAATTTTAAAGATCATGATTTTGCCCTGTGGTAAAATAATACAAATATGCAAACAATTGTAAAGACAAATATTTTTAATTCAAATATTAACTTCAACAAAAAGGTTGCAGTTTTTGGCTTGTATAATACAATGCATATTAAATTTACTTTACAGATTATGTTGAATGTCTAATGGACACAGCATTCACAATTGGACAGGTGTCTCACATGAATGAGGAAGGAGTGAAACTAATGGTAGATGTACCACCACCATTATGTAGTATGTATGAGAGGCCTGACGAGGATATTGCCACCCAAAAGTTTCTCAGCATGTTTAATCGCTGTCAGCCTCATGAAAGCCACTGTAGTGCAGGTTCTGATCAGGAAAGGCGGTGCGGATCCTCTGAACAACACATGCTGGAATGATGACCCTAACTTCCTTGCCCAACACCACCGAGCAAATTGTCTATGTGCTATATACCGATGTCTTCTGAAAAAATAATTTGAAAATTAAGTTGAAATAAAATATGCTTTATGCATTAGATCAAATTAGGACATCAAAAGTTTTTAGTAGATTAGTATTAGTGTGGCCCAGTGTGATTTATCTTTATTTTGTATATCAATAAAGTTAAATGATTCCAATATAAACTGTGCATCATGTATATATATATATATATATATATATATATATAACCATTTTATTTTCTGACAAAAAAATGAAATAAGACATTTGTACATGTATATGTGTTGTTTTTGGCATGATTTATCAGTATAACTGTGGTATAAAGGTTAGATAGTGTAGGCCTCCAAAACAGCGGTTCAAGTCATGAAGGTGTCATAAATTGACTGGAAAAAATGGTTTATTTATTTGCTGTAACTCCAAATACTATATTGTCATGCATAGATCCTGAAAACAAAAGTTATGGAAACACAAGAACATTAAAAATTTCTCCGACTTCATACTTACTCATTTCCTTGTTCTGGACGTTCTCCAAATTGTTGTCTATACTGGTAGTAAGCAACTTTTAAAACATGGATGTCAAGGCAAACTGGACTGAACCCTGGATGGTGTGTAATACATTGTATCCCCTGGTATTCATTGCGGACACTTGTGACATTCTCTACTTCACAACAACATACACATTCCCTTGCTGTAGTCATTACCAAGCAGTGTCCACAATTACACCTAAAATAGAGTTGTCTACATTATTGGATAGTGCTTTGCTTGCCAAATGTAATCTCATATTTATGAACTCATCAATAGCACAGTACAATTACAAGCTGACTAAAGTCAGGAACAGGTAAAACATTTAGATATCAAAGAAAATGGAAGTTGCAAGTAGATGCTTACCACAGGGAAAAAAAAGAGTTTATTTCATATTTCATTTAAAAAATCAACTATTAACATGCATATGAGAAATTCGACATTTTAACTTATAATACAGTATACAGAATATGAATTCAATTTTAATGTCATGAGGGTAATATCCTGCCTATTTCAACAGTCCTGCAAAGAGGACCTCCTGACCTAGGAATCTTGAGTACTTCTAACTCTTATCAATTTGTACACAGGTTTTCGAAGCTTGCAACTGATCCGATGTACCTTTTATTTATCAAGGTGTTGAACAGTGCTATAAATATCGTGGGATAAATAAATTTATCGTAACTTTGGCTGTATACATATTCAGAAAACAATTACCATGAATTGTCTGTCAATCTATCTCGTCTTTCCTCTTCGTCATCTTCATCTGCAACTTCGGATTCATCGGTATTGGAAATATAGGGTTCAAACTGGTACGGATTAATCTGGATGCCGGCAGCCGCTTTTACACCATTATCAGAATCTTCCGTGCTTATTACCTCTCCATCTTCGAATGGCGAAAACACGCAAGACAGTGATAACTCACTTCCCTCAGAATCGCTGCTTTCGTGTTGAATTTCTAAAGAGTTTTCCATAATATGATGATACCACCTCGGGCTTTGTTTACAAAAAGTGTTCAAAATGTGACGTAGCGCTTTGGTTTCACTGAATACCGGAAGTGGTAGGCATTTGCACTCGGTTATTTTCGTAGACAGGTGCAGACGCGATATTATGTAGGCTCCTATGCTGTTATTACTGAAAATATTTCGCTCGGATTTTTTACATTCGTATTTTGAATATATAATCTCGTTCACCATGAAATGAACTGAATAAATGTTGATACACTGTTGTGGCACTTTAAAAGTTTTGTATCAATGTATGCATAATCAAAATGCACACCATTGTATGTTATTGTAGGGTTTATCGCCATTTTTCAGCACACGATAGGATACATGGTGGCCAGTATTAATGGTGGAAAAGCCATGGCAAACCCCGGTGAAATAACAGTGATCCATAATGGAGAGTGCTTTCGGCTACTTGCCCCCCCCCCCTTCTATGTACATACATGCATTGATGATAGGCAGGCTCACACCATTAGTACCAGTTGTGCATCAATGCACACACACCTCTTTGCATGTACAGTGCGAATACATACATATCAGACGACAGGCAGATGCACAATAATGCAAGTTGTTTATCAACGTGTGCACAAACTATTTCATGTCCACATGGACATGCACACGTAAATGCGTACGTACATAGATATCTGGTTTAAAAAAATGTATAGATACACCAAAGTATATTAGTGTTCAACTTAAATTCACAAAGCAACATATTGTGATATGTGTATCAACATTATGTTCACTAACGCCATATGCCAAACATGTCTGAGAGTACTATATATATATATATATATATATATATATATATATATATATATCCGGTTTAATAAAAAATCTTCTGTCCGGATTTTTTGTTATTGCTACTACCAACCACGGTACAATCGCATACCATTTTCAATACAGCTTCTTTAAAATTAACTTAAATATTTTAAATTGATACTACGGTCGTAACCACTCGTGTACAAGTTTGTGGATCACCTGACCCCACATAAACATTGGTTTGCAGAATTGGTGACGTGTTGTGAAAACTATACACATTTCGTACGGCTGGTTTATATAAATGTTATCGTGGGTTAACTACATTTTTTCAGTACATCATATGCTATACATGGCTGCAAGGTTTATAACGAAGGAAAACCCAGGGAAGAACCGGAGACTCGCGGGAAGCTACTAAGAAGTTTTTTACCCACATTGGCCGAGCGCTCACACAATCGGAACCAGTGAGGACGTAGGTAAGATGGCAGTAGAGAGGTGCTATTCTTTGAGCACTCGGGCATCCAGGTCACCCTGTAATACTGCAAACATGAAAACTACTAGTTGACTGAAATCATTGTACATAAGCATTTATTTCTTACAGATTGAACAGTTAAGATCTGAATTGTGATTGAGTCAGGAGTGTCTGTACAGACTGAACACCCATGTAATTATTTTAATCGCTCATTCTGAGGATTGCGAATGTGGAATTGCATAATCTCCGTAAAATTCAGCTATCGTTTGTAACATTTAAGTCGTCAATAGAACGTCCAGTTTAATTCTTTCCACAAACATATCCACCTGTTTGTACACAATGAATTCACAAAAGTCGCGACCTGTATCCATAAGTTGGCTTTTAAACTGTACATAGTAATTGTTTTATTTGACGATACATGCTCATCCTTTTGTAAATATAAATCTGGCACGTCATTGCATGATTTTCAATACTCCATAGTTCCTTCAGGTGGTACTTCAAGATACTTTTATTAAGCAGTTTTATTCTGCTTTGTTACAATATTCAAGACTCTGACAACATTTAATAACCCACCACCAACAGCTCCAAGAAACAAACAAATAGCACAAACAAATAAGCAGCAAAAGGGGTCAGGTGTTTAACAGAATGGTTTCCTTGTGGGTGGTGGATCAAATGAACAACTCAAACACTATGTGAAAGATGATGTAAATTTATGAAATAAATTATTAATGAAAAATAAGTATGTATCAGCACAATAACTCGTGCGTTCAACCCACAATCACACTTCACAACCATTCACAATTTGAAAATAAAATTAAATATTAATTCAAAATGAACACAGATCCAAGGAACCTCCTGGACTGCACAAATGTTTCAAATAAAAAGGGAACCTTTACACAAATTATATTATCGCACGTATGAATTGCGATAAACCTAAAATCATATTATTGCACGTATGAATTGCGATAACAAGTACAAACATCTATATGTATTAAGTCAAGTTTCTAACTGTTCTTGAGATTCATGTAATTCCTTGGAATACTACCGAGATTCAAAGTAACTCCGTGTAAATATATCAATGCATTTAATTGTAACCACAAATGAAACACACACATGCGTCTCGACCCTGTACAACCGTACGATTCACCAACTGTTGAATCGCCGCACAGCTTATCCGAATACCTAGGGTTGACGAAATACTTTTATCGGCCGCTTGCCCTTCACGGATCCACTACAGTTATACGTCACACTAACGTACAGACAGTATACAGCACCTATTAGAACCACCGGTCCCAAATACTTAGATGCTACCCCGGACGTTTACACCTCTAGACAGCTTCGGACATTTAGACTTCTAGATAGTTCCGGATATTTACACATCTCGTCAGATATCATCAGACATCATGAACTCCTGTTCACGCCAGATACAAACGTAGACGGACAGACAGTCTGACAGACAGACAGTCAGACACCTCAATTTGATCGCACAATCAAACAGCACAATCACGGCACAATCAACCCTTTGGCTGGAGAAAGAAAATGACGAGCCATCTCTTTTTTGACAAGATACTATTGACTCATCTTTTTTTGAAATTTTATGCCTTATATGTCTCCAAATAGGTGATTAGAATTCAGGGCAAAATTCCCGTGCACCAGTGATTATAATATTCCTGACTTCAAGTGATTTCCAGCCAGGTACATGCAAGTCGCTACACGTCGCTTACCTTGAAAAACACTTGTTCACCCAAGGTAACGCATGTACGACGAAACAAAAGTGGTGAAATTGGTTTGTATCCAAGAAGAAATAAATTTAATTTTCGCCTAATTCTGATCGACTGATGTTTGGAGACGAGCATGGATGCAGAAGAAACTGCTCCATGTACTCAACGTTACTCCAAACCTAGTAAAACCAAATATACTCCCGTACTTTCTCCAGACAAATAACAACACAAATTTTCTCCGCGAATAGTTTAACCTAGCTCCAGAATCTCCAGCATAATTGTATAATGAAGAACGCCATCATACAATGAACTGTGGAGGACTTGAAGTTTTTATTCTTCTGCTTTTAATTGAACAGAATCCTGTAGTGCTATGTTTACAGGAAACATTCCTGAAAGAGACCAATCAAATTACATTTAAAACCTTTATCCTGTTATAAACGTACTTTCAAAACGCAGACAGGGCCTCGGGAGGATTGATTGATTGATTGATTAATTAAATTTTAACGGCGCACCAGCACTTTTAGGCTATTTAGCGCCATATAATAGGTTATATGTTTGAAAATAGGAAGGTTTAACATCGACCTGCGACATAGAAAACCAAATAGTTCAAAGTAAAATGGTGAGATGTTGGTATTTGCCGAACAGTAAAAGTATGAAATCTTTTAAAATTGATAAAAGGTCCTATATCGACCAGCGATATAAAATAACAGATGGTTGAAATTAAAAACGGTAAGATGGTAACGGTGCAAAATAAAGTTTCCCGATCAACGGGAGAGGTAAATGTACTATGTTAATGAAAAAGGATGAAAAGGTATTAAAATGGGACGGTATATATATATTGCATAAAACTACACAAGGTCATATCATAAAAGTCAAATTTTTGAGTAAAGATTTACTGCTTTCAGGAACTCTATAATACGAGTGATGTTTATAGTATCAAAAAGTTCTTTCATATCATGCACAATGTAATAACGATCGCGCGTAGGTTGCAAGTCAAAGCACTCTATCATAAGGTGATTGACAGTGAATGGTTCATTGCAGTAAACGCACTCTGGTGGGTCTTCGCCTTAAAGTATGTGTGTGTGGGTGATATAAGTATGACCAATTCGGATTCTTGCAATGACTACCTCCTCCCTACGTATGGATCTGTAGGAAGGGGTCCATTCTCCCAGGGCTGGCTTGATTGCATGAAGTTTGTTATTTACAGCATCATTCCATGACGCCTGCCACTTCTGACGAAAGAACCTTCTGATACAAGGTTTAAAATCAGTAAAAGGTAATTTAAAATCAGATGGTCCTAGAGTAAGAGCCCTTTTAGCAGCGCGATCTGCTTTTTCGTTACCTTTAATACCAATGTGGCTAGGTAACCAACAATATATTATGTTGTGGTTGACACTCAGCTCATTATGTTTAAGGAGTATGTTTTTCAATATTGGGTTCTCCAGGTTTCTATTGTGTAGTGACTGGAGTACTGATAGCGAGTCGGAGAAAATGATACTGTTTAAAATATGTTTCTTTTCTATATGTTGCAGAGCAAGTTCTATTGCTCAAATTTCGGCTGTAAAAATTGATGCTCCATTTGGTAAGCGAACTTGCATTGTGTGATTTCCACAAACAAAGGCTGCAGCAGCCTTTTCCTCATCCTTTGATCCATCAGTGTAAATTCTGGTGTAGTTTTTAAATTCGGTGAGGAGTTCATGGTAAGAGTTGTGGAAGACAGAAGGGTTTGTCTCAGATTTTTTACCGTCGTGTAGCGTAAAAAGTACTTTTGGTTGTTTAATTAGCCAGGGTGGTGTTTCGGGGATAGACGTTTTCTGAATGTTAGAAAGATCTATATTTGTAGTGTCAAGGCTGGATAATATTCTAATGCCAAAGGAAGGTATGGCGTTTGGTTTATTTTCGTATAAAGTTTTGTATTTAGGTTGAAAAACAGCCGAAAAAGCAGGATTCAGAGGGTTTGATTTTAATTTGAGAGCATACTGTGCGGAAAGCATGTCTCTACGATGTGATAATGGTGGTTCATTCGCCTCAGCTAGAAGGCTTTCACATGGGGAAGTTTTAAATGCTCCCAAAGCCAGTCTTATACCCTGATGATGAATTGGATCAAGTATTTTCAAATATGATTTCCTGGCTGAGCCATATACAACGCAACCATAGTCTAGTTTGGAGCGAATGTTCTATATAAATTCAGGATGATTTTTCTATCAGCACCCCAGTCAGTGTGCGATACTAATTTAAGTAGGTCAAGTGCTTTTGAGCATTTAGCTTTCAAGTTCTTTAGGTGTGGAATAAAAGTCAATCTTCTGTCAAAGATAATACCTAAAAATTTTGTTTCCTCAACAACTGGAATAGGTGTTCCATCCAGCGTGAGGTGAGGTTCATCGTGATGTCTTCGTAACTGACAGAAATGCATGCATACTGTTTTAGACTTCGAGAATTTGAAACCGTTTGCACTGGCCCAACTTTGAATCTTGTTTATATTTTGCTGAAGTTGTCTTTCAATTGTATGCATGTGCTTCGATCTATAACATATTAGAAAATCATCAACATATAGCGAGCAATCCACACCAGGAGTCAGACACTTTGTGATACTATTAATTTTGATATTGAAAAGTGTCACGGATAAAATACTGCCCTGGGGCACACCCATCTCTTGCTCGTGCAAATCTGATAGAGTAGAGCCCACTCGTACCTTGAATTCTCTGTCTGAGAGAAAGCTGGATATGAAAGAGGGCAGCCGGCCTTTTAGACCTAGATCGTGCAGGTCATTTAGTATCCCGTACTTCCATGTCGTGTCATAGGCCTTTTCTAAATCAAAGAAAACCGCTACTAAATGTTCTTTCTTGATAAATGCATCACGAATGAATGTTTCTAGTCTAACCAGATGATCATTGGTGCTCCGTCCATAACGAAAGCCACTTTGGAAAGGAGATATTAAATTGTTAGTTTCCAAGTACCAGATAAGTCGAGAATTGATCATTCGTTCCATTGTTTTGCACACACAGCTTGTCAGTGCAATTGGTCGATAGCTGTTGGGGTCTTCGCTATCTTTACCTGGTTTGGGGACTGGTATTACAGTTGCTTCTTTCCAGATTTTTGGTACATTACCAGTGATCCATAAATCATTGAAGAGTTTCAAAAGAGATGTTAATGATGATTCTGGGAGGTGTTTCAAAAACTGGTAATGTATTTCGTCAGGCCCAGTGGATGTATCATGGGCCTTATCTAAAGCCTCCCTAAGCTCCGATAATGAGAACAACTGATTATAACTTTCCGAGTTGTTGGATGTGAATTTTAAACGTGTCTTTTCTTTTCAAGTTTTAAGTTTTTGGAAAGCTTCTGAATAATTAGATGATGATGAATTTTTGGAGAAACTGTCAGCAAGAGTATTTGCAATGTCACGTTTTGAATTAAAGTTGTTATTGTTCAGTGTCAGATGTCGAAGAGGGTTTTGTTTGCTCTTTCCGTTTATTTTGCGTATAGTATCCCAAATTTTCTTAACAGAGGAACGAGAGTTTAAAGAAGAAACATATTTCTTCCATGATGCTCTTTTACTTTCTTTGATTGTGCGGCGAGCTTTAGCCCGGGCAATGCGATATATATTTAAGTTTTCGGGCGTCGGATGATTATTAAATTTTTTTAATGCTTTTCGGCGTAGTCTAATGGCTTCCTTACATTCCTTAGTGACCCAAGGTTTTAGGGTTCTTTTACAGTTTGTGGAGGATTTGGCGATAGATTCTTCTGCAATTTCTGTTAAAATAGATGTAAAGAGCTGAATGGGGTCGCTAACATTGAAAACTGTATCCTCATTCAGCCTAGTTTTACAGAGTGTTTCGAACTTGGCCCAGTCGGCCTTCTTTAAATTCCATTGTGGAGTTATTTCATCAATTGTAGAGTTAAGATTTACAAGGGAGATTGGGAAGTGATCGCTGCTGTGAAGGTCATCAGCGACCTTCCATTCATAGTCCAAAAGCAGCGAGGGAGAACAAATTGTCAAATCGATGCATGTGTATGTACCCGTGCCTGGGTGTAGATATGTAGGTGTTTTGGTATTATATAGACACAGATCATGTCTAGAAATAAAATCTTCAACTTTGTGACCTCTGTCACTTATATGATTTGATCCCCATAAAATGTTATGGGCATTAAAATCCCCGAGTAAAACAAATGGTGCGGAAAGTTGTTGAACAAGGGAATCTAAATCGTTTGGAACTAGGTTAGTGTTTGGTGGTAAGTAAATAGAGCAAAATGTAATCACTCGATGAAGAGTGACGCTTACAGCAATGGCTTGTAAATTTGTGTTTAGAGGTATGACCCTATGAGGGGCTCTGTTGTTCACAATAACAGAGACTCCTCCTGAGGCCCTGTCAACATTCTGAGAATAGTTGTTAAACAGGGAGTAGTTTTTAAGTGTGATGTTATCTGTATTTTTTAAAAATGTTTCCTGAAGACATAGTACTGCTGGATCATGTTCGTTTAAAAGCAGAATAATATCATGGTAGTTAGCTTTAAGTCCTCTACAGTTCCATTGTAAAATGGTGTTTTTCATTACAACTTTATATTAAAGATTCTGGAGCTAGGTTAGACCTTTCGCGGAGGCAAACTGTTTGGTTATTTATCTGGAGGAAGTACGGGAGTGTATTTTTTATTGTTAGGTCTGGAGCTACCCTGAGGACATGAAGCAGATTCTTCTGCATCCATGTCCTCTAAGTCTCCAAACCTGTTGTGCATCTTTATAGGGTCATCAGACCCTTTTTGCTGCCTATTTGTTTGTAGTTTTTTCTTGCCTTTTGGTGGTGGAGTATTGTTAAATGTTGTTTGTGTCGATGTCGAGTTTTTCTGTGGTTTGTAGTGCGGGATGTTTGAGTCGCAATGGGCTTCAGGTGGGTTTGTTTGAGTTTGTGCGTCTTTCGTTGCTTTTTGGCTGCTCTTCACTACAGTTGAGAAGGATGGGCCGGGGAGTGATCTAGCTTGAACAAGCTTCCTGGCCTCTGGATAGGTAATGTTGGAAGTGTATTTCACCCTCTGGATTTCCTTCTCCTGTCTCCATGTGTCGCATTCTTTTGAACTAGCATGGTGTTCCTTGCCGCAGTTGACGCAATGCGGAGTGGCTTTGCACTCTGATTCCCCGTGGGAGGGGTCGCCGCATCGGCCACATATTTGGCTTCTAGAGCATCTGTCTTCATGATGACCGTATCTTTGACATTTGTAACATCGGAGGGGATTTGGTATGTATACCTCAACCTTAACTTGTAGGAAGCCAACCTTGACCACTTTAGGTAATGTTGGCTTATTAAAGGTGAGTATAATAGTGTTGGTGTCCTGCAGATTGTTGTTTCGTTTGATACGAATTCTACGGACTGCAGTGACACCTTCATTTTTCATGCCCTCGACGATTTCCTTGTCGCTGACTCCAGCAAGGTCACGGCAACGAATGACGCCTTTTGATGTATTAAGTGTAGAGTGGGCGGAGCAGGTTACTGGAATATCGTGAAAGGTCTTAATTTTCAGTACATTTTCAGTTTGTGCTTTGCGCTCACACTCTACAAGTAGGCCGCCTGATCTGAGTTTTTTGACACTTTTCGGCTTGCCGACTAATCCAAGTATAGTCTTTTCGACTATAAATGGCGATAATTTAGCAAGTTGTTTAGTTTCGTCTTTTGATTGGATGACCATGAAGCGAGGAAAGGATTCCACACTACATGGTTCATCATCCGACTCTGATGACACAGTTTTGGTACGTTTAAGTGTTTTTTTGGAATTCTCCATGATGGCATGATTGAAAAATTCAGCACCCGTGCTCCCCACCCACCAAGGGGACACTTTTA
Source organism: Unio pictorum (assembly GCA_030141615.1). Taxonomy (NCBI): domain Eukaryota; kingdom Metazoa; phylum Mollusca; class Bivalvia; order Unionida; family Unionidae; genus Unio; species Unio pictorum. The sequence goes on along the minus strand of JARLTB010000276.1, from coordinate 761,103 downwards.
AAGTGCCAGGGATACACAGATGCCATACTCAGTTGATAAAATTACCTTTAGTTGACCCTGAAGTCGCCAATTTCTAAGGTCAGTAAAATTACCCCCCGATTGACCCGTTGAGCCACCGCCTTCTAGGAAGTCTTCTAAGATTTGGAAAAGGGAAAGACACAGGAATAGAAAGTAGGGGCAACGGTGGTATCAAAAGAGATACAAGGAGAAAGTAAAAGGAGGTGAGAGAGTTAATAAAGACTTCCTAGGGCTCGGCGTGACCAGCCGATTTGTCGAGACCGGGCCCATCTCGACCACCCGTCTAGGAGAAGTAGAGGCCAAAGTAGTGTGTTGCAACTACCAGGATCCTTTCCTTCCCCGACACGGGACGAAACCCACGGCAAACAGGTTGCCTCTACTTAGTCGCCTTTTGCGACACGTGGCGAGGCACGTCGGGCCAATTCTACAACCCCGAACCCGCAGGGGGGGCCTCGGGAGGAGTCTCTGTGACGCTATTTAATATCAAATTCAATAGCATCACTAAGTGCTTAACTCCCGGTGTGGACTGCTCTTTATATGTAGACGATTTTTTAATTTAATCGATCAAAGCACATGCATACAATTGAAAGGCAACTTCAACAAAATATCAATAAGATCCACCATTGGGCCAGTAATAATGGTTTTAAATTCTCTAAATCGAAAACAGTATGCATGCATTTCTGTCAATTGCGAAGACATCATGATGACCCTAAACTCACGCTGGACGGAACACTTATTCCAGTTGTTGAGGAAACAAAGTTTTTGGGTATTATCTTCGACAGAAAACTGACTTTTATACCACACATCAAGAATTTAAAAGCTAAATGCTTAAAAGCTTTAAATTTACTAAAAGTAATTGCGCACACTGACTGGGGTGCTGATAAAAAAGTCCTCCTCGATTTGTATAGAACATTTATCCGTTCTATACTAGACTATGGATGCATTGTTTATGGTTCAGCTAGGAAGTCTTATTTGAAAATGCTTGACCCAATTCATCATCAGGGAATAAGACTTGCTCTAGGAGCATTCAAGACATCTCCATGCGAAAGCCTTCTCGCGGAAGCGAATGAACCACCCTTATCGCACCGCAGAGAAATGCTTTCTATACAGTACGCTCTTAGGTTAAGATCAAATCCTCTGAACCCTGCTTTTTTGGCTGTTTTTCAACCAAAATACAAAACTTTGTACGAAAACAAACCAAATGCCATACCTTCATTTGGCATCAGAATATCATCCAGTTTTGACACTATCAAAATTAATCTCCCTACAGTTCAGAACACGTTTGTCTCGGAAACACCACCTTGGCTCCTTAAGCAACCCAAAGTGATTTTTACGTTGCACGATGGGAGAAAATCTGAGACGAATCCTGCCGTTTTCCAGAACTCTTGTCATGAACTCCTCAACGATTTTAAAAACTACACAAAAATTTTTACTGATGGATCAAAAGTTGATGACAAGGCTGCTGCAGCCTTTGTTAGTGGCAAGCACATAACCAAAGTGCGCTTGCCAAACGATGCGTCCATATTTTCAGCGGAAATCAGAGCAATAGACCTTGCTCTGAAATTTATTGAACAAAAGCGCATTTTAAATAGCATTATTCTCTGTGACTCTCTGTCAGTACTTCAGTCGCTACACCATAGAAAACTGGATAATCCATTACTAGTCGATATTCTCGTCAAAAACTCTGAGCTTAGTAAGTCCTACAACATAGTATACTGTTGGCTACCTAGCCATATTGGTATTAGAGGTAATGAAGAAGCAGACCGGGCTGCTAAGATGGCTCTATCCCAAGAACCATCGGATTTTAAATTACCTTTTACTGATTTTAAACCTTGTATCAAAAAGTACCTACGTCAGAAGTGGCAGGCGTCATGGGACGATGCAGTCAATAACAAACTTCATGCCATCAAACCAACCCTGGGAAAATGGACTCCTTCCTACAGAATTATCCGTAGGGAGGAGGTTGTCATTGCAAGAATCAGAATCGGTCATACATACATTACCCACTCCCACATACTGAAAGGTGAAGATCCACCAGAGTGCGTTTCTTGCAATGAGCCATTCACTGTTAAACACTTTATGACCGAGTGTTCCGACCTGCAACCTACGCGTGTTAAATACTATAATGTACATGACATGAAGGAACTTTTTGATACAATACAAATCACTTGTATTTTAGATTTCCTAAAGGAAGTAAATCTCTATTTTAAACTATAACTTGTATGCCATCACGTAGAATATTTTTATCTAATGCAAATATCACCTTTTATTTACAACATCTTATCATTAACATAACACCATTTACATCTCCCGTTGATTGGGAAGCTTCATATTTTCCTGTTACCAACATCTTACCATTTTATATTTAACTATTGTTTTTTTATAATATCGCTGGTCGATGTTAAACCTTTCTTGTTTTTGAACATCTAACGTATTGTATGGCGCTAAATAGCCTAAAAGTGCTGGTGCGCCGTTAAAATTCAAGTAAACAAACAAACAAAGTCGTTGCTTTAAATACAAATTTAAAACCCATTGCTGTAACTAAGCGTCACCTTATATCGAATGATTACATTTTGCTCTATTTACCTACCACCAAACTAGTACCAAATACATTAGACATTCTTGTTCAACAATTTCCCGCACCCTTCATTTTACTGGCCCAATTTTGGAACTTATTGATATTTTGTTGGAGTTGCCTTTCAATTGTATGCATGTGCTTTAATCAATAACAAATTAAAAAATCGTCTACATATAATGAGCAATCCAGACCGGGAGCTAAACACTTAGTGATGCTATTGATTTCGACATTAAATAGCGTCACAGATAAAATACTGCCCTTGGGCACACCCATCTCTTGCTGGTGCATATCGGAAAGGGTAGAGCCCACTCGTACTTTGAATTCTCTGTCGGTGAGAAAATTGGAGATGAAAGAGGGCACACGGCCTTTTAGACCCAGATCGTGCAGGTCATTTAGTATCCCGTACTTCCATGTCGTGTCATAGGCCTTTTCTAAATCAAGAAGACTGCTACTAAATGTTCCTTTTTGATAAATGCATCGCGAATAAATGTTTCCAGTCTAACCAGATGATCGTTAGTACTACGACCAGAACGGAAACCACTTTGGAAAGGATATATTAAATTGTTACTTTCCAAGTACCATACAAGCCGAGAATTAATCATTCGTTCCATTGTTTTGCATACGCAGCTTGTTAGTGCAATGGGCCGATAGCTGTTAGGATCTTCGTTATCTTTGCCTGGTTTGGGAATCGGTATCACTGTTGCTTCTTTCCAACTCTTAGGTACATTACCAGCAATCCATAAATCATTTAAGATTTTAAGAAGTAATGTCAGAAAAGATTCTGGGAGGTGTTTCAAGAACTGGTAATGTACTTCGTCAGGCCCAGCGGATGTATCATGGACCTTGTTTAATGCCTCCCTAAGCTCCAATAAAGAAAACAGCTGGTTATAATTTTCAGTGTTGTTCGATGTAAATTTTAAACGTGACTTTTCTTTTTGAGATTTTAATCTTCGAAAGTCTTCTGATTAATTAGATGATGAGCTTGAAAATGTCGCAGGAATGCTGATTTTAACGAGCTCAGGTGACAATTCTTGCAGCACTAAATAACCATGATGGTCCACTGCTGCAGATGTGTTGCACTATTTCAAGAAGCATAACCGGAAGACTGCAATCAAGGCTGAACTGCAATATCACAGGGTCATTTACAAATTAAGTCGCCATTTCATAAAACTAGTCTGTCATTAAACTAAATGACTGCATAAGGATCTGATGGGATTCCAATTTGTTTGATTCTTACTGGAACAAACATGAGTCTACAGAAAGAAGTATGACTAACCAGGCACTCAAGATAAATATTATTCATGCAAGTACTAGATTTCCAACTATTTAAAATATTACTAACATTCATTGGAAATTTTGTATTAAGATAAATGCAACTGTTCAAAGTTCCCTTTTTAAGCAAATGCTTTAGTAACTAAAATATAAATTTTATATAGAGAGAGAGAGAATACGAGAATATTCTCTTAGGTTTACTAATTTCTTTTCCACCAACTGGACAAGTCACTTAATGTTGTAAAATCTCGCCTATAATAGTATCTCAAATAATTTTCCCTTTTGGAAGTAAACCGATTGGAAATTCTGGTGCATCTCTCATATAGTTTAATAATACCCTAAAATGAGTTGGATCTCTATATCAAAAAAACATTATTCGATTCCGATTTCCGCCCTCTATATCTGCTAATCCTTTATTTTCTATTTTGCTCAGAGTTGTTCTTGTTATAAATGTTGTTTCCCCCCCCCCCATATTTGTTCATCATATCATATTTGTCTTTATTCTCTTTTAATGTTGTGGATGTTGATCCATTGTCATTGCTTTTCAAGTTCTCTATACTTTGTGTTGCTTTCTTCTTTTTCTTTCTAGTATCTTTTTCCATTTTATTTTCTTTCTCTTTGTTTTGCATCTGCCCATTCCCTCCTTCCTTGTTTGCACCAAATTTTTCATTCTCTGCTTTTCCTGGATATTTTTCTAATCCTTTCAATTTTTCTTTGTTGAATGTTGGCTTGTGCTCTGTTAATTTTCCATTCTCCAATTAACACTCTTAATAGTGATTTTTCTTTTTTTAAATTTGATATTAAACCTTCATTCTCTTTCTTCACTTGTTTTTTTTTTTTGTTCCTTCCTCTTCACTTTCTGTTAATTGTTCTGGCCGGACGAGACAGTGTAACCCAGTACTTTTCTAGACTCACTTGGCGAAGGTAAAAAAAAATCCAAACACAACTCAACGCAGAATCTTGTCTTTAATTAAATTCCCAAAATAGGTCTATAGTAGTATGTGTGTGTGGTAAACTGAAAAAATAAGATAAGGGGCTATTACAATATGCATAGTGGCCTGACATTTAAATACATGTATCAATCAATACGATTAATCAGCATGCATAAGAATAAGGACTAATCATGTGTATTAATAAGGGCTAAAATATGAATATGAATTTTAAACATGTAAAATGAATATTACTAACTTATTTATGAACTAGGGTTATACACACCTTTTTCAATAATAATTATGTATGATACAGGATTATAAACAAGCGTATAAACGCGGATTATAAATATATGCAAATATTTATAAACGCTGAAATGAACCATATTCATACATATTGGCTCACAAACGTGTATGAATAAGAACTAAAAACGTGTAATTGAACAAGGATTCTAAAACGTGAATAAGGATTATATGCATCTGTATCAATAAGGATTCAAAACATGTATGTTCGAAATAATGTTCCTGAGAACAAGGGAATATATATAAAAACTTACTTGACAGTAGTTTGTCCTGTCCTGTCGATGTGAGTGTGTAGGTTTTGCACTATTTTCAGGAAATGCAGGTGTAAAGTAGCCCAAAGTAAAGTGTAATGTAAACGCGGAAGCGGAATACGGAGTCAAATCCGGAAACTAATTTAGGTTGTAAAAATGGTAAACTAAACAAGGTATTTAATATATATTTACAATGGATTAAATCACTAAAACGAGTGAATGAGATCCAGAACATTAATTTTTATTCTATTATTTCTAGTTTTTCCTTCTCCAAGTTTACATTTCCCCCTTCCACAATGATTTTTCTTTCTCATCAGGAAATGCAGGTGTAAAGTAGCCCAAAGTAAAGTGTAATGTAAACGCGGAAGCGGAATACGGAGTCAAATCCGGAAACTAATTTAGGTTGTAAAAATGGTAAACTAAACAAGGTATTTAATATATATTTACAACGGATTAAATCACTAAAACGAGTGAATGAGATCCAGAACATTAATTTTTGTTCTATTATTTCTAGTTTTTCCTTCTCCAAGTTTACATTTCCCCCTTCCACAATGATTTTTCTTTCTCATCTGTTTTCTCTTTTCTTGTGCTATGGCTTATATCGGTTAAATTCCTGAATGGCTTCGAGGTATATATCAGGTTGTTCTAAATCTTCTAAAGGTATTTGTTGAGTCTGTTGTTGCTGTTTTCTTTGTAACTCCACTTTCTCTCCAATTTCTCGTAAATATTTTTCATTATCAGAGGAGGAGGTCCAATTGTTCAGCGATGAACTTGAAATGGTTAATGAGGACATGGAAGATAGATTTCCTAGAGTGTGAAATACTGTGGTTTCGGAACTTTACTGCAAAAACAGGTAGCGTTCTTTTCTTTCATATTGGTTGTAAGTTGGTACTTGTGGGAGGTGAATTTCCTTTATTGATTTCTCTATGGCATTCTTAATGAAACTTCCTAATTCTGCTTCTGCTTCTTCCCTTTTTAAACAAGTTAAATATGAAAAGAGATTTTTAAAAATCCTCTTTTGGAGCCCTGCAATTATGTGGATTGTCGTTCCGTCTGAATATTTTTAGACATTTGTTACATGTATAGGCCACTCCAGAATGTTGTTCCCTCGTATACGTTATACAGCCTGACGCGAGCTGAAATGTTAAGTTCTCGCAAATACCACACTAGTAGGATATTATCTGTATTGAGAAATAAAATAATTAAAGAATAATCAAGTGGCAAAGTGGCTATATTTTTTAATATTATTTTAAACTATAGTTTCCAAACAATGCGTCCATATTTTCAGCGGAAATCAGAGCAATAGACCTTGCTCTGAAATTTATTGAACAAAAGCGCATTTTAAATAGCATTATTTTCTGTGACTCTCTGTCAGTACTTCAGTCGCTACACCATAGAAAACTGGATAATCCATTACTAGTCGATATTCTCGTCAAAAACTCTGAGCTTAGTAAGTCCTACAACATAGTATACTGTTGGCTACCTAGCCATATTGGTATTAGAGGTAATGAAGAAGCAGACCGGTCTGCTAAGATGGCTCTATCCCAAGAACCATCGGATTTTAAATTACCTTTTACTGATTTTAAACCTTGTATCAAAAAGTACCTACGTCAGAAGTGGCAGGTGTCATGGGATGATGCAGTCAATAACAAACTTCATGCCATCAAACCAACCCTGGGAGAATGGACTCCTTCCTACAGAACTATCCGTAGAGAGGAAGTTGTCATTGCAAGAATCAGAATCGGTCATACATACATTACCCACTCCCACATACTGAAAGGTGAAGATCCACCAGAGTGCGTTTCTTGCAATGAGCCATTCACTGTTAAACACTTTATGACCGAGTGTTCCGACCTGCATCCTACGCGTGCTAAATATTATAATGTACATGACATGAAGGAACTTTTTGATACAATACAAATCACTTGTATTTTAGATTTCCTAAAGGAAGTAAATCTCTATTTTAAACTATAACTTGTATGCCATCATCTAGAATATTTTTAATGCAAATATCACCTCTTATTTATAACATCTTATCATCAACATACACCATTTACATCTCCCGTTGATTGGGAAGCTTCATATTTTCCTGTCACCAACATCTTACCATTTTATATTTAACTAGTATGGTTTTTTATATCGCTGGTCGATGTTAAACCTTTCTTATGTTTGAACACCTAACCTATTGTATGGCGCTAAATAGCCTAAAAGTGCTGGTGCGCCGTTAAAATTCAAGCAAACAAACAAACTATAGTTTGTTAAACCATTGAGGTATATTTGCTCCTTCATATAGCCTTAATTTGTCATGGTGGACAACTTTTTGTTTTTGTTTCGGCCCTCTATTTATTCTATACAACACATCATTAACTTTATTAAGGATTTGATATGGACCTTTCCATGGTCGTTGTAAATTTTTTTTTACTTGGCCCAATTTTTCTGATTGGATTGCAGCATCATCTTTATATTTAATAAAATTTATTTTTGTGTCCTATTTTCTTTTCATACATTTGCTAGACAAATTCATTCTTTTTCTTGCAAACTCGTGTACATTTTTAATTTTATCTTAAAGATTTTTTGCATATTCTGTTCTTTATCTTTGTTCATTATCATTCTCATTTATTTTAAAGTTTCGAAGTACCATGTCAATGGAAAGAACTATTTCTCTACCAAATGTCATCATGCTGGAAGTTATTACAATTGATTAATGTACAGATTATCTGTACGCCAACATGATCAAAGGTAAGATTTCATCCCAATTATATTGATGTGAGGACACAAATGTTGAAAGCATTTTATAAATAGTTCTGTTAGCACTCTCTATCATGCCATCACTTTGGGGTCTGGCAATAGCAGTTCGTGTTTTCTCAATTCCTAATATTATACAGATCTCTTTGAAAAGTTAAGATTCAAAGTTTTTCCTTGATTTTTTTTTTAATAAGAAGAGGTATTCCAAATCTTGTGATACAATTATAATCAGTTCTTTTGCTGTGGTTTTAGCATCAATCTCTTCTACTGGGTATGCCTCTGTCCATTTGGTAAAATAGTCACATATGACCATTATGTATTTTATTTCCCTGCTTGGTCCTGGGAAGTGAACCAAATACAATCAATAGCCACCCTTTCCATAGGAGCACGTACATTGTAGGTTTTCATGTATGCTTTTGGTTTTCTTGGAGATGTTTTTCTACTGGCACACACATCACATTTCGTTTACTGACGACATTCTTGTTCAGTTTTAGTCAGTCCCATCTGTTACGTCAGATGACCATGACCTTACATAATAACAACTGATACCTTAAGCAACCCAAAGTGATTTTTACGTTGCACGATGGGAGAAAATCTGAGATGAATCCTGCCATTTTCCAGAACTCTTATCATGAACTCCTCAACGATTTTAAAAACTACACCAAACTTTTTACTGATGGATCAAAAGTTGATGACAAGGCTGCTGCAGCCTTCGTTAGTGGCAAGCACATAACCAAAGTGCGCTTGCCAAACGATGCGTCCATATTTTCAGCGGAAATCAGAGCAATAGACCTTGCTCTGAAATTTATTGAACAAAAGCGCATTTTAAATAGCATTATTTTCTGTGACTCTGTCAGTACTTCAGTCGCTACACCATAGAAAACTGGATAATCCATTACTAGTCAATATTCTCGTCAAAAACTCTGAGCTTAGTAAGTCCTACAATATAGTTTACTGTTGGCTACCTAGCCATATTGGTATTGGAGGTAACGAAGAAGCAGACCGGGCTGCTAAGATGGCTCTATCCCAAGTGTTTGTGTCAGTTGCATACATTCTTTTGTCTGAGGTTTCTTCAAGCTTCGCATCAACACCACCTTGGTGGTTTTTTTGAAGCGTTTCATGATTTAGAGTAATGTACTCCATGCCAGATTCATCATATTCAATGTTTAAGGAAGTTGTGTTCAGTGTTCAGTTGATGGTGAAATTCAATACCTCTGGTCACAAAATGAATAGCCAGCAGATACCATATTTTGAATCGAAGGGCAACAGGGTCAGGTTTTTGAAGATATGCATTGATTTTTCCTAATTCATCTAATGAAATTAATTGATAGTGCTGGGTTGGCCTTGAAATACCTGATTTTAAATTAAATTTCAGTTTTGCATTTAACATTGAATTAGCATTTTGACAATGTCAATATCTTTTCCATTGTCCTTCAAATATCTGTTTATGGCTGCACGAACATTTTTCAAGGAATTCTTGTGATATTCTTGCGCCTGATCAGCTGGCATTTTTGTGACCCGCGATGATACATTTTTGGGCTGGGCCTCAGCGTAGAATCTTCTTAAGTGGCCACTCAGCTCGTCTGGTCTGATTGTGTTTAAGTCAAGTTTGTGTCCAATAATTTCAATACACCAAGCTGTAAGTAAATAGAAAAAGATTCATATCAATAAAATTCTTACACTTGGCAACATCATTTTTAATACACATAAAGACAACATGTCCTGGAATTTTGAACATATTGTATACTTATGGTTGAGATGTATGTATTTAATATGGTGACATATTAGTAATTATATCATTCAACATCTAAAGTCTTTCAAATTTATACATAAGATTTTTGTGAGATAGAAGAATAGCAACACAAAAATTTATGTCATATAGTTTTCATTTAAATTACACATCCATAATAATTTAATTTAGCAAAACAATCACTTTATGGATTATTATATACATTTTTTCAATAGTATTTAGACACATTGTTGGAGATATCATGATAACAATGTCAACAAATTATTTGCTATGTTATTATATATGTTCAAAATCTATCCATCAAATATGTTATTTGATGCGAATAATCTTACATTCTTATTTTTTTTAGTTTTACCATTTCAAAACTTTAATCAGTCTTTGAAAAATGGTCTTGTACATATTTGTTTTTATTTATGTGTAATTGGTCCTATTCACATCATGCAATAAAGACCTATACACGTTTGAAAATAGGCAAACAAAATTGTATTTTAAAGAAATGAAAAAATTTACCATTAAAAACGCCAATGCCCCATTTTGTATTTCGTTTCGTCGTATCTGAATATTGATTGATTTCAATGGCTTTTAAATCCTCCTCTGATAACTTCTTAAACCTTTGTGTATTTCCCGAAGCGGCCTCAAACTTGACTGTTCCAGTTCCCACGCTGTTATTGTTATTGTTGTTTATGGCTTCGGGGACTAAGGTCATGGGGAATTCTGTGAGGGAATTCGTCGCATTTGTCAATCGATGTTGTTCTGTTTCATTTTCTGTGACATCCATTGTAATATCAGAAAATCCTTCTCCGTCAGCTTCTATCGCTGCTATTATTTCTTTCAACTCCTTCTCATCTAATTGTTCAAAAAAATTCAACGAAAATTCCAGTGTAAAGTCACCGTAATCGTCCATTTTGCTCCACTATGTAGCAGACGAATGCTAAATTGTATAGTAAATGTAACGTACCGAGCTTTATTTAATCACAATGTCAGTTTTGACCAAATGTCAACATGGGCTTTTAATCACGAGACAGAAAGCTATTTAAGTTTAAATGATTTAATAAACGCTAGTAAGGATAAATATTAACTGTGCAATATGCACAAACGGATCAATAATAAGATAGTAATGTTTCAGTCAAAACACTGAAATAGTTCTAAAATGAGTTGATATTTGAAATTCCTTCATCACATAAATATGTGGCTCATTGTAATGTTAAGAAAGTACATAAACGAACAGTCACTGAAAACAGTTAAACTTAATGTATTTCTCAGTGGTATAATACATCCCCAAACAAATGGGATAATGAATAACACATTAAAAACGATACCACTCGAATGTGTTTCCCAGTGAATTTAGTATTGCTATGGTCCAGAATGCACTAGTATTTCGGAATTTATATTTAGAACTGTTTTTCCTTCTTTATAGCCAACAATATAACACATTAATGTAATATAGAAATAATGAATACTCCGTGTAGGAATATTATAATTAATGCTCCCTTCTATACATGTTTAGTTATTTACCGTAGCAACGGTACCGATATTTTCATATATTTATATGATTGAATCTCCACATATAATTCCTAGGGGAGCATCAGTCTTTAATACTGAATAATATATTGTAGTTTTATTTCATTTGGAAGATTATATCATCCGTAATGATTTATATTGTTACAATGCGATCTATATAGTAAACGTACATTGGTTGTATAAGCTCTCCGTTCTCTTCTTGTATACAGCCTCTGCCGGTCAGAATGCGTCTGCAAAACACTGACTGACTGACATTATGTGTTTAAAGTGATTCGTCCCGAGGGCTCTTACCACTGTTTTATCCGTCAAAAGACGGTTATTTACTTTATCCTGAGGGTGGGAATGGAGCCGCCACCCTGCAGGCATTTATGTGTTCATGGAACACTATTTACTTGGGCCGTCACATCGGAGTAGCTATTGAGCTACTACTGTGTGATTGTAGGGCCACATATATGAGTGGGAATAGTTCCAGCACACACTCATATTAATTCATTCTATTTCTGTCTGGTTGTTTTAGGACGTGCTAAGCACGTGTAGTTGCTGCGGCAGGTTTTGCGGGCGAGGCGAAGTGCCTGGCAAGGGCTGCTTCTTTGGACGTACCCTATCCCTATTTATATACTCTGTGCTGTTTTTGAGTGTACAACGTTTATGTAACAGTGTTTTATAATGTTGGGTGCTCGATGTGTATTTTTGTGTAGTTGTTTTCCTAATATTTTGTTATGTGCAACCTTGTGTTGCTGGGCCTGATGATCTGGGCTTTGACCACCTTATATGTACTATTTGGGGTTCTAATTAAGCCATATTTCTTAGGTTATTTAGTTAGCTTTGCAGCCTTGTGCTGCTGGCCCTGATAGTCTTGGGTTTTTGACTACCTTATATGTTCTAATTTTGCGGGACCTAAATTATGTTCTTCCTTTTTCTATTTGATGTGCGACCTTGTGTCGCCGGACCTGATAGTCTTTGGAGTTTTAGACTACCTTATATGTTCTTGATTTGGGGTCTCTATCATATTTCTCTACCTGGTTAAGTTGCTCCGTTCTCGGTGCATCTGTTGGTTCTAATTAAGCTTTTTTGTGTGGTTGATACTTATGTTTTTAACACTGTACACTTGGTTGTACTCCTAATGAGAAGGTATCTAGGGAAAGTGTCTAAAGAGGAAAGAAGAGAGAGTAGAGTGTTGTCCTACATCCTTACTGCCTATGATGTTTGTTTTTTGGTGTCATCTTGTTATTTCTTAAGTTGTGATTTATTGGGTAATTTGATTATGTTTTTATGACTTGTTTGTGTTATAGCTCTTGATTTCCCTTTTTGTTTTATTGGGACCCTATTTCCATATTTGTTTTGGCCCCTTGGTTTAGTTCAGGTGTGTGGTTTGGTTATTAGGTAGTAGCAATGGGTCCCTGCGGGAAATGTCCCGGGCCGGTTAAGCGACACGTCAAGGATTGTCCATTTCTACACCCAGTCACCTCCCCACGACCGGTCCGTGAGGCGCGGCGGCCAGGCAACAACAAGGGACCTCTGCCGGAAGTATCCGGGGCCGTTAAGCGACACGTCAAAGGTATTCCTTGTTGAGCCCAGTTTCCACACCCCGGTCCTGGCCGTTTCTTGTTTTCCTGTCCTAAAGGGGTTTATTAATGTTTTATATGTAAGCATTAGGGTCCTGTTTTGTTGTTTGTTGGGGTTAGGATGTTAATGGATAATTTATATATTCCCTATTTTTCCTATGTTTTGTAGAAATTCCAACATATTCTTGTGTGTCATTAAAATGTTGGGATTGGTATTTTGTATAATTTCTGGGTATGTATATGGGGCTTTTATATTCTGCTGTTGTGATCTAAATTTGTCCCTTTCTTGTTTGGTTTTACTGCAATTGTTGAAGATATGATGTAGATCTTCCGGGGTATTGCAATGGTAGCAGTTTATATTATGAGGAAAGGGTCCTATATATTTTCCCATGCTGTTGGCCAGCTTGGTTTTTCCTAAAGTTATCCTATTGATGATTGTCTGCTCTTTAGGTGAGCCCTTGGGTGGTTTTTTGTGCCTGTTGACTTCCTTAACAGTAGTGTACAACACTCTCCCTTTTGTACTATTGTCCCAATCATGTTGCCATTTTATATCTATTTGGGTGTTTATTATACTGTAGAGTTCGGTTGTGCTATAGTGCAGTGGCTCGAAATTCGGTTCGTGTAGTTTTTCCTTAGCCAGTTTGTCGGCCATTTCGTTACCCTTAATTTCAATGTGGGATGGTATCCACATGAACTCTACAATAGTATTTCCGGTATTTAGTAGTTTTAGTTTGGCGTTTATTTGATTGAGAAAATCTTCCCTGCATTTGGTGGTATTTGTTTGAATTGAAGATAGGACGCTAAGCGAGTCACTAATAATTACTGTCTTATTAGGTTTGAATTCTTCAATCCATTGTAATGATTTGAGGATGGACCAGAATTCAGCTGTGTAAATAGAGCAGTAGTCTGGGAGACGTCTGCCTATTTGTATGTTGAGCTCTGGTATGACCATTGCAGCAGCTGTTCTGTATGGGTTAGTAATTTTAGATCCATCCGTATATATTTTGGTATATTGTTGGTATTGAGTATTTATAATGTTTAAGGCTTCTATTTTGAGAGTTTGTTCTTGATTTTGTTTACTGCCTTTTTCTGTGAGGGAGGTGTTGACTTTAGATTGTACGTTGTTCCAAGGTTCGTGTTCGTACACTACGTTATTGTTTAGAGGAGTTAGTTCTACTGGTATTATTGTCTTTAAGAGATGATATTGTTTTCCCATAGGTAGTTTTTGTTTCAAGCTTTTCCTGATTGGGATGTTGGTTTTATTTATAGCCAGGAGGGTGGGGTGTATGGCGGGGTGGGTGGACAGCCGCGCTACATATTTTAGAAGGAGCTCTTGCCGTCTCAAGTGGAGGGGCAACTCTCCTGCAAAACACTGCACACGACTGGTATTTATACCCTTGAGACCCATTGGTCTTACGCGGAGACTGATGGGAAAAATATAGGTCGTAAGTGCGTGAGGGAAACACACGAGTGGTTCGAATGATACTTAACAACACGTTAGAAACGCTCAAAAGTATGATGGCGGGTGAATTGTGATTCGCACTCGTACAAATAATTTGGTAGTGTAATTTCTCAGTATTTGGACACTTGATGTGAAGATATTCAAGTCAGAATTAAACTCTTTATCTCAGAAAATGAATACACTACGCAAAATAGTGTTAGACGATTTAAAAGGGAACAAACCACAACGACCAAAAAGACCAATTTGGACCAACATTGACAACGGAATACAAACCCGTACGAAGTAAGTGCCAATCACAATCACCCAAATTATTAATATAATAATACTCTAAAATATCACGAACGTGATATTAAAACATTCATACACATATTTATTGTGCCTAGCATTGATGCAACCCTACAAGTCCTTTATGTCTTCATGTATGGACTGAAATATATCTTACTTTGTTGACCTTTGGTATAGACATGAACTATTAAAAGTTAATATTTAATGCTGAGAAGTGTGAAAATTTTGTTTAAACGAGCCACAAATCACTTATATTTTATAACACCATAATTTATCACAGTAAACTATGCATTTGAATCAAAGAATATTGGAAAAAGTATAATTGTGTAAAAGTTATATTTATTTGCAGAATTATATATTTTACAGATGAGAAAATCGTTTCACAATAACGTGGCTGCAATGTTTATTTATATTTCAAAAACCGAAAGTAGTCCCAGAATTTATCAAAGTGTAAACAATTCCTGATCAACATCACGTGACCGTTTACATCCAATCATATTACAGGAAATTCGTTTAATTCATAAAAATTTGAATTATATATATATATATATATATATATATATATATATATATATATATATATATATATATAACGTATACGTCAACTGAATACTACTAACTAAATTACATTGACAAAAAAGGTACGTAGCATAAAATAATACAAATTGTTCAAACATGAAATATTGATTAACATTATTTGACGATGTTTAATTGTATTGAATTAATTGAATTATGGAGGTAATTATGCAAGGTTAAAATGAAATGCGATGAATAAATAATTATTACCTAACAAGTATTTAAACACAATTAATCGCAAATCCCGATGCTTGTAACATCCACATCATTCCAACCACAACATATAGTAAGGGTGTTAATACACCTGCTATGAAAATGTTGAGATGATTAACCGTTTGTGCTTGCCCATTTAACCTTTGACCCCGAATAGAGACCCCAAGGTAGGTGGCCAGAATTGTTCAGTAGCACTATTTCCATTGATTATTATATGGGCAACATACACATCACAAGAAATTATGATGTACTCTGCTACACCTTTTCCATTTTCTATAGACAGAACGAGTGCCTTGACTGCACAGTCATCAAAGATAAAAATAATTACTGAAAACCAAGATAGTCAGTAAAACACCAACAAAGTCCAAACAAATGAAAATCATGTCTTAAAAGTTTATCTTTTATATTCATTTGATTGTGGAATGTATTATCATTCTCGCTTTCTCATCACCCAAATGACATGTGATAATGATATAAAACATCTTGATGTTGATGAAAATTTTAATTATATAGAAAAAATATATTTAAACATACACAAATTATATATATATATATATATATATATATATATATATATATATATATATATATATATATATATATATATATATATATATATATATATATATATCCAGATGATTACCTCAACTGATTCCCCATTATTTGCACATTCTGGAATAAATGATGCATCCTTAGGATGATAAGTTAATGATTTTCTCTTTGTCAAGTCATCATTTTCCCATCTTTTGCAGCCCAGAAACCATCACTTGACACGTGGGCACAACACCCTACAACCCGAGCACCAACCTTGCAAGTACAGTACCATCCTTTGATGGGATCCGTGTCATCATTAGGCTTGTATTGGATCCACAGTGAATGTGTTTTATTTCTGGAGTGGCGAGACTGGATTTTTACATGCAACAGACCAGGAAAATCCATGCATAACATAACATCATAAAGACCCTTCAAATTTCACTTAAAAACTTACATAAGGATTTGCAACTCAATTTTCCTTGACTTAGATAATGCTGTCCATACAAAAGCACTATACATCATACATCTAATAACATAAAATTGCAGACATAATGGACAAATGGCTCTAGCAAAGTCACCTTGGGACTATATATTTAATTATGTAATATAATAGGAGAGGAAATTAGTCCTGGAATGTTTATAATTCTAAGGGAGAAGAGTAAGATCCTTGTTAAAAAATTTAACATAAGGAAACCAGTGTTCTCTGTAGAACTAACAGAGAATACAATACCTCAAGTAAGCTCTGACTTTGGGTAGGGAGTACAATCAGATCAATTTCTTTATGGTTTAATTTAACTAAGACTTATTCGATGAACGAAACAAAGATCAACCTTCTCCAAATTCAACTTAAATTTTTAAAAGGGAAAACACAAAAACACTTTTACAGCATACATGGGAGGACAAGGAAAACGAAGCACTCTTTAATACATTAATCGGAAAACGAAGGTGTTCCTCAACAACTTAAACCAGCTATAGGCCTTTTCAATAAGGGTTGTTGTCTCCCCCTAGTAGGAACTCTTCAGTGCATCTTTTGCGCATGCGTTAGCTGCCGCTTCAACTTCCATGGGCTACCCATTCATCAGCTGTCAAAGAATACCTCTGGCAAAACCCCGCAAGTATTGTTGCATTTGTAGCAATTTCAGAGGGAAGGAAGTAGATGGGAAAACAATAACTGCACCGATTTCCTGCAAGATGGAACCTACGTAGAGTTTGACTTAAGCGGTCACGGCTAGTACGGAAAGATTTCCCAAACAAGGAGTTTCAAACGTCGGTAAGTGGCTACATTGAATACTATTATGCCCCATCCATTTTTAAAGAGATGCCATTCTGTGATTTTTAATCAGCTGTAATCAATAGCATTGTGTATGCTTTTTAACAAATAGTCGTATTCCATATTTAACTTATTTAAGTGAACTCCTCTGTGATGTGTTACATACAGATGCTCAGAGATAACAAAAGTTATGCATTTGTGAGGAGTCTGCTACTGCATTGTAGTTTAATTTTATGTTGTAATGAGCTTTATCAACAGTTGCATTGTCTTTAAATCTGATGTTGCCAATGGCACTGTAATGTGTACAGGTGCACAGTCACACTTTAAATATAGACTCTCTACCCATCCAGTACTTAAATGAAATGCTGTAACTTACACCAGCACCAACTTTTAATATGTGCATGCTACACATGTATATGTAAATATTAATTAACTGTTATAAAAATCATGTTTACATTTGTATAATTATTTAATTTCAGAATCTGGAGGGTGAAACTTTGGAACTAGCCAATAGTGACTTTCAACTAAATGCAGATATGGAACAAGGTGAAATTGCTGAACAATAGAGTGATGACAAGGATGATTCAAATGATATTTCAGAACCATTTATTGCAAAATCTGAATCACCTCTGGACATCTCTATACATTTACATGATTACTGTGGACCAATAAATTTATATGATATTGCCGCCAGTCATATAAAAAACCAATCAACACAAACCGATACCCTACTGAGGATAGGTATTTCTACACAGTGATTTTAATGAGATGTCACCTGAACATGGTACACCTGTTAAGAAAGTGACAACTGTAGATTGCGGGATACAGGTTAATTAGCCTGTTTTAACTAGGGCATAACCGATTAGCATTTTTCTACCGATTTCCGATTCCGGATTTTGGGCATGAAATTTTTCCGATTCCGGATACAATTCGATTAATCGGAAATGCTAAGTCTGTATTTTTTTTTCTAAAAAATTTCATCTTCCATTTCCGGGTTTCTGGTATCTGGTTTTGCCGTGTCTAGCATGTTACTTAGTACTTTACCATATCCGGCTTCATTTCCGGTTTTCACCCGTCGGTTCAAATAGATTGTCTCACAGCGTGGTTGTGTTGACCATATTGGACTTTTCTGACTTCTTATTTAACTTTATTAACGCACTATCGAATGAAACGCAGTGTTAGACACGGTGCTATGGAAATTCAACTTTATTATTTTTAGTATCCGAATCGGTCGTTCCTGCCTTGTCCGACTCCGATTAATCGGAAGTTCATACTATCCGGTGGAATCCGATTTCCGGATCAAAAATCGGTTATGCCCTAGTTTTAACATTTGAGGATGTTGAACATGATGACCAAAAATTTCTATTTTTATACTGGAGTTCCAAATTCAGCTATTTTCAAGGCATTATTTGATGAAATTAACGATGATGCTACAAGTCAGACAGCTCGTTATGGTGCTACAAGTGGAAAGGAACGTCCAAGACACTTGCGTCTGATAGATGATTTTTTTTTTGTCTTGATGCGATTGAGACTAGGCTTGTTACTGGAAGATTTAGCAGATCGATTTAACATTGGAACATCGACATGTGGAACGATTTTTAACAAGTGCCATCAAGACCTGCTGTTGACGAGCATATGCCACTTTGTTTCAAGGAAAAATATCCGAATTGTAGGGTGATAATTGACTGTACAGAGTTACGCATGGAAACGCCTAGTTCTTTACAACACATCTTTGATGTACAGTGATTACAAATCACATATGACATGGAAAGGGCTAATTGGAATTAGTCCAGCAGGAGTTGTAACATTTGTATCAGATTTGTGGGCAGGGAGTGCAAGTGACAAACAAATTATTAAAGACAGTGCGCTGGTTGACAGGTGTGAACCTGGAGATGCCATTATGGCAGACAAAAGATTCCTTATTTCAGACATCACAACCCCAAAAGGTGTCCATCTGATCATCCATCCATTTAAACAAAAGAAAAAACAGTTCTCCAAAAGAGAAGTGCAACAAACACGAACAATTGCAAATCTTCGTATCCATGTTGAGAGACAGATGGAAAGGATAAAAAAAATTAATATTCTTAATAACTGTTATGCCTTTAAATATGTCACAAGAAGTAACAAAGATATGGAAGATATGTACACGATTAATAAATTTACAGCCACCACTTTGCAAATCAAATTAGTATTATATTAATTTAATTTACATGTATTACAGCAGTCTGTTATGAATATATGCATGACATTAATTTCAAAATTTTTGACTTTTAAAAACTCATTTAGTAAATATGTCAACTGCAGTCTTCATAAAGAAAACATTAAATTCTTCAGTCCATATTGTTGTGTAACCTTTTACTCCAATGTCATTGAGTCCATAAATTACTTGAAATGTCACCGTATGTCATTAATTTGACAATCACCTTATTTCTCTTTCTCTTCATCACTGACCAAATGGTAGAGAGGAAGACCTCTAAGCACACGTGTTGTGTACATTTCAGGAATAATTCCTTTTAAGTAGAAAGAATTTAGTTTTTCTACCATAATATTCCAGAATTCTAGGTTCAATGGAATGCGTTGAACAGATGGTGGCTGCTTCGAAGTCCAAACCACAAAATCACACCAGTCCTTGCCCGTAATGGCCATTTGTCCTTGCACTTGAAAATAATATGCATGCTTCCTTTTTAAGATTACACTGCCATGGAGGTCTAATGTGCAAAAGAAATCTGAATCTTGAGCATATTCACTTTGAGACTTAAATTTCCATTTGTCGGATGCTGGACACTTTATTTCCAGTAACCCTGAGGAATCTTGACAAAAAGGATCATGAACAACTCCATCTGGACTTGCACCTAAATGAGGAAAAAGTGTGTTAACATAAAGTCCACATGGTGTCACATGAACATCTGGATGAGATTGTGTCATGATATTTATGTACGTTCTCAGGGCTACAGGTTCATGATCTCTACCCTATTTGACATACTTGTTATCAAATGATGTATAGCCCATGATAACTTTTACTAAATTGTCTGGTTGAGTAGTTTCTTGACGCACTGCCACTTGGCCAAACTTTGAACTTTTTATTCTCCCTTTGTGGTATTCCATCCACCTATTGTTAGCATGTTGACCTCTCGTTTCAAGTTCTATTTTGACACATTGTTCTTTAGAATAGGATGTTTCTGAAGTGATTATGAAAATGAATTGTGGCACTTTCAGAAGATAAATCTGTTTGATCAGAAAACATGAAATCAATGTTGTCATTGAAAGCAGGTATGATATCTTCATCCTTGATCGTCTCAAAATTGGTTAACCATCCAGCTTTGGAGTTTAGCTTTAAAAGTTTTTGTCTAAACCTTTCAACATGAACTGTTGGTTTTAATGATGGCTCCTCAATATTGCATGGTGAGTGGCGAAAGGATAGATCCTTTGATTTCTTAGGACTAAGACGTCGTTTCCTCGGATTATTCCATTTTGATTTGGCAGAAGTCGAAGCATTTGTTCCATCTTTGTTCTTTTCAGATATATCCACAAGTGCATATAACATTGCCCCAATATGATTGCAGGCTTCACCAAGACTGCAAAAAACAAAGTCAAGAAAAATAACTGGTGTACAAGGTCCATCACTGTTATATTGTAATTAAATGATTACATTTAAGTAGGGGTTTGGTACGGTGGAATATGTTGTAAATGCATATATTTATTTATATTATTCCAATTTATTTTTTTAAGTATAAATTGTGAAGTATGATGCACATGTTAGAATTTTTAAGCAATATATTTGGGTATTTATTTTAACCTGGAACATGGATATTTAAATAAACAAAATGTACAGGATATGCAGATTTATATCTTAAGCTAATGTGAGAAAATAGGAAAAGTTGTCTTTTTTCTTTAACAAAAAGATTTGTGTGGCATCCAATGCTTGACATTAGCTGTTAATAAAGCAAGTATCACAAGATAAAATATATAAAAATGAAATAGTTACCCAGCTGTACAATTGCAATCTGCTGAATTCACATTTCCAGTGACTTTGGACAGAATGACCCATACGGTATAATCCTTCTTATCACTGTCTGGTAGTGATGTATCACTTTACATCTCACGTAACAATGTGAACATTCCTTCGAAACATTGTTAAATTCAACATTGTGGACGTGCCGGTCTTGAAAAAACACTTTACTCTTAAACTGTCGCTTTGCCTTCATTGTCAAAA
The DNA here is from genome assembly GCA_030141615.1 of Unio pictorum. Lineage (NCBI taxonomy): Eukaryota > Metazoa > Mollusca > Bivalvia > Unionida > Unionidae > Unio > Unio pictorum. The sequence goes on along the minus strand of JARLTB010000276.1, from coordinate 739,618 downwards.
CTAAATAATTATAAACGTCATTATCTGTAAAATTAGGAATGTTACACAGATCTTTCGTCCAGATATTCAATGACGACGGCAATGGCATTTTCTCACCAAGAGGAGTGACCAGTTTCTCGGTTGTCCTTAAATTGTGTCCCTGCTGATCGTTTAACGAAACACAATAAGCGAGTTCACGGAACGTTACTTCGCATGCGCAGTATTTTCACAGCTGTTTCCGGGTCAAAGGTTAAAATGACCCATATCACAGATATTTAGCAACGCAGTAAGCAGCACTTCAATCAGGTGACTATGGTAAGTATGTTTTACTCTCTGATTAGATAAAAGTTAACATATTATTTGCTGAACAAATTCTCTGAGGATGCAAGCTTAAACTTCTGACAGTAAACAGGCTATAACTTGTAGTTATAATTCAAATAAATTTTTCGGCAGTGACAGGAGAGTACTCTGTTTTCGAGTTTGTAATATATCAAGTCGACTTGTGCCCGCCTATCATATACATATATATATATATATATATATATATATATATATATATATATATATATATATATATATATAATCTTGTAATATCAACACCAGCATATGAGCTTTTCCTGTTCTTGTTATGAATTTCTGGGAATATTCATCTTTACTTTTATTTACAGAATACAAAATGCCAAGCAGTCAAAGTGGTGCAGTTATAGGATGCAGCATTAAAAAAGCATATAAAGGACTGGCATAATGAGTACTGCAAACTTCACAAGCGAAAAAGGATGTTTTGTGAATGCATATGCCCTATTAAACTGTATCCATTCCCAACGGAGATGAAAGATTCAGAAAAGAGGAAAAAAATGGATCACAAACATCCGTAGGACATCACCAGCAAGTAAAAAGACGTGGACTCCAAAGCCAGAGGATATGGTGTGTAACAAACATTTCTTGCACGGATGCCCCACTCCAGAAAACCCCGATCCGAATTTAGTTATGGTTCATGACAAAATAAAATCAAAATCTGCACGGAAAGTACTGTGTAAAATTGAGCCAAAATTGGAACAGCAGTCATTGCACAAATGGAAAATATGCAAAGTTCAATCTGGAGTACAATTTGATAATACAGAGAACATTAGTATGTGCTAGAATCATGCAAGTTCATCTGATATTCACACTCACAGAGATGTAGAAGTGCAGACTGACATGAAAGTGATCTCATATATCTGTGTTCAGACTGAGTATCATGAAAACACACAGCAGTTTGATCACAGTTATTCAGTACAGAATTGTGATAACTGTAGAATGAAAGATAAAGTAATGAATTCCTTGACACAAAAACTAAGAAAAAATAACCAGAAATTACGAGGTTCAGTGGAGTACAGGTACTTAGAGAATGATAAAAAAAATTAGATTTTACACTGGAATTCATGACAAAACTACTTTGTATGCCCTATATGGATTCCTTTCTTCTGATGCTGAAAATCTGCGTTACTGGAAGGGAAAGAAGACATCACAGTCTGTTAACAAAAGACGTATAACTTACCTCTGTAAATAATAAGCGAATTCTATCAGCAAAGGATGAACTTGTCCTTGTTTTAATGAAACTTCGCTTAGGACTCACAAGTGAAGATACAGCAGATAGATTCAGCATATCTAAGGGATTGTGCTCTCAGATTATTAATACCTGGGTCGAATTCCTGTCAGATAAATTGAGAGGTTTGGTCCACTTTCCTCCAAAGGAAGTGGTTATGCGTAATATTCCAAACGCGTTCAAAAATGAATATGCAAATACAAGGGGCATCATAGATTGTACAGATATTTATTGAGCGTCCCAAAGATCTGTATATACAGGCAGTGACATGGTCTGATTACAAAAAGCATAACACTGTAAAATTTCTTGTTGAAATAACTCCATTAGGTATGATGAGTTACATATCTGGAACATGGGGCGGGAGGGCATCAGATAAGCAAATTGTTGTAGAGTCAGGCTTTCTAAATTTGCTATATCCATATGACCTAGTTATGGCAGATAAAAGATTCCCAATTAAAGAAGAACTATTGCTACGTCGTGCTCGTCTTGCCATTCCACCTGGTGCACGGCGTAAGGAGCAAATGGCCTCACGTGATGTTAAAATAACCAAAAAAGTTGCAAATCTTAGGATTCATGTGGAACGAGTAATCAACCGACTTAAAATGTTCAAAATTTTGAAGGAAACTCTTCCAATTACACTGCTACCAATTACTGATGACATTATCAATGTAATTGCTGCATTGTGTAATTTGCTTCCACCTTTAGTCAGCTCTGAATGAATCCAGAAATATCACCACAGTTACATTAGGTTCTCTGATGTAACATGTTCATTGTCACTATTATCAAAACTAAGTAAAAAAAAAATTATAATACAAGAAAGGTAATAGACTTGATGAGTATTTTCCTGTCTTGACTTCAAACTTGATAAATGAAATTTTTGTTCAACTATTTACAAAAGACAGTAGAAGTCAATAGGAGCCATACTTTAGAATATGTACAGAGAAAAAGAGAAGGAATGGCATTTTTTTTAGGAATTTTAATGGTATACATCCATGATAAATAAAAATATCTCTCACCAGTATAGCAGCATTGAAATACATGTAGTCATTAATGTTCAACTCATTCTTCATGAGTAGCATTATAATGGTACCATGTAAGCCATCTTTTAGTGATTTACATTTGCATTGTTGGTACTTGTATACTTAAATAAACTGTAAACTAATGCATTGTTTGTTTTATGTGTAGATATTTATCATGCTTAAATAACTATAAAACAATGATTTCACATACCAAAGTTCATAGTGACTGCTTTCAGTAATGAGAAAATCAGACTATAACAAAAAATGTCATAAAACACCTTTACATTACACAAATGTTCAAAGGAGTTCCACATTTCGTATGCAACAAAAACATGTCTTTATTAAGCATCTTTCACAAAACCATTTGTCAAGTTCAACTTCTTTGCTTTTGTGGGTGATATGCAGGCACTTCCAATGGAAGCATGTTTTACAATTATCACAACAAATACTGTTATCATCATCAGTCACAATATCCTCGGGTTCCTTGCAAATTGAATCACACAGCCCGCAAATGACATTATTATGCATTGTTTTAATGCAATTTCTCTCGTTTCCTCATTGTTCGTGAGACTGCAGTTGCCTTTGCATTTAGGTTGTGGACCATGGGATCTTTGGATACATCACTGTTTTTTTTGTAAACATGGTAGTGTCTTCTTCTCACTGCATATAGTTGCATTACAGAGCAGTCTGGGTGCAACATGTTTTGTGAAGAAATGCACCCTTTGGTTTCAAACCTTCCCAAACTCTGGATCAAATGGAACTTTTTCCTGGTAGTGACCTTTTGTGGTGTACACATAAAAATCACACCATTTTCTACCACTTATGGCCATAACTCCTTGAATCTGCATGTAGTATGCATGATTCCTATTAAGTCCACCATCATCCACATAAGAGGGTCTCACAACCTTTGGATCTGAGAGACGTATGGACCATGGACACTTGACTTCCAGTGCTCCAACACCACAACAGTCGCACTGTAACAACAAATTAGGGCTAGCACCCAGAAATGGCTCATCAGCATCAAGTAGAAGGCCAGTATCTCGTGAGATAACATTGCGATGCCCACCCATCTCTCAACTGTCGAAGATAATTTCTTTTAGCCACCGCTTCCTTCTCATGACCCCACTTGATGGCAGGTATACAAATAATGTGATCTTTTCCACCAAGAATCTCTGCAAGCAGAGATTTGCTTACAGGTTTACCATGGTCCATCATGTTGACATTTGATACCACTCTGTCAAAATTTGATGATGAAATTCGTCCCTTCCGCTGATTTTTCCATTCCTGGCTCAAACTTTGATTGCAAGTAAATTTTTCAATTTCTTCAATTAGATTTTTCAAATCTCTAATTTTTCCCAAACACTCTGGCACAGATTTGGAAGATAATGACAAAGTTTCCATATCACTGGGATCTGACATATTTTTTGCTCTTCAGGAGCTGGATCTTGAAACTGAATACATTCATCTCTCTCTCTCTGTGACAACAGCAAGGAAAACAAAAAGGTTAGATAAAGAAGTATAAATTCAGTTCTACTCACCCAGCAAAACGTACAGTAAGCTCCTTCTGACAGCATCCGATTTCTTCTCTGCACAAATCCAAACCTTCTGTGGCTCTGAATTTAGATGTTGGGATGGCTTGCAGAAAGCAGCAAGAAAACAGCATAATGAGATATGCTGTATTGGGTGATAAAATATTTCCTGGAGCCAACTTGATGTGTAATAACTGAATGCCTCTCCTTCCTTGTAATCGCCCATGAGTCGGTTTGACAGTTCATCTGGCTGTCCCGTAAGCTTGAGAAAGTTTGTAATGTCCCAATACATGATGGGAGGCCACATTGTCATTCCATCTTTCTCACCTGTCCACTCATTTGATTTCAGCAGCATAGGGTCAGGTAAATACCCATCTTCTGTCATAAAAAGTGAGTTGTACTCTAGTCGTTTTTCTCTGTCAACTTCTTCCTGAGTTGGTAATAAGGGTAGCTTTTGTTCACTCGCTACAAATACTCTAGAACAACGAATTCCTTTTTTGTCCCCACTGTCGAAAGTCCCCTTTTCTTCAAAAACACCCTCAAGCTATCGACTTTCCATGCTTCTATACTGTCAAAAGACATTCTCATCGTTTAAAGACATCGCTGACTCTTGTTAAATGGCGTTTTGAATGAGGCTGTGAAGCTTGGGTCCCTTTGACCTTTCACTCGTGACGTTAAAACAAATATGGCGGCACACAGTATACTATCGTGAACTCGCTTATTTACATCTTGTAGGCCCAATTATTTAATCCCCTTCGCTCGCTTGACTAATTCTTCTTTTCTCCCGCTAACATTCTTCCCATGCTGTCTCAGATTTAAGTTCCGGGATTTTACACCTTTCCAAAGCGTCATCGTTTAAGTAGCTCATTGTAGCGAGTAATCTAAATCGATAAACATAGCCCCCGGAAGTTTATTAAGTGATGACAGCGCCACCTATCTAAGGGAAGTAAGTAACTTATTGGAAAGGGCTATACATTCGCTTCACGGTCGTTCCGTACCAAAGTCGATTCGTACCCAAATGAGTCGTTTCGTACCCACGGTGCTGGTCGTTTCGTACCCAATGCTATCGTCGTTTAAATATCATTAAAAGAAATTTCATACATATTTGTAATGTTACTTTTTTCCTTTGTTATAGATATACACATTAATAATAATAATAATAATAATAATAATAATAATAATTTGGACTATGTTACTAAATATTACTGTCTTACTTAAAGAATATTTTTCCTCAACTTTGAATCAAACATGAAGTTGTAAGCAGACTCTTCGTTTACAATAAAATTTACCATAAATATAAATGATTACGAATTCTTTCAAACAATTAATCATTCCATTACAATGTAATATAAATTAGTAGAATTCAGTAAAAACATGTTGCAAACATATGAACTTTATTTTTACGATCTCATACATTAAAATGCATATTCTTCTTTAAATATGTTTATGAATATAGACGGTACTTACCTATAATAAGAAAGTATTTTGTGGCCTAATAATAATAATAATATGATATGATAACATGATTTTCTTTACTTTAACTGGAATTGAAATTGAAATGTTATCAAATGCTAAAAATCCACGGATATCTAGTAAGTTTACGCTTTAAAGCTTAATGCAATTTCACACGTGTTTGATTATGTATTTGTTTGTTTTTTATTTATTTTGAAATAATTAAAAAAATTAATGGTATTTAGAATTGGTTTTCACAGCCACATATGTTTTAGTATAAAGAGCATATGGCAAACTTGGAGTTGTATACAATGAAATCAATTTAGCGTTAAGCCAAAAGCATAAGCACAGCAAACGCATTGGCTCTAGAAAAGGGAAGTTCTTATCATCAGCATTCAAGAAGTCCGGGTTAGTCGTCCCACCCACCATCCCCCTCCTAACCTCCTGTTCATTTTTTTTTTAAAGATTAGAACTCTGTTGCGGTACCCGGACCTCGAACCGGAAGTCCTATTTTGCGCCACCCAGAAACCAAACCGAAAGTGGTTACTGCGCATGCGCAATATGGCGAGAGCCACGTTTCCTGGCAGCCATTATGAACGATGTTCACTGATTATAGTTCACTGATTATAGTTCATTGATTATTGCTCACTTTTTTACTGCGCATGGCATGACGTAACAACCTACGTCAGACCGCTCAAACACTGCTGCCTTCTCACAATTACTCCAGCTGTCGTCGAGTAAACATGGATTAAGAGAAATAAAAGAAAGTTTTAAGAAAAATTTGACAATCTGGGCACCATTGCCAATATGCTTAATGGAACGAGCACAGGTTGCAAAGAATTACATGTATGTGCACTTAAATTACAAATTAAAAACAGTAGACATAAAAAATGCAACACTAAAAAAAATAGATAACGATATTATTAAATACTTATGGGCTTTTAAAATACATTACACAAACAAAGATACTCTATACAGGGAGGGGAAGAGGGGAGGTCTAGGTCTCCCCCACCCCACCCTAATTAAATACACCAACATTTTAAATAGATTTAAGGAGATTCAAGTGGAGCCAAAAATAGCTTGGCAAGGGCTCTACATATATTATTTTGGTTTCTCTATGAAGCAGAGAAATGACATATATAGGAATAATAAATTAACAAAAATCTTAGATGTGCCAAGAAAATTAAGATCAATAAAAGATTTATTGTTTAAATATAGGGATGTTAAAGAATTTTGGGATATTGATACAAAATGCACATACAGATGGCTAGCACAAAACACAATAAATAAGGACAAAAATAAGGTAGAACAAAAAAACATGAATATTAACTGGGATAGGGCATGGGGAAACTGGGTCAAAATTCGATCCATTAAAATGAAAAGTACCTTGTTCAAATACATGCATGATGCATGGTTGACAGGGGAAATAGCAGTGCGACGGCATATGATCGCAGTGTCGCCAAAATGTCCACTATGCAAAAACTTTTCTTTTTCCAAAAAACATGTTATGACCGAATGTCTAACAAATATAACTGATAGAAACAAAATTGTGAATAACATTATACAAAATCAATTATATAGCAATATACAAATATTATATTTAGATGGCAAATTTCAAAAGATACTGTTAGACGAAATAACCTCATTTATAATTAGGAATATGATAGCATGCGGACCAATAAAAAATTATGGGGAAAATTTTAGATAAGGAGGGTTCAGGGAACTCAGGAGGAGAAAAGTACGAGCAATGAGAGCACGGGGCTATATCACATGGCGCTACGCGAAGTGGACAGGCCCGTGACAGAGTTTGGAATAAAGCTCACCTAGAGACATATCCACTATCAAAACAACTCACGGATTAGATAGGCTGTATAGTTTAGAATTGTTTCTTTTCCCAACAAAGCATGCTATCATATGAAATCACTGGTGATTTAATTGTTTACTCTGTGGAGATTGTGAAAATCTACACAGAAAGCCCGTTTAAAGGGAAATATAAAATAATCTTTTGGAATGGAATAAGGAATTAATAATAAATAAATAAAGATCACAAAAACAGATCGAAACGGGTGAAGTACAAACAATAATAAAAAAATTGTACGAATCCCATTTCGATCCAAGTGATCTAGTATATAAATAAGGAACTTACCAAACATGGAACATAATAGAACTAACATTAAAACAATAGATTGGTTTCAACCATTTTAAATTAAAACTAAGACACCATGTTTAGTACCAAATTCAAAATTTTTAAAGTAATTAAATACAACTTAAATATATATATATTGAAATAAATACCGTTTAGTGGTATTTATATGGTTAGAAAAACTGGGAAATTTTTGACAAGAATGGCTATCCTTACAAAAACATACAGTATTCATATGAATACATATAGCAACATACACATAGCACAACACAAATAGCATACACAGGATACAGGAAAACCCCTAGCCAGGGTTAACTTTAAAAGATAAAGACAGACACCCATGATGGACCTTTAGGTTCGGGTGGAAATGTCATAGGAAAACACTAAGGACCAAAATATCCTCCTATTATCATATAATCCCGATGGGAAAAAATTAAGGATAGGTTTAAATTAAATGGAATTTATTAAAAAACACAAAACTACATATCGGGGGGAACACACTCACACATGAAACTTTTTTATTAGTTTTTTCAATAGGGGGAGGGGGCATCTGTCTGGTGCCCCCAAAAAAAAAAAAAAAAAAAAAACATGGATTACATTCAATGGAACAATTTTTTTTGGAACAGTGATTTATCCACTTATACCAAACTTCCAACTGAAAGAATCATGGATTAAATGTGAAAGTAGAGTATTCTACAACAATTTCACAGGAGAGGACATGAATGACAAGGATATCATGCGTGCATACAAAGTATGTGATGAAATATGTACTTTTTTTACGAAAATTACAACATGGCTACCTGGTACATCATGACCTGAAAGGCTCAAAATTTTCCTTCACCGCCGAAACACATTACCATTTAGTGTAGGAAATAAAACACGCCGAAGGAAAAACAAGAACCAAAGACAATGGAATATGGCAAATTAACTTTTTCCAGAAATTGAGTAAATGTTGTGATTGTTTGTTTGTTTGCTTGAATTTTAACGGCGCACCAGCACTTTTAGGCTATTTAGCGCCATACAATAGGTTAGATGTTCAAAAATGAGAAAGGTTTAACATCGACCAGCGATATGAAAAACAATATAAAATGGTAAGATGTTGGTGACAGGAAAATATGAAGCTTCCCAATCAACGGGAGATGTAAATGGTGTTATGTTGATGATAAGATGTTGTAAATAAAAGGTGATATTTGCATTAGATAAAAATATTCTACGTGATGGCATACAAGTTATAGTTTAAAATAGAGATTTACTTCCTTTAGGAAATCTAAAATACAAGTGATTTGTATTGTATCAAAAAGTTCCTTCATGTCATGTACATTATAGTATTTAACACGCGTAGGTTGCAGGTCGAAACACTCGGTCATAAAGTGTTTAACAGTGAATGGCTCATTGCAAGAAACGCACTCTGGTGGATCTTCACCTTTCAGTATGTGGGAGTGTAAATGTTGTGACATGAACCTATTCGGAATCAAATCTGAGCATGTACGATACATTGAAAACATGACGAAAACTAATAGGAACAACTTCTATTTCAATGGACAGACACTACGTAGAAACCCCAGTAAAGGATTCCGGGGAAAAGTCCTTAGCAGGAACAAAAACAAAAAGTGAGGACAAAGAAGACGAGGAGCCCCCCCACCCCCAAACGTCAGAAGGTAGAAAACAATGGAAAGCAACAGCAAAGAACACCAGGAGATAAGTTAAAACTACTCATGGACTTTATGAGAAAATACAAAAGAAACGACATTCACAAACTGCTTAAAGAAGCCCTAAAGAAAGACAACCAAGAGGATTTCGACATTCTTCTAGACATCTTAGCAGTACCTAGTAACAGAATAGTGGCCCAAAACGCGGCAAAACTACTCAACACGGGTGAACCACGTGACTACGGTGAATTATTCAGGAGTCGTGCTTGTACACCTGAATTGTGTCCCTTCATGTTGGCCCCATTATCATAACCTTGCCCACGGATATCTGCAACATCAAGTCCTAATACCTCAAGTTCCTTCAGAATGGAGTTTAACAAGTTTTCTCCAGTGCTGCTTTGCACCACTAAAAACTTAATGAAGTGTTCATACACTCCTGCTGGGATGTTTGGCTTTGTACCATCAGCTACATATCTAATAACCAATGCCATTTGCTCTTGGTGACTGGTGTCAGGGGTGCAGTCAAGAATTATGGCATTGCTTGTAATTATGTTTTCAAAGCGTTGAAGCGACTTCTTCCGTCTCCTCCCACTGTCAACGGTATTGTTGCAGACTTTGAAGCAGGTTCGTACAGTAGTAGTAGTAAGAGTGGCTTTAGTTGTTGCTACTCACGTAATATTAATATAAAGAATTTTGTTATTCTTCTCCAATTATTAGCCAACTAAATACTTTTTCTTATTTTTACCGATGAACTGTTTTCAATATTCTGGCTAGCTGTTAGATTTCGCGCACACGCACAAACTTCGTCATCACATTAAATATTTAATTATTTAGGTATCTGGCTAGCTTTCCGGCGTGTTTATCCAGGAGTGCCTATCCACGGCTGTGCATTTCACCTGGGGCAAGCTATGTGGCGAAAACTTCAGGAATTGGGGTTGAGAACAGCCTACATTCAAGAAAAAAGTGTTCATCAGTTTTGCAGGAAGGTAATGCACAATATCGACATTCGAATGAATTGGCTAATGCGTGTTATAAATGACATTTGTCATTATGATGTGTTATCTTATAAACAAATTGCTTTCATTTTGTCTCTTTTTCAGGTGATGGCGTTACCATTTTTGCCCGCAGAACATATAGCCCCTGCCTTTGCCAGTCTAAAAACCGAGTCCAAGATGATTCCAGTATTATGTATTTGGGTTGACTATGTAGAATCAACCTGGATTACAAACAGCACATTCCCGATCGACTCGTGTTCTGTGTTTCGGAAATCGGTACGTACCAACAACGATGTAGAGGGTTGGCATCGAAGAATCAATGGTAAAGCCGGCAAAGCTAATCTTGCCTTCTATGTGCTATTTGGTCTTTTGTACGACGAAGCCAATTCAATTCAAAAAAAGCTAAAAAGATACCAGAAACAAAAATATCGACAAATGCAGGCGAGAATATTCTGGTGTGGGAAGAATATCAGAACGGCGTCATATCCTCTTCAAAATTACTGAGACGTTGCAGCAGTATATACGGCCCGACAACTGAATGACAAGGCAGTTTCACTGCAGTATGATACCATGCATATTGTAATTGTATTTTTTTTGTATGCATGTAATAAAATTCTAGAATGTACATTTGTGAATAATGTTGTTAGTCTCACTGTATGAAAAGTTGCCTGTACAAAAATATTTAAGTTTTACTTAAATACATGTAAAGATGTACAATGTATCAGTATCACCTTTAGAATATCTTTACATAACAAAAAGATGAAAGTTCATCTTTAGTCTCTGCAAAGACTATAAAAGCAGTTGAGTTGTCTTTACAAAAATTAAAGATATATTTTCAAGCAGTGTCTTTTGTTCTTAATGAATGATTGATTGATTGATTGATATTTAACGGCGCACCAGCACTTTTAGGCTATTTAGCGCCATACAACAGGTTGTATTTAAACATGGTTAAAAATACTAAAGGTTTAATATCGACCAGCGATATAGAAAAAAAAAATAGTTCAATATAAAATTGTAAGTTGTTGGTAACAGTAAAATATGAAGCTTCCCAATCAACGGGAGATGTAAATGGTGTATGTTGATGTAAATATGTTGTAAATAAGAGGTGATATTTGCATTAAATAAAAATGCACTAGGTGATGACATACAAGTTAAAGTTCAAGATAAAGATTTACTTCCTTCAGGAAATCTAAAATACAAGTGATAGATACAGTATCAAAAAGTTCCTTCATGTCATGTACATTATAGTACTTAGCACGTGTAGGTTGCAGGTCGGAACACTCGGTCATGAAGTGTTTAACAGTGAATGGTTCATTGCAAGAGACGCACTCTGGTGGATCTTCACCTTTTAGTATGTGGGAGTGGGTTATGTATGAATGACCGATTCTGAGTCTTGCAATGACAGTCTCCTCCCTACGGATAGTTCTGTAGGAAGGAGTCCATTCCCCCAGGGTTGGTTTGATGGCATGAAGTTTGTTGTTGACTGTATGATCCCATGACGTCTGCCACTTCTGACGCAGGTACCTTTTGATACAAGGTTTAAAATCAGTAAACGGTAGTTTAAAATCTGATGGTTCTTGGGATAGAGCCATCTTAGCAGCACGGTCTGCTTCTTCATTACCTCTAATACCAATATGGCTAGGTAGCCAACAATATACTATATTGTTGGAGGTACTAAGCGCTGTATTTTTGACGAGGAGATGGACTAATAATGGATTATCCAGTTTTCTATTGTGTAGCGACTGAAGCACTGATAAAGAGTCACAGAAGATAACACTATTTAAGACGCGTTTCTCTTCGATAAATTTGAGAGCAAGGTCTATTGCTGTGATTTCCGCTGAAAAAATGGACGCATTGTTTGGCAAGCGCACTTTGGTTATGTGCTTGCCACTAACGAAGGCTGCAGCAGCCTTTTCATCAACCTTTGATCCATCAGTATAAAATTTAGTGTAATTTGTAAAATCGTTGAGAAGTTCATGATAAGAGTTCAGGAATGTGGCAGGGTTGGTCTCAGATTTATTCCCATCGTGTAACGTAAAAATCACTTTGGGTTGCTTAAGTAGCCAAGGTGGTGTTTTCGAGACAAACGTTTTCTGAATTGTAGAGAAATTACTTTTGATATTGTCGAGGCTGGATGATATTCTAATGCCAAATGAAGGTATGGCATTTGGTTTGTTTTCGTATAAAGTTTTGTATTTTGGTTGAAATACAGCCGAAAAAGCAGGGTTCCGAGGGTTTGATCTTAATTTAAGAGCGTATTGTGCAGAAAGCATTTCTCTGCGAAGTGATAGTGGTGGCTCATTCGCTTCCGTGAGAAGGCTTTCACATGGAGATGTCTTAAATGCTCCTAGAGCGAGTCTTATTCCTTGATGATGAATTGGATCAAGCATTTTCAAATAGGACTTCCTAGCTGAACCATAAACAATGCATCCATAGTCTAGTATAGAACGGATAAATGTTCTATACAAATTAAGGAGTACTTTTTTATCAGCACCCCAGTCAGTGTGCGCAATTACTTTTAGTAAATTTAAAGCTTTTAAACATTTAGCTTTTAAATTCTTGATGTGTGGTATAAAAGTCAGCTTTCTGTCGAAGATAATACCCAAAAACTTTGTTTCCTCAACAACTGGAATACGTGTTCCATCCAGCGTGAGTTTAGGGTCATCATGATGTCTTCGCAATTGACAGAAATGCATGCATACTGTTTTCGATTTAGAAAATTTGAAACCGTTATTACTGGCCCAACATTGGATCTTATTGATATTTTGCTGGAGTTGCCTTTCAATTGTATGCATGTGCTTTGATCGATAACAAATTAAAAAATCATCTACATATAAAGAGCAATCCACACCGGGAGCCAAGCACTTGGTGATGCTATTGATTTTGATATTAAATAGAGTCACAGATAAAATACTGCCCTGGGGCACACCCATCTCTTGCTGGTGCATATCGGAGAGGGTAGAGCCCACTCGTACTTTGAATTCTCTGTCTGAGAGAAAACTGGAGATGAAAGCGGGCAGGCGGCCTTTTAGACCTAGATCGTGCAGGTCATTTAGTATCCCGTACTTCCATGTTGTGTCATAGGCCTTTTCTAAATCAAAGAAGACTGCTACTAAATGTTCCTTCTTGATAAATGCATCGCGAATAAATGTTTCCAGTCTAACCAGATGATCGTTTGTACTACGACCAGAACGGAAACCGCTTTGGAAAGAAGATATTAAATTGTTACTTTCCAAGTACCATACAAGCCGAGAATTAATCATTCGTTCCATTGTTTTGCATACGCAGCTTGTGAGTGCAATGGGCCGATAGCTGTTAGGATCTTCGCTGTCTTTGCCTGGTTTGGGAATCGGTATTACTATTGCTTCTTTCCAGCTCTTAGGTACATTACCAGCAATCCATAAATCATTGAAGATTTTCAGTAGTAATGTCAGAGAAGATTCTGGCAGGCGTTTCAAAAACTGGTAATGGACTTCGTCGGGCCCAGCGGATGTATCGTGGGCCTTGTCTAAAGCCTCCCTAAGCTCCATTAAAGAAAACAGCTGGTTATAGCTTTCAGAGTTGTTAGATGTAAACTTTAAACGTGACTTTTCTTTTTGAGATTTTAATCTTCGAAAGGTTTCTGAATAATTAGTTGATGACGAGTTTTTTGAGAAACTATTGGCAAGAATATTTGCTATGTCACGTTTCGAATTAAAATTATTATTGTTTGTTTTCAGTTGTCGAATAGAATTGTGTTTACCCTTTCCATTTATTTTGCGAATAGTATCCCAAACTTGTTTCATTGAGGAACGAGAGTTTATAGAAGAAACATATTTCTTCCAGGATGTACGTTTACATTCTTTGATTGTGCGTCGTGTTTTAGCCCGCACAATACGATATTTGTTTAGATTTTCGGGCGTAGGACGAGTGTTGAATTGTTTTAATGCTTCTCGGCGTTGTCTAATGGCCTCTTTGCATTCCTTGGTTACCCAAGGTTTTTGCGGTTTTTTACTGTTCGGTGAGGACTTAGGAATAGATTCATCTGCAATTGAAATTAGAATTGAAGTAAAATGCTGTATAGGATTAACAGCGTTGAATATTGTATCATTATTTAGTCTAGTTTGACATAGCGTTTCAAAGTAAGCCCAGTCAGCTTTCTTTATATTCCATTGTGGAATTGCGTCATCAATTTTAGTGTTATTTTCAAGAGTGATTGGAAAATGATCACTACTGTGAAGGTCATCAGCGACCTTCCATTCATAGTCCAAAAGCAATGAAGGAGAGCAAATTGTTAAATCAATGGACGTGTACGTACCCGTTCCTGGGTGTAAATATGTCGATGAGTTAGTATTATATAGACACAGATCATGTCTAGAAAGGAAATCTTCTACTTTATGGCCTCTGTCGTTTATGTGATTCGATCCCCATAGGATGTTATGGGCATTAAAATCCCCGAGTAAAATGAAGGGTGTGGGAAGTTGTTGAACAATATTGTCTAATTCATTTGGTACTAGTTTGGTGTTTGGTGATAAGTAAATAGAGCAAAATGTAATCACTCGATGTAAGGTGACGCTTACAGCAATAGCTTGTAAATTTGTATTTAAAGGAATGACTCTGTGAGGGGCTCTATTGTTCACAATAACAGAGACTCCTCCTGAGGCCCTGTCAGCGTTTTGTAAGTACGTGTTGAACAGGGAAAAGTTTTTAAATGTAATTTTATCTGTGTCTTTCAGGAATGTTTCCTGTAAACATAGTACAGCGGGATCATGTTCATTTAAAAGCAGAAGAATATCATTGTAGTTTGCTTTCAGTCCTCGACAGTTCCATTGTATGATGGTGTTCTTCATTATAAAGTTATGCTGGAGATTCTGGATCTAGGTAGGACTATTCGCGGAGAAAATGTGTTGTTATTTGTCTGGAGGAAGTACGGGAGTATATTTGGTTTTGCTAGGTTTGGAGGAACCTTGAGTACATGGAGCAGTTTCTTCTGCATCCATACTCTCAAGTTCTCCAAACATATTGTAAAGTTTAATGGGGTCATCTGACCCCTTTTGCTGCTTATTTGTTTGTTGTTTTTGTTTATTTTTTTGAGCTTTTGGTGGTGGGTTGTTATTAAATGTTGTCTGAGTTGATGCTGTGCTTTTCTGTGGTTGGTAATTAGGGATGTTGGCACTTGTTGAATCGGGCTGATCTGTCTGTGTTTGTGCGTCCTTGGTGATTTTGGGGTTGTGTTTCACAACTGTGGAGAAGGATGGGCCAGGAAGGGATGTTCTTGCCTGGACAAGTTTTCTGGCCTCTGGGTAGGGTACGTTGGAGGAAAACTTTACCCTCTGAATTTCCTTCTCCTGTTTCCATGTATCACAATCCTTAGAATTGGCGTGATGCTCTTTGCCACAGTTGACACAGTGCGGAGTTGCTCTACAATCAGCTTCCTGATGAGAGTGGTCTCCGCATCGGCCACAGACCTTGACTCTGGAACATCGGTCTTCGTGATGGCCGTATTTCTGACACTTGTAGCATCGAAGAGGATTTGGTATGTAAATCTCAACCTTTACTTGCAGAAACCCAACCTTGACCACTTTGGGCACTGTCGGTTTATTAAAGGTGAGTACAAATGTGTTGGTGTCCTGCAGGGTGTTATTACGTTTAATACGTATTCTACGTACTGCAGTGACACCTTCATGTTTCATCCCCTCGATGATATCTGTGTCGTTGACTCCAGCCAAGTCACGACACCGCATCACGCCTTTAGACGTATTCAATGAAGTGTGAGCGAATGAGGTTACTGGAATGTTGAAGAATGTTTTCATCTTTTTCAGATTTTCAGTTTGACTTTTTCGCTCACATTCAACGAGAAGACAGCCCGATTTCAATTTCTTGACACCTTTTGGTGTGCCGATCAAACCCATTAAAGTTTTTTCAATAACAAACGGAGATAGTGCAGCAATTTGTTTTTCAGCATCTGTTGATTGTATGACCATGAAGCGTGGGAATGACTCCACACCACATGGTTCTTCATCAGAGTCGGATAGTGGTTTCGTTCGTTTGTTTTGGTTTTTTTTTGAATTTTCCATGATTTAGTTTTAAAGTTTCAGCACCCATGCTCCCCGCCCACCATGGAGCCCAACAAGGGGACACTTTTCAAGTGCCAGGGATACACAGATGCTATACTCGTTAGATAAAATTACCTAGGATCGGCAAAATTACCTCCCGATTGACCCGTTAAGCCACCGCTATCTGGAAGGTCCTCTAGTACTTTTTGAAAATGAATGCTAGAATGATAGAATGAAGGGGCAACGGTGGTATCAAGAGAGATACAATAAAGATAAAGAAGGTGATCCAGTAAAGAGAGACCTCCCAGTGCTCGGCGTGACCAGCCGATTTGTCGAGACCGGGCCCATCTCGACCACCCGTCTAAGAGAAGTAGAGGCCAAAGTAGTGTATTGCATCGGAAAAGCCTCCGCTCAACTACCAGGATCCTTTCCTCCTCCGACACGGGTCGCAACCCACGGCAAACAGGTCGCCTCTACTTAGTCGCCTTTTACGACACGTGGCGAGGCACGTCGGGCCAATTCTACATCCCCGAACCCGCAGGGGGATCTTAATGAAACCTTTCAAGCTAATAATTTGACTTACTGAGACATCTCCTTCAGTCATTCTTTGGATGGTAATTTTTACTGTTCTAATCTGGGAATAAAATAAGCTGTATTGAATAAGTTTCACTACTGGCTCAAACAAAGCATGCATACATATCTTAGATTATTTATAAAATTTAAAACAACAAAGTAAATATATAAAATGCAGTGACATATTAAATTTCTCTCTCTCTCTCTCTCTCTCATTTATGTGGAAGATAACAAAAATGAGCAAAAATGTCCACATGTATGCCAATGCGATCGATTGTCCCCCCACCCCCACCCCCGGCATGGTTACCCGTATAATATGCCATGTTCAACACTTTAAAGCAACACAAATAAAAAATAAACAGCAGTAATAGGAGAAAAGAAACTTACACAAACAACACTACTGTATCTGCATCCAGCCCCATTTAATAATCTTTCTTCTAGCGTAAAATGACAGGCGTAACAATCTGGTGGTACTCAGTCCGCTCTAAAAAGAGGCGATGCCAAGTCACCATATTACTGATTCAAACAAAGCATTCTTATATATCTTAGATAATTAAATCTGTTTCAAAACAACAAAGTAAATATATGCAAAAAGTAGAGCCAAATGAAAGCTCTCATATAACATTAATAGTCTCTCTCTCTCTCTCTCTGTTATGTGGAGGATAAAAAAAGTGACCAAATATATACACAAGTATGATAGTGCGATCGGCTGCTCCCCCCCCCCCCTACCCGTAAGACGTATCACATGTTGATCTTGATTTTAGTGCTACGTCTTACGAGCCGAATGACGCCATAGTGTAGTTAGTTCCGATGTCGTCGACATATCGAACATACTTGGCAACCTATATAGACACTCTTCCACTAATATATGTTTAATTAATTATACTTACTACGCTGTTTTAATCCAAATGGAATCAATAGTTGACACTTGCAAACGGACCCATTTTTTGTTCAGTTGACATACATTTGAATTTGCTGAAATGCGACAGTTGTCGAGGTATGCCGAAGTATGTTTAAGTTAGGTTCTAATCGGAAAATAGTTTTTGAACGAAACGAAATATTGCTTGCTGTTCAAATAGGCAATATAGAAATAACCATACGGAATCCGTATACCTCTTAAAGAAAGGTGTTGTGTGTCGTTAAACTTGTATTTGTTTCTTCTAATTGTGTATGATATACAGTTAAATAGATAGGTATGCAGCTATGTAGATAGATACATAATTAAATAAATAGCTTGGATACATATGGAAATACTCCACCTGAAATGTATTTTCAAGTGACTATTTTGCGTTTTTTCTCTTAAACTGATGATGGCATGTATAATACGTACAAATGCATCTGTGTAGATTTACTGATTGTAATTGAGTAAAATTGAGTCAATGAAACAAATTAACGAGGCAATCGTCCTTCATATATAAATGGAATGATCTTATTATTTATAAGAAAAATATGAATATGATAATGAACATTTTTAACATTTGCAAAGGTATTTATGAAACATACATACATACACACACGCATGCACTAACACACACACACACTCATACATACATATCCGTCCGTTTAAGTTATAAGATGTGGATAATATTATATTTAAATTAAAAACTATATTTTCTTCTTCCCTTTTGTCTATTGAATATGACAAGTGTTACAACAATTTACACACACATGCGCTCGCGCTTTACAAATTTACATATGAATTTGCAATATTTTTTTCCGTTTGTCAAATTTGCTTGATAACTTTCTTGTTTGTTTACTTGAATTTTAACGGCGCACCAGCACTTTTAGGCTATTTAGCGCCATACAATACGTTAGATGTTCAAAAACAAGAAAGGTTTAACATCGACCAGCGATATATATAAAAAAAACAATAGTTAAATATAAAATGGTAAGATGTTGGTAACAGGAAAATATGAAGCTTCCCAATCAACGGGAGATGTAAATGGTGTTATGTTGATGATAAGATGTTGTAAATAAAAGGTGATATTTGTATTAGATAAAAATATTCTACGTGATGGCATACAAGTTATAGTTTAAAATAGAGATTTACTTCCTTTAGGAAATCTAAAATACAAGTGATTTGTATTGTATCAAAAAGTTCCTTCATGTCATGCACATTATAGTATTTAACACGCGTAGGTTGCAGGTCGGTACACTCGGTCATAAAGTGTTTAACTGTGAATGGCTCATTGCAAGAAACGCACTCTGGTGGATCTTCACCTTTCAGTATGTGGGAGTGGGTAATGTATGTATGACCGATTCTGATTCTTGCAATGACAACCTCCTCCCTACGGATAGCTCTGTAGGAAGGAGTCCATTCTCCCAGGGTTGGTTTGATGGCATGAAGTTTGTTATTGACTGCATCATCCCATGACGCCTGCCACTTCTGACGTAGGTACTTTTTGATACAAGGTTTAAAATCAGTAAAAGGTAATTTAAAATCCGATGGTTCTTGGGATAGAGCCATCTTAGCAGCCCGGTCTGCTTCTTCATTACCTCTAATACCAATATGGCTAGGTAGCCAACAGTATACTATGTTGTAGGACTTACTAAGCTCAGAGTTTTTGACGAGAATATCGACTAGTAATGGATTATCCAGTTTTCTATGGTGTAGCGACTGAAGTACTGACAGAGAGTCACAGAAAATAATGCTATTTAAAATGCGCTTTTGTTCAATAAATTTCAGAGCAAGGTCTATTGCTCTGATTTCCGCTGAAAATATGGACGCATCGTTTGGCAAGCGCACTTTGGTTATGTGCTTGCCACTAACAAAGGCTGCAGCAGCCTTGTCATCAACTTTTGATCCATGAGTACATATTTTTGTGTAGTTTTTAAAATCGTTGAGGAGTTCATGATAAGAGTTCTGGAAAACGGCAGGATTCGTCTCAGATTTTCTCCCATCGTGCAACGTAAAAATCACTTTGGGTTGCTTAAGCAGCCAAGGTGGTGTTTCCGAGACAAACGTGTTCTGAACTGTAGGGAGATTAATTTTGATAGTGTCAAAACTGGATGATATTCTGATGCCAAATGAAGGTATGGCATTTGGTTTGTTTTCGTACAAAGTTTTGTATTTTGGTTGAAAAACAGCCGAAAAAGCAGGGTTCAGAGGATTTGATCTTAACCTAAGAGCGTACTGTATAGAAAGCATTTCTCTGCGGTGCGATAAGGTGGTTCATTCGCTTCCGCGAGAAGGCTTTCGCATGGAGATGTCTTGAATGCTCCTAGAGCAAGTCTTATTCCCTGATGATGAATTGGGTCAAGCATTTTCAAATAAGACTTCCTAGCTGAACCATAAACAATGCATCCATAGTCTAGTATAGAACGGATAAATGTTCTATACAAATTGAGGAGGACTTTTTTATCAGCACACCAGTCAGTGTGCGCAATTACTTTTTAGTAAATTTAAAGCTTTTAAGCATTTAGCTTTTAAATTCTTGATGTGTGGTATAAAAGTCAGTTTTCTGTCGAATACCCAAAAACTTTGTTTCCTCAACAACTGGAATAAGTGTTCCGTCCAGCGTGAGTTTAGGGTCATCATGATGTCTTCGCAATTGACAGAAATGCATGCATACTGTTTTCGATTTAGAAAATTTAAAACCATTATTACTGGCCCAATGGTGGATCTTATTGATATTTTGTTGAAGTTGCCTTTCAATTGTATGCATGTGCTTTGATCGATAACAAATTAAAAAATCGTCTACATATAAAGAGCAGTCCACACCGGGAGTTAAGCACTTAGTGATGCTATTGATTTTGATATTAAATAGCGTCACAGATAAAATACTGCCCTGGGGCACACCCATCTCTTGCTGGTGCATATCGGAGAGGGTAGAGCCCACGCGTACTTTGAATTCTCTGTCGGAGAGAAAACTGGAGATGAAAGCGGGCAGACGGCCTTTTAGACCTAGATCGTGCAGGTCATTTAGTATCCCGTACTTCCATGTTGTATCATAGGCCTTTTCTAAATCAAAGAAGACTGCTACTAAATGTTCCTTCTTGATCAATGCATCGCGAATAAATGTTTCCAGTCTAACCAGATGATCGTTAGTACTACGACCAGAACGGAAGCCACTTTGGAAAGGAGAAATTAAATTATTACTTTCCAAGTACCATACAAGCCGAGAATTAATCATTCGTTCCATTGTTTTGCATATGCAGCTTGTCAATGCAATAGGCCGATAGCTGTTAGGATCTTCGTTATCTTTGTCTGGTTTGGGAATCGGTATCACTGTTGCTTCTTTCCAGCTCTTAGGTACATTACCAGCAATCCATAAATCATTAAAGATTTTAAGAAGTAATGTGAGAGAAGATTCTGGGAGGTGTTTCAAGAACTGGTAATGTACTTCGTCAGGCCCAGCGGATGTATCATGGGCCTTGTCTAATGCCTCCCTAAGCTCCAATAAAGAAAACAGCTGGTTATAATTTTCAGTGTTGTTCGATTTAAATTTTAAACGTGACTTTTCTTTTTGAGATTTTAATCTTCTAAAGGCATCTGAGTAATTAGATGATGATGAGTTTTTCGAAAACTATCGGCAAGAATATTTGCTATGTCACGTTTCGAACTGAAATTGCTATTGTTTATTTTTAGATGTCGAATAGAATTGTGTTTCCTCTTTCCATTTATTTTTCGAATTGTATCCCAAACTTGTTTCATTGAGGAACGAGAGTTTAAAGAAGAAATATATTTCTTCCATGATGCACGTTTACATTCTTTGATTGTGCGTCGAGTTTTAGCCCGGGCAATACGATATTTATTTAAATTTTCGGGCGTTGGACGATTGTTGAATGTTTTTGATGCTTCTCGGCGTTGTCTAATGGCTTCTTTGCATTCCTTGGTTACCCAAGGTTTTTGCGATCTCTTACTGTTCGTTGAGGACTTAGGAATAGATTCATCTGCAATTGAAATTAAAGCGGAGGTAAAATGCTGTATAGGATTAACAGCGTTTAATACTGTATCATTATTTAGTCTAGTTTTACATAGTGTTTCAAACATAGCCCAGTCGACTTTCTTTATATTCCATTGTGGGATTGCGTCATCAATTTTGGAGTTATTTTCAAGAGTGATTGGAAAGTGTTCACTGCTGTGAAGGTCATCAGCGACCTTCCATTCATAGTCCAAAAGCAGTGAGGGAGAGCAAATTGTCAAATCTATGCATGTGTACGTACCGGTTCCTGGGTGTAAATATGTTGGTGAGTTGGTGTTATATAGACACAGATCGTGTCTAGAAATGAAATCTTCTATTTTATGGCCTCTGTCGTTTATGTGATTTGATCCCCATAAAATGTTATGGGCATTAAAATCCCCGAGTAAAACGAAGGGCGCGGGAAGTTGTTCAACAAGATTGTCTAATTCCTTTTGTACTAGGTTGGTGTTTGGTGGCAAGTAAATGGAACAAAAAGTAATCACTCGATGTAGAGTGACCCTTACAGCAATGGCTTGTAAATTTGTATTTAAAGGAACGACTCTGTGAGGGGCTCTATTGTTCACAGCAATAGAGACTCCTCCTGAGGCCCTGTCTGCGTTTTGAAAGTACGCATTAAACAGGGAAAAGTTTTTAAAAGTAATGTTATCGGTCTCTTTCAGGAATGTTTCCTGTAAACATAGTACAGCAGGATCGTGTTCATTTAAAAGCAGAAGAATATCATTGTAGTTTGTTTTAAGTCCTCGACAATTCCATTGTATGATGGTGTTCTTCATTCTAATGTTATGCTGGAGATTCTGGAACTAGGTTAGACTATTCGCGAAGGAAGTATGTGTTGTTATTTGTCTGGAGGAAGCACGGGAGTATATTTAGTTTTATTAGGTTTGGAGCTACTTTGAGTACACGGAGCAGTTTCTTCTGCATCCATGCTCTCAAAGTCTCCAAACCTGTTGTACAGTTTAATGGGGTCATTTGACCCCTTTTGCTGTTTATTTGTTTGTGCTTTGTGTTTCTGTCTTGGTGATTTTGGTGGTGGATTGTTATTAGTTGTAATAACTTTCTTAAATGTGATATGTACATGACTGGGTTCTTTAGTTTTGCCTCTGATCGGAAATTCTGGTACGTGTACGTCCTGTGGCATCTCCCAGAGATTTCACGTAAGAGTTCCTCACCCTTGAGTACTTTTACAAAAGTTTCAATATAATTTTTTCGGGAAAATCTTGATTTTACTGTCTTGGAACTTTCCGATTGGGAGACTAGTTGAATATATTTTGTCTAGTACAAGACCAACACCTCCAAAGTGAAAGAAGATATATTTAAGTATTTTACCAGATAGGTATGTACTTCTCTCTCTCACACACACACACACACACACACATATGTGGCTGTATCTGGGACTTATAACTATGTTAACCTAAGAGGCCTTTTAAGCAGACCCTTTGTTCGAAAATTTTATAAAGGATTTTATCTCTGTAACATTCCCCCATCGCCAGTTGTCTTGTGTATTGCATACAAATTTAAAATTAATTTGAAAGAAATTTTTGATAATTGCATACTTTAAGTTATTTTATTTTGCCAAATATACATTCCCGTACTGTATGTTTCCTATAATAGCCACTGTAATTTTAAAAAAAAATTGCATTTCATCAAAGACTTTCGTATCATTACTATTATTAATATATAAAATATTTCTCAATTTCGACTACACTGTCCCCGATTGCATCATCGGGTTTGTGCTTTCTACCTTAAAATGAGTTTTCCAATGAAACTCCTGTATCATGATTGTGTATATGATCTTATCGGTCTTTTCCGTCCATATTTTGTTATTTTTATATCACATAATGATATGTTTTATACGGTTAAAATTTCTTTTGGTTCAATGAGTTTGGCAAGTCTGTTGTTTTTGAAGATTTCTGGCAGTGTACTCAAAATATATCAGTAAGAATAAATTTATAATGATGTTCATGTATATATTTTTCTCTTTATTTTTTCGTATCATATTTTAGACAAAAGTAGTTTGCCTATATTGGAGCAGAGAGATGGACAAACCTTCCGCCAAACTCTCTCTCTCTCTCTCTCTAAAACGAACGACAATGATACAAGAATATAATCTTGAGTGTATAATTGTGATTTCGAGGAGAACAAAGGAAAGCGTCTGCTGTTATTATCTAACTATCCAAAGTATTCATAAAAGGATGGAGTGTATATTACAAGGTGTATGCAACTCAAGCTATCAAAACAGAACAAAGCGTCATGATGTCCATGACAGGAGATCAAAGGCAATTTTTCCACCCTTACATAACTAACTTTTGGGGAAAAGAGATACAATTACTATTATATATCGTCTTCAATAATTGACCACTCGTTCATAGACGAATGGCAGCACTAGAGTATAATACAAATTAATTTGAACTAGATTGTTTTGGGCATCATTGCTTGACGCCACCTTCATCATCCACTCCACCCTCACTAAATATAAGTGAAAGGATAAAAACAAAACTTTTCAAACAGTAGCTAAATAAGAATATTCTTGATACATCTGACATCGATTATAATCTCATTTATGTGATCTGAATGGCGCCAAATAAAACGTTCGATGTTTCATAAACTTGTTACACTTACATTTAAACTTGAAATCTGAGCAACATGTAGTAGGCATACGCAGGATAAAGTTCGTTTGTCTAATCCAGTGACATAAAATACTCACTCGCATGATAGAAAATTACGCACAGAGAAATTAGTGCGCTCAAAACAGGGACATTTTCCAATACACACGCAACAACATTTACATAAACTACATTGACAGTACATTCTCACATCCTTTGCATACTGGTACTGGCTCATTTGCATCTATGTGTTCTATGGACAGATGTTGCAAGATTTGCTTTCTAATGCACTTCTTTTCGACACTGGTGACTATTGTCGCGATATCTTTGCTGGTTGTTTTCATGGAAGTTGTAAATTTGTTATACAAAATAAAGCTCATGCCATTTCTACCATCCCTAGCACAACGTCCCGCTTCCTGCCAGTAAGTCAGAACAGATTTCGGACACCCTAAATGAATGACAAGATCAACATCTCGCATATCCATTCCCATACCTAATGCAACCGTTGCAACAATGCAACGAATGCTGCCATCCTTCCGTCTAAAATTATCAAGAATTCGTTCCTTGGATAATTGATGGGTACTTCTGTGAAACATTTCTATTAGTAGATGTTGTGAATCTTCCTTTTGATCGATATAGGCATAATGACCAAGATATTCTTTCATAGTGACAAAAACTTCAGCCACAGTGTCAATACTTCTGCAATAAATGATTGCTTTCTTTGATCGAACCCCTTTTTCTTTTATATGTTCCAAAAGCCACAACAGGTTTTCCTTGTAATCACGATTCTCCATTTCAATGAATATGTTGTGACGATCAGGAGATTTGATCACAATCTCTGTATCATCTTCATGGAGTTGTAGGAAGTTTAATATATGTTTTCACCTTGGCTGTAGTTGTTGCAGTAAGTGCCATAACCGGCACTTTCAGTATGCTTCTTAGTTCACCCAATCGCCGGAACTCGATCCTGAAATCTTCTCCCCACTCAGAAATACAATGGGCTTCGTCAAAAGCAAGTAGAATGCATTTCACCTGCCATACATTTGAACAAAATACATCTTTCCAATATGTTTTCAAGCAAGCTTCAGGAGAGCAAAAGACAAACTGATATTTTCCGTTTCTGATACCTGACAAATAAATTAAAATGGGAATCACGATTTGATAATATATGAAAGACATACAAATAATTTTCAATTAACCCGTTTCTTTATATCAGTTATCATTCTTATTGTAAGTATATATGTCAAATTGCAACAGTGTCAACATACTGAATATTAATACATTTCTTTGTAGTATGTAATTAATGACAAGTTATATGTCTGATTACAAAATTATACTTATATCATCACAAAAGATAAAGTAATGTTTAATTAGCTTACCTGTCACCACATTTTTGTCCATATTTCCAATGCTTTCAAGTCTGCAACAAGAAAAATTCCACTTTTGGAGAGATGCGATTTGTTCATCTACTAGTGACGTCAGTGGAGAAATAACCAATGTGATAGGGCCATCTTTTTCCTTCATCATAGTAGGTATTACTGTACATAGTTTTTCCATATCCAGTCGGAAGAAGTCCAAGAACGTTCTTGTGATTTAATATGGCGGATGCAATTAACAGCTGTTCATCTTTAATGTCCATATACATATTCCGAGCTATCTTTAACTCTTCCAACTTTTCCTTCAACACGCGTGGATCCATTGTATGTGCACAGTCTTCTATTTTGCCTCGTTTTAAATTCAATCCTCAGCTGGAAAAAGTTATATAATATCTGTAGCTCATGAAATTATTTAAATAAAACAGGACATGGATACTTGCTGTAACTGCAATCAGAGTTTCGAAAAGAAACCTGATGACAGAGGATACTATAGATTTTCGCTGGAGAACACAATTACAAACAAAATTGAAAATACTCGCGAGGCTCTTGTGAAGATAACTGGCTCCAGATTCACCCCCGTGTCATCAAAACACAGAGGAAACTTGTTGTGCACTAAGTGTTGGAGCGCACTAAATGAGACTGTAAATACCAATATGCTTTGAAGGAATTTTGGGGTAGGACAGATTCATATTCCTATATTGGGAAGAAAAGAGAACAGTGCGGACCGTCTGTTGAAAAGAAACCGCGTTATACAAGTACACCTGTAAAAGTAAGTATACACATAATTTTAAATTCGGTTATCATATTGTCACAACTGTCAAAATTGTAATTTTAAGGGTTCATAAATATAATTATATTTATAATATTCAAAATTCATTGAACATATATATTTTTCTTCACCTAAACTAAAGTTTAAAACATGCGATTATAATTATTAAAGTAGTAAAAAAAAAAGATGTCAAAGAGTTCAGTGCATGGTTTTTTATGTTAAATACATATTGCCGAAATGTACTTACTAGTATGTACCGGTACAGTAAATAAGTACCGTTAAGGTTAAAAAAGGAAACAAGTGCCTCTGTAAAATGATATACATGTAATTACGCCTACCTCTAATAAAATCTACATACATTACAACGTCGATTATCCAGACTTGTACGTGAGCAAGATAATTAACGTTATACTGTGAGAAAGAAAAGGATGTAATTGAGTGATCAGAAGATACGATTGAAGAGGAAGACCCACGAAAGGATGATAAAGAAAGTGCATTAACTGTATGGAACGATGAGCTACATCCTGGATTTACAGCTTGCTGGGACAACGTTGGGAAAAAGATATCAACACGCCATCCGACTCCAGATACATCCAACACATACATTAATATGGCGCTTGCATATATAGCTGTAAACCGTGTCCCTGCCACCCATCTCGATTGGAAGTTAAGAGCTAAAGCCTCAGATTTGGACATGCGATCTTTCCTGCCCAAGGAGGAAGACTTCCATGAACTACGACAACGAATGACTATTGGTTCAGAGAATCATCACTCGCCATCTTGACTGGTTCAACCAGTTCTTCTGTGATTGCTCTATACCACATTTATTACATGAGCATTCAAAGGAATCAAGTGAGAGAAGTGTCATGATAAATTTCGGTGCGTTTCAAGAAGAACCATCATCTACCCAGGGTGCAATAGCCATTTATGAACATTTACAAAAATATGTACCTTCTGTAGATGGCCAGCCATACACAACAGTAGTTTATGGCGATGGTCTAAGTTGTGAGCGTGGAAATGACGCACAACGGGCACGAACAAATGGATTGAATCCATGGGAGCGCTTAGAAGGACTGGAACCTTCACCATAAGAGTTTCACAAGGAAATGCTACTTTTGCATGATCACTATGACGAATTTTTATTTTCGGGTCCAGAGTGGCCGAGTGGTCTAAAGCGCTGTCCGTTACGGACCACTGCCATCTCACCTCTGTCTGCATGTGTTCGAGTCTAAGATTCGGCAAATGTAGTTATGTGAGAAAGCTTGCCAGTAGCTTCTCGTGGGTCGGTGGTTCTTTCCGGGGTTTGTCCGGTTTCTTCCTCCACCATTAATACTGGCCGCCATGTATAGTCTATATTGTGCTAAAAAATGGCGTTAAACCATAAAAAATAAAAAACAAAACAATGACGAATTTTTCAAGGGCTCAAGCGCAACAGACAGAGGAACCCTTGCTCATTTAAAAAATGTTTTTAATTTCCGCCAAGTCAAGACTGATATAAGTGAAAACTTTGCCCATGCCTGGGAACTTATGTGCCTTGTAACGGAAGGGTTGGTTTTACTCCTTGCCATGGATCAGCTGAATATGCAGGACAAATACAGTCGACCGTCAGATGCCCCTTCGTCAATCGAAGATGCAGATTTTGATGAAAGGAAACATTACTTGCAAAAGGTCAGCGATAATATAGTATGCAAAGTTTGGCATACATTGGACACAAAAACACTCACGAAACCAGATGATGCTGCATCGGTAGGATTTTGCTGTGATGAAGAGAAAGACGATGACTTTATTCGATGTGAACTAAGAGGAAACTGTCTGAATGGAGAGTGGTTTCATTACTCGTGTGTGAACGTTGATAGGGATAATATACCCACAGAATGGTATTGTAGTGAAGACTGTAGACAGAAGATCCAACGACCAACCCAACATTACAATTACTGTTCATGCCATACAGATCTTGGTGCAGATGAGCCCATGATAGGATGTAATGCTCAAAACAAATGCTTAGGTAAAGAATGGTATCATCTTGTTTGTCTTGGAATGACTGTCTAAGTGCCAAAAGGGAAATGGTACTGCTCGTATTGCAAAAAGTATCCTAAGAACAAGACTCAACATCGGAGCAAAGCATGCAGGAAAAAAGGGTTAAAGATGTCAAAAAGAGAGGAAGATCATTTACTGGAGGATGACCACGTTTACAATTATTCATTGGGGATGTTATGGAGTGGTCTTAATCTTCTTTGTAGACGCGATGCTGTGCGAGAAGCGGATGGCGAGGCTATGCTGTCACACTGGCGCCTGGATTTAATACATTTTTTTCGCAAAGAGACACCCAAAATACCTGATTCTCGCACATCGCCTGATTGCTGCCACAAATGGTTGGTTACCTGAAAAACTACGGCATGAAATTACATGGAACAGGACAGTCAATTATGGAAGAGGTATTGGCAGAAACCTTCCCATGGACCTCATGAATGAAGTCCTAAACAGGCTATTCAAGGATCAGTTGCAAGGAGCTAAAGGTCGATACACTGAAAATACAATTAGTAGGTGTAGTCAAATCGTAGGTCCTTTGGGATAAGCGCTTGATGTTCTTTTTGACGATAAGTTGGTAGAAAATGAGATTTTCAGGCACCGAAGAAGGAGTCACAACAGGGACGGCAATGTTGAGAAGATGGTTCGCTTTCTTGTGGGGGAGAATCTTTTCAATTTTGTGCCTGGCAGGCAGTACTGAGCTTTTCCATATCATAAGCACGATATTAATCCAAGACATCCTGGCAAATTCATTCCCAAACTCAAGGAACTTTCTAAACGACTAGATAGAGCCAGGTCTATCGTTATAAATAATTAACATAAAGTGGATTTTATCATTGCGTTATTTTTTCTAATGAACATTTTAAGGCCAAATTTACTTTTGTGGTGTCTCTGTAAAGGAATATGCGTGAATACTTATATGAAAGAGACAGTGACAAGTCAAATTTAGTTATCATTTGACTTTTTACTGTATGGTAGTACGAATAATTTATTAACTGCCAAAGCAAGTGAAGTAAAGTGTAATGCCGCCTAGCACACCCAGCCAGATTCATAGTTACAATTCAAACCCGAACTCACTCTCTGCTTATATCAAGCGGATCATAAACTTTTTTAAAAAATTGTATTTTTCATGTGTGTTACACCTAAAGAAAGCAATACTTCCTTGAAATGCAGTATTCGCATAATGTACATTGTTTGCAGTGACATACTATTTTTACAACTTTCAATTTTTTTCAGTGCGAAATGTGCACGTGTTCGTTATAACTCTATTAACAATCAAATTAGTTGCAATAACCCTCATGCCATTGTGCATATTACTGTGAAAGAAGCAGGGCATTAGCTATGTATGCGACTTTATTTCTATTTAAACCGTGTTTTCTTAAGATGTAGTGTTTTTTTATTTGGTAAGTTGAACTTTGTTCAGCATAGCAAATACCATGGAAGTTAGTTTTTCTGGACTCCATTTATCTGGAAACCTTGAAATAAAATATTTAATTAAACTTGTATTTGGTTCACATTATTGTAACGGCTAGTATTTTAATAACTCCCACCCCCCTTCCATTTTTGGTATTTTGCTAAAACAACAAATCCTTATGATGTCCGTTCTCGTCTATGCTTACTTTGTCGCCAATTTAATATAAACAGTACAAAAATACAAACTGAAATTTCAAGCTTCATATAGTAAACTGTTTAAAAAGTAAACTAATAAAAAAAATCTATTTTATAACATATTTCACAACTGTTATGTATGCAAATAAACCGATACTTAGCGTTGTTAATCATTCTGAAATGAATCCCTGCACTATCCAAATTGAAATTTATAAAGATCAACTTTATTTGTATAACTGTGCGCAAACTTTGTTCTACATAAAAGTAAAATAAAAAAAAGAATTAATGACACACACATAAGTTATTGATCCATATGTGATGTCAAAAGTGTTGTCAATTTATCCAAATGTATTTATTTACTAACACCATTGTCGGCGATTAGGAAAAACATTGTTTATACAATCGCTGGTTACAATGTGGTCACGCACCTTGAAGTCTCTCCCCCCTTTCACGCAAATGGTCACGTGATCAAGTAATAAATGAGTTAATTTGATCTATCATTCATTAGTTGATTCCACGCTGGTTCCAATACTATCTACTGTAGTTCATTTTCTCAGCTGATACACAAAGGCACTATTTATTGTTTCAGTATAACAAACAAATGCCATTTGTATTATGGCTTAGAGGAACAAAATCGTGATGTTTTTTAAAACCCATTTGATAATTTCGTTTCGTGAAAATAAAAGAGCTTTATTTAAACTTACTTCGGCCACCATGGCATTGAAACGTGTTTCAAAGGAACATGAAAAATGCGTTCATTTCCTAGTGTCAGAGTTAGAGTCGATCACGATCAAGACAGCAAAGTAAGTATATCAATAACTCTTAAATATGTGGATAAATGTTGATACTTATTGCCAAGTATGTGATAAACATGAAAATTTCACCTCTTATTCTCTGTTCAGTATATTTAAAAATACTACACAGCGCTGCTCTTTAGGCAGTAAGACCCAGACGCGAGCAAACATAAATATCAGCGTCGGGGCTTACATTGTAGGACTACCCCCCCCCCCAATATACAACGTTCAACACTTTTAAAAGCAGCTTAAAAAAAATTAAATTAACACCAGTATTAGGTCTTGGAGAAGAAAAACTGACACAAACAACACTAATGTATCTGCGTTTTCTCTTACTGTCAAAGTGAATATTTTTTAAAAATTTAAATTGTTATTTTTTTGGTGTAAATTAATTGGGTACGAAACGACCATCACCTTGGGTACGAAGCGACCAATTTATGTGGGTACGAAACGACTTGGGTACGGAACGACCAGGTTCGATACATTCTATGGAGAGTTAACGAGGATCAACCCCCCACCCACCGTCTTACATGTAGGACTATATCCACCCTGCGATCGGTCTGTCCTACAGTTGTAATTAGAAAATTTACGATTTGCGTACAAACATGTACAGGTTCGCCCGTAATTGGTGTTTTATCATCAAGCATTAATTTTTGCTAATGTACACAAAACAGCAAAATATAAAAGGTAAATATATACATTCCCAAAGAAAACTGCAACAGGTGAAGTAGGAATCAGTTGTAAACATGGTAATATTTCACAGATCTGGTACGAGGTAACTGTACGAATAGCTAGCTGTACGTAAATCATAAGTAATGCTGTCGAGCTAATGGACTTCCCATGCAAGGGATATATCGACTGTGAGAAAGTCTGTCACATTTTAGTTGTCTGATCACTCTTTCGAACAAATCCATCGTAATAGTCATTGAATTAGTTACTGCAGTCTCTATGCGCATTATTTGGCTATCTAAAATTATATCCCAGATTAATTATTTCGTACCTAGAGATCGTCTTCTGAAAACATTAAAGAAAATGATGGTTGGTGATGACGATGATATAAATTTATATCCTCTTCCACATTTGGAACGTTATTTCTTAATCGTATCACTTCAGAGTGCTGTTATACGTTCTACATCATTTATTTCCATACCAGGACCCAGCAACGTGGAACGAATTACCCATTGAAATTAGACACTGATGTCTTTCAAGTGTGCTCTTAAAACTCACCTCTTTCGACTGAAAGAACAAACTTAAGACCTAATAATCTTTCCGATCTTAAATATTTTATATATATTTTCAGTATTTTTTGCGCCTGGGTTACAAGCAAGCTGCCTGTAGTGTAGGTGGAAACTGATTACAATCGTTTGGTTGACTTTCAGCTGGCACAACACTCCAAACATTGCGTCATATATTGTAGGATAATAACACGGCCATCATCTGAAACTGTAGTAGTTCAATTGCACTTGTGGAAATCTGTACGATTTATTAATTGCATTGTACTATCTTTAGATTTCAGATTTTACAAGGCTTTCCATTTACATTAAGTGCTAGAAAGGATGCCTGAAGGTAGCATGCGGCTGATCACACGCTATACCCTGATGATGCAATAAAAGGCATCTGAGCCTCTATGTAGCTTACTACTACGACGTGTAGCAGGATAAGCCAAGTTGGGATTAGATTATAGCGAAGCCAGTCAAACAAATTTTGTGAATGAGATATTTAATGAATGTGACATCAAATTCGTGCATGTAAAATCAAATAACAGATTTAACAAAATTGTACGCACAGACTTAAACAGCGGAGATAAGAAAATGATATCGTTCCTAACTGAAGCTAATTAGAACATGCAACGTTAACCAAGAATCAAACAAGAATCAAAGTATGGAACTTACAAACAAATATGATTGCCATAGGGATATATAACCTTAGATAGCCATATGGATGTAAAACCATAGATAGTCAGCCATATGGATGTATAACCGTAGATAGTCAATCATATGGATATATCACCATAGTCAGCCGTCTATGATCATTGTCAGACATATGGATCTATCACCGTAGTCAAATATATGGATATATCATCACAGACAGTCAGCCATATGGATATATCACCAGAGACAGTCAGCCATATGGATCTATCACTATAGCTAGCCATATGGATCTATCGCCAGTCAGATATATGGATCTAAGACCATAGTCACCTATATGGATATGTCACCATAGATAGTCAGCCATATGGATTTATCACCATAGATAGTCAGCCATATGGATTTATCACCATAGATAGTCAGCCATATGGATCTATAACATAGATAGTTAGCCATATGGATATTTCACCAGAGGCAGTCAGCCATATTGATATATCACCACATAGAGTTAGCCATATGGATCTATCACCATAGATAGTCAGCCACATGGATCTATCACCACAGACAGTCCGCCATATGGATCTATCACCATAGATACTCAAACATATGGATATATCACCACAGATAGTCACCCATATGGATCTATCACCATAGATGATCAAACATATGAATATATCACCATACACAGTCAGCTATATGGATATATAGCCACAGATAGTCAGATATATGGATATATCAGAATAGTCAGACATTTGGATCTATAACTATAGACAGCCATATGGATCGATAACATATGATCTATAACCACAGATAGTCAGACATATGGATATATCAGAATAGCCAGACATTTGGATCTATCACTATAGACAGCCATATGGATCAATAACATATGATCTATAACCACAGATAGTCAGACATATGGATATATCAGAATAGTCAGACATTTGGATCTCTCACTATAGACAGCCATATGGATCAATAACATATGATCTATAACCACAGATAGTCAGACATATGGATAGATCAGAATAGTCAGACATTTGGATCTCTCACTATAGACAGCCATATGGATCTATAATATATGATCTATAACCAGAGATAGTCAGACACTTGGATGTTCACTCGTGTAGTGACACTGAATATACTTGATCTTCACTCATAGTAGTATTGAAAAATTATTTAACAATGGAATATACAGCTCAGTTGACGAGCACGAAGTTTTCTCAGTTCCACAGTTCTCATCAAATGGTCAAGGAGCTATCATGCATGCACTGCCCATCCCAATCTGCCGAAGCATCTCGAAACCTGATGGTCAAAACCAGAAGACTACTATCGTCATCCGAGCCAACCTGACCACCGACAACAGCACACAGCTTATAAGAAACCACACAGTCCTTCAACTATATATAAGCTAAAAATGTGACTATAGAGCCCGTGTACGCGGACACGGTCAAAAGTAAATGCAATGATCTATTTCACACATATGCGCATGTAAAGTTACTTGTTACATATTCAATAATTTCATCAGTACTACTATACAAGATTGTTGTTGTAATAACTAGGTTTGTAGATGAACCTAAGTCCGACAAGAATAATCTCACAAAATTATGAACACCCGGAATTTTCTCATCCCTTAATACATGCACCGTATAAATGAATTCAGTTAATCAGTTCACTTATCAAAAGCTAACTTGAAAACAGATTATGCTGTAATAGCAAAACGTTATATAACATGTCTCTCAAATGTGAACAAGGAGGAAAATATGTTGTAGTTTTTAACCATTGTACACCACTACATAGGTTATTCAGCATTTTTTTTTTATTCTTTATGAGGTTAATCTTTAATCGAAACGTGTCATGGGTCATAGATTTCACTTCATGGCCACCGTCATTATTTCTTAGTCAATGTGCACTGTCTCTAAAATGCACGCAATAAACCACACACCATATTGCAAAGAATAAAAAATAATGTCCTTTACATTAATACAAAAAAACATGAAGTTAGGCCACGTATCGCCGCCAAATATGAGAGTAGAAAATTATCTAATAAAGAACCTTGACAACGTTCATGGTACTGAACTAGAATTGTGGTGTGTATATAGGTGTGTTCAACCTACTACCTGCAGCCTGTATCTGGCCTATAACCTGGTTTTATCCGATTACGATTACATCAAGCAGTTACATATGAACATTTTTATCTAGAGTGTGACTTGTGAGCAATTACTGATATATGCAGTACATCTTGCTCTGCAGGAACAAATTGTCTGCCAACAAACAGTCGCATGTTGGGTCGTGGGATTTGTTTAGCGTCAACATTACGAGACAAAAGAAAAACAGGAAAAATCCTACAACGAAACAGAATGCATAAATATACAATACTACATAAATGACAAATACGATCAACATAGTGCATGCCGGTATTTCAATATATAGCAACACGATAATATAAAAAATGACAACTTACCAGGTACGAAGACCCTAAACATTCAGATACTACAATTCTCGCGAACGGCATTCGTCATTATAGGCGAAGACACAGTGAATAAGATGTCGTTAGTCTATAGACGATACTACGACCGCCTAGGGCCTTTATTAAGTGAATGGCGATCAATGTCATCGTCCCCTTCATACGTCTCGTACACTGATCGATCACCCACTCACGCTTACTCGTGACAAACATGCACATAGGTCACATACATCACAATAGTAAATAGCATCTGTACCGGTGCATTGAAAGTCCAATTGGCAGTAACAGAAAGGCTGGAATTACGCTGATTTATCATGCCTGGTTTAGTAGAAGTTGAATCAGTATGCTACTGTATCCCCAAATGTAACTATTCGGAGCAATGTTTGAAAGAGATGTACTCAGTGATATTTGTATTTAATGCCCTTTTTCTATATAAGTTACAAAAATACCTACCAGATCATGAAAATCTCTACAATACACCAATATTCTCACAAGCAACTGACCACATTACAGCAAATAAGCTATCCATTTGCAAAACATGGATAGGCTTTGTGTATAAAATGAAAGTATTATTCCACTTAATTATTTCTGTTTTGATCCAAAAGTCCCATTGTCTGAAATCCATTATCAAATTTGAAACATAAATAAAGAAAATGCATGAAATATTTGTATGGAGCACGGATGTCCAATGCATGAAGTACCGCAAGCAAAGACAACTTTCACAAGCGGACAATAGAAGCATTGTATTCCACTATCACTGCAATTGTGAGATATATCAGTAAAATCAGGCAAGTGACGTAGACGACATTAGAGGTAAAAGCTATTCATATGATCGGACTCCAAGTTTTACAGT
Organism: Unio pictorum; assembly: GCA_030141615.1. Taxonomy (NCBI): domain Eukaryota; kingdom Metazoa; phylum Mollusca; class Bivalvia; order Unionida; family Unionidae; genus Unio; species Unio pictorum. Next base: position 703,368 of record JARLTB010000276.1, on the reverse strand, counting down.
GGCTGTCGTCTATAAAAGCTGCTAAATATAGATACGGTCATTTTGTGAGCTGATGGCAATTCCGTAGAGGTGTATCATAGGTTAGGTCTCACTTGCAACAAATTGCATGCATATAAATACGCATTAAAGTGTTATGAATTAAAGAAAGTCACATTACTAACCATTTTACACGACAGAGTGATTTATATTCTACATAAAATAATAATAATAATAGCATAGGAAATAATTTTCACATGTTTTGAGGTCGAGCTTTATAGATGCCGTCGCTTGGTCAGAGGCCATCATTTCCCAAACATTAAACTAGTAAATTTTGTCCATTACTTACATGTTTGCGACATTTCTGACATCAAAATTAAATTGTATGTTTCCGCCATTACCGAGTTGGGGCAAAATGTTAGAAATATACCAATTTAATGTTCGAGCAGCAGAGAGGGCATACAGACCTCGAATTTATAAGGTCCTATTTGTGAAACTAAGGCTTCTTACAAAAACGAAAAAAATATCGTCAATAACACCAAAACTATAGCCTCAAACTTACCGAGAGTTTCTCTAAATGGGATATTTTGTTAGTTATTTAAAATATTTTTTTTAAATGTACGCGCGAGGTTACTCCGATGACACTTATTCCAGGTCACGTCCTCTCTGCTGCTGTAAATTAAATCATTGTTATATCAATAATGGTTGATGAAGCATTGAGCAATCGATTGGCACTTTGAGCGATTAGAAGCAATTAGGAAATTTCTTCCGGTCCGAGATTCTGTCAGGCGAAAACTTCAAGAACGTCAGGAATCTTAGGTTCATTATGCAGAAAGTTCTCAACAATTATTCAAACCCATCACTGAAACAACTAAACCTCTTCTTCCTCCACTTGAAAAATTAGCTGGAAAAACTTAACAAAGATCAAGACGTTAGCAAAATTTTCCTGGTCGAATGCCCCAACTAGCAAAACCTATTGCTAAAGAGAAAACAACTGATGAAGAAATAATCAAAGAATTACGTAATAAATTTGATGAAGAAGCTTTAACGTCAATCGATAAAACTGATCAAAATGAATTTTCAGGTCTTGTTGTTACGAGTTATGAAAATAGAAACAAAATGTTGAGACCGACATATGTAAAATATATTTCCAGTCTACAACACTGGGCTGATGTGTTTTATAAAATTGAAACTAACAAAAGTTGAATCGACACAAAAGTGCATCGTATATAGGATTCATCGATGCGGTAAACAAAGTGTATGGTGAATATGAAGAACGATAACAGAAAAAAGAACAGGAGAACGAAACAAATAACAAAAACAGCAGAAGCCACAACAAATGGGAATTCTTCCATCTGTTCAAAACTTAATTGATAAACTTAGACCTGGAACTTTATCAAAAATTTAAAGATATGAATGATGATTAATTAGCTAAAACTACTGCAGATGATTCAAATTATTCGTCTGACATGTTATCAGAACATCAAACGTTGTATCAGGATGATTATCGTAAGATAATCTTTAGAATTCGTCATAATAAAGGTAGTATTATCAGGGATGATCAAGATGTTTTTAAATTTTAAATTTTCTGCAAAAGTAGATCAACTTAAAACAAAATAAGAATTGTACGATGAGCCTGACACTGGTGCTACTGGTAGTGGTTTTTCCACAGGAAGTGGTCATGTTACCTACCTTTATAATATTCTCAATGATATGTCATGATTAGAAGTTCTCTTTGGAGGAAAACGAGTTGGAAATATCTTGCTGGAAATAATGAAGCCGTTGATATATGTCAACGACTATTTCGTAGCGGTATTATGGATATTGGCGTAAACCGAAAACTTGTCAATGAACTCGCTGATGACTATTACAGCGATTCGATATAACGATAACAAATAAGATGATCATACATCAACGACACCATGGACCTGTAATGGTCAAAGTAACAAATTCACGATTACCGCATTATAAATCAACTTATTGTGATGGACTTGGTATTATCATTTAAGGATTAATTGCATGAATGACTCCGAAAATAGCACCAATCGCAAAACAGTTATCGATAAAAGCTATTCATGTTATTGGGGTTTTTTTAAGAAAAAAAAAGCTCCTGATGTTATTGGTAATGCTGCCGGTAAGGCATTTACTACAGCCAAGGAAAGACTAATACGAAAACCAACGCCATTAAAATTACCCAGTACTGAAATTAAAACTCTGGATGTCCGTAAAGTAATAAACCAAGCCGCAGATACAAAATTAGCAGAGTTAATGAATCAATGAGTTGATGAAGTACAAATAAATATTACTGTAAATTTAATATCTGGAAGTGGTTTGTCAAGGTCAGCGATATCACGATTTACATTGAGAAATATATTACAAAATGTTTAAACGCGTATCCGACCTAGCATTTGATATAGACTCACCGGTTCTCAAAGATGAATATGTACGTGATTATCAATTTTATTCTTATTACGCAATACAACCAAATCAACGTGGAAAACTGAACTTCAAGTTCACTATTCAAGTAAACAGTTTTTATCCACTGAAGTATTTATTGAAGTAGAAGGAGAACTTGTAACAAATGTTGCAACTGATAAGCCATATGCAGAGAATTTGCGAGTTGATTTTGTTAATTACGGGATTATGGAGTTGTTTAATAGCGATATCTATTATGAGTGATGTCGATGTTTCTACGACAATAATAGGTTTAGCGAAATACTCTGATTACACAAGATCAGCCGGTCTATCAATGATGTTTACAAAAGCTATTAGTGATAATGTTGAAAATGTTCAGTATATTAAATTACGGACAGCACGAAATGCTTCAGCCGATCCACAACCAATGGATTTTGGAAATGAAGATTGAGCAGCTGTTGCTTTTGATATTATAAAAGGTGTTAGTGCTACTTAAAACTACACGTGTAACAACGTTGTTACGAGCACGTAAAAGTTTCAATATGCGATTACACTGTATTATATATTTTGATTTTGCAGATATCTTAGAAAGGTTATCTTTGAAGCTGAACATACAGTAGTTCTTGTTAGAAAGGTGATAATAATGATGTCATTTAGCGAAATGCTGCTGCTGCAGATGCTGGTAAAGTAAATATAACAACTCTCATTGTGGGTGTTAGTAATGATTCCATCAATTACAGAAGAACCGAAATTATTGTCATTTATTGTTCAAGGTTGTAAATCAATATTGGCATGGATAACAGTGACTACAGATAGTATGTATTCAAAGTACTATATCATCACATAAGGGTGTTTCTGCGCCACGACATATATTTGTTTCGCTACAAAATATGAACTGATTAGACTCGCAAACACGTAACCATATACTATTTGAACAACTCAGTGTTACCGAGGTATCGCAAAGAATACACGGCCAACAAGAACTATCTGAAGATATATTATTAGATTATACCACACACCACGTTATCAAAGTTTGATGACATTTATGGGACGTGATCAGAATGTAAATACTGGTCCGCAAATATTACAATTAGATTTTACAAAAATGTATCCAATTTAGTACTTTTTGCTGGAACGTCTTGATTTAGCTAAACAAACTGTTGTTCACATACACTTCAGAGCTCTTTTAAACTATGTACCAGCTGATGGTAACCGATCAATCGCTGTTATACTTATTGATAGTGACGAATCAATGCAACTTGAAATTGATGGCAGACGAATGAGAGTCATTGATGCACCAGTAGAGAATTTGTAACACAATTAAATCACTCGTAATATTTTATAAATGTCATATTATCATGTAAATGTTACTCTGACTCAGGATCAGATTAAAAGTCTACAAACCGCGTCAGTGAAAAAATCCAAAGCCACAATGACAAAAAAAACCACAGTTAATGTCATTTTTTTATTTAATCGATGCTGCTAAAACAATTAACAATACAAAACTTTAGAGCTGTTTTTATGCGAGATCAGATACCTTCCAGACCATACAATATTGAAACTGATATAATTAATTTCGAAAATTTCACTGGACCGCATACGCGATTGATCCACGTGAAATTGTTTATTTCGATTCGTATCGGTTAACCCCGCCAAAATAATTTATTGAGTATGTCCATCCTCGCAAAGTATGGATCTGGTATTCAACATTACCAACACAGACAATAAAACTGACCCACCAATATGCAGCCGAGAAGTAATTGCTGTACTCGAGTCTTATTAAAATCACCAAACCACCTCATAAAGTGGAACAAGAGTACACGAGTAATCGGTTTTTTCAACAGATATCAAATTATAATGGTAGATTTTTGCTGGAGAGCTTTCTCGAAACAAAACCCCACTGACGGAATATCGTTAGAGAGCGTAAAGAAATCATTAACGACGAATTATTCGAATTACTAAATCTTGCAATTGTAGATCGAAATGGTTGTATTTCAGGATAAGCAAGGTAAATTAAAATCGAGTAATCTTTCATTGCAGGTTTTATTGTTAAAATTAATGGTATAACCGAAAACACTATCGCCGTGTTTGACAGTAACGGACAAATTAAACCTGGTGTTCTTATGTCAAAGATATCGGATAATATACGCACGCGAATACAAAAATCCGGTGATACAATGACAGGCGAACTCAACAGGAACGGGAATAAAATATCCGCACTTGGAGATCCAGGATTCAACAAGGATGCGGCAACAAAATATTATGTAGATGTTAACTACAGTACCGAATACAATAAATTATTAACACTATGGGCCGAGTATGATGTTCATGTAAACACGTTTGCAAATCTCCGTAGAAATCTTAGAATAATGGACGAAATCGAAGATAATTTCTTTGGTACTCGGTGGACTGTTGTCATTATCAAAACGAGCATTGAAACGATTAAACGAACACAGGATAATATTGTTAGTGATTGTCATGCTTTTTGCTGAAAGAATTGATAGGATTAAGATACCACATAAGCAAAATTACCTAGTCAACTCAAAATAACACCGTTCAAATTACTTCCTCTGTATCTGGTACAAACAAGATTAATAGCGATTTCACCTATACAGATTCAGGTATCATCAAGTGTATCCACCGGCGTTAATAATATAAGTGTAATAATAGAAAACCGATCCACTGAAACATTTAGAATAACACCCAGCAGTGGTAATTTAGAATCAGCATCACTCACATGGTATGCATAATTTGTAATTAATTTAAGCTCATAATACAATGAACGTGCAACAGTAACGATACACTCAAGTGCGTGAATTGCAAACTAAACTAAAGCAAATCATTGACGAGAACACACAAAGAAATTGCAAAATATCGTAGGCGTGTGGCGTGTAGTCGTAGTTGATATTATTGTATATTCAGTTTCAGCTGTTATTGCTGGAACAAGTTTATTGATATCGACAATAACACCATTAGTGATTACACCAGCAGTTGTAACAATTTGTATTTCAGTGTCAACAATAATCGCTGGTGTTCTTAATATAATTGCCCAAAAAATATCTACATGTAGCCATCAATAAACTACACGAGTATATAATAAATCTGAGTACCGCGGCGCCTGCATATTCTAAATTATCTTCGCTGATATCTTACCAATCATCGTGATTCGTATATTTAACTTACTTAATTATTATCGCTCACAAAATCTAAATTACGCAAGAGATCTGACAGATGCAGAAAAAAGTTTCTTTAAAAAACAATTAGAACATCTTTGCACTAACAAAAATAAAATATTTTTTATACAATTTCTGATTCAACCCTATCTTACAAAATTATGTTCCATGCAATATAACTCTACATCTTTACGCGATTATTTCCCATACAAGAGTATACGTATTCCTAATAGAGTTAACTCCCTGAAACAATGCTGAACTATTCAGAAGATAAAGAAATATAGGTATATATTTTTTTCCAAAAATACTGGAAAATTATTTTCTGTTTATATTTTTTAGAGGGAGCGGACTTTGTATATATTTTCTGCTACACGTTGAACAGAACGCGGTGTAATATCAACATATTTGCTAGCTGCATACAGTGATTGAAATATTACTTGTTCGCCAGTCTCATTCATAGATGTAATATATCTCTTGTTAGCTCTTTTACACCTAACAGTAACACCACTTGCAGACATTTGGCTCTGTGTAACAGCTTGTAAATTTTCCAGAGAATTATCAAGTTTGTGTCCGTTAATATGATTGATCAGAAGACCATCCTTGATTACTCCGAAATAAGTCTCAAAAATAAAACAATGAGATTAGATAGCCAGTATTACTGACAAAAACATCTGGCCTTTTCAACCGACAGTTCCTATTAATACCATCACGAGATGCTTCATAATTCTTGATTGTGGGATGCTTTACAAATTCTTGGCTCTTTTATATATGTAATATTATTTCACTAAATTGTAATTTACAAATATAGAAAAATAATCTTCAAGGGTTCTTATAACTTTTTCACTGTCATTGTTTTAAATTATCGTGATATCGTTTTAGCTCCATTTATCTTTTACAGCCACATTGTGCACACAATTATGTTTATGGTCTAACTCCAATACCACATTGTAAACACGGTTTCGGACCAAAATACCCTCGCCGTACACTTTCTAAATGTAAAGATTTGACCTTGACATAATAATTCCTGACTTACGGAGGAGAGTTCTGTTTTAGAATAATAATCTTACATATGATACACATTCAAAAGTATTCGTGACGACAAAGTAATTGCCGAAGTCATTGACGCTACTATTAAAGATGAGCGAGCGAAGAAATATTGATTATCTTATCGATCAAAGATATTGGATCATATTCAAATTTATTGAAGAATCATAAACAGATTCCACTGTGTGAATTATCCGCGAGAAACGTGACCCTGATTTTCATAACAAAAAAACCGTTGTGTTAAGTAAAAATTCCAAACTAAGAATGTTGACAGGGATTGATGAACCATATTATACACGAGCATACCGTGTAAACGCGTATATTTATGCGATATATGATAAATTTGATGTTAATGATAAACTTGATGTTAATGATCTTGCTGCGATGAAATTTTCGTAAGTAAACTGTGTAGCTGAGTAATTAATCGAACATTTATAAACGCGATACGAAGAAATGGACTAACTGATCTTAAACGTAAAAGATAAACGAGTTGGCTGAATTAGTAAACAAGATACCAGAGCTACAACTACTGATGTATTTAAGTTAGAAAAAATACTAAAATTTCAAATAGTAATAAAAACGATAACAGGGGAAATTTTATACGATTCGAAATATAACTCGAGAGAAGCTCCAACAAATATTATTCATCATAATGCGCAACCGCTCCGGTGGCCTAGTGGTTAGAGCGTCCGCCCCGGAAGCGGGAGGTCGTCGGTTCGATCCCCGGCCGAGTCATACCAAAGACTTACAAAAATGGTACTAACAGCTGCCTCGCTTGACGCTCAGCATTAAGAGGTTAGTGTTAGGACTGGTCGGCCTGGTGTCAGGATAATGTGACTCGGTGAGACATCATGCTACATGTCTGCGGCATGATGTCTCAGTGCTAGACATCACTATAAACTGCCTCACTGCAGACATCGTAGCGATATGACTGAAAAATTGTTAAAGCTACGTTAAAAATCCTAATCAAACAAACAAATCATAATGCGCAAGCATCGAAAAACGCAGTAACAATATTTGCATGAGATCGAACCGTAAGATTTCACCAAGGAAATATGTTTGATTTTATTTACAAAATAAGTAAAACAGATCCTGTATCAGTATGGCTATTTCAAAGTAATGAAAAATATTATCAATTTGTAAGACACACCGGTGAAAGGTACCGTCTAGAATCTCTCCACGACGAAATGAAAAACTTTGCGCAGAAATATTCAACTGACAATATTAACGAGTTGCACCTCATTTTGCAAGAGAGAAAAATTAGCAGAAACCAACACGATTTGAATTTCTTGAAGATATGCAGTTAAGCTGCTTTGAATACCGTCAGGGTGGATTGGGGAATACCAAATATGGCCATAACGAACTTTGTTCCGTGGATATGGTTATTATCCAGGAAGTTTCTCAAGGATGAAAGAATGTTCTGGATATTTTAAAAGATTTGGACATCCCACGCACGAAATGACCTGAGTGGCGATTAATGAAACACTACCTGATTTAACCGGATTCGCTCGTATTATTTCATTCGAGTTTGCTAAGGGTCTTCATCAGTCTGTTATGTTTGGTTGGGTAGACAAATACTCGGCACCAATAGTTTGATTACGATATATGCTCGATTGTAAAATACTGATAAAACTAATTGTAGTAAGGCAATTATATCATTTCGGGCGCAGACTGAAGTTTAGTTACCACATGATGATGATAAATAATCAACTGATCTCGGTAGAAGTATATTCGGTAAATTTAGTCAAGGCGCTGCATATGATCATAAAGAACTTTCTGCACGATTAATTTTAGACGATTCTGAAGACGATTTTATAATCGCTGATGCAGCAAAGAGAGATATATATTTGTAAGTCGAGAAAATGCATGTCTAACGGAACAAGATTAGGTACAATTGTTAGCTATATCGATGACGTCTCTCCGCAATATACAAATCTAAGATCATCCATGCTCGCGTATGTTTCTATCAAATTGCTATCGATGATAAATGTATTTTCTGACACTGAAGTTAGAGTTGCAACAGATTCAGTTTCTATCGAAAAGAATATACAGAATTAATTTCTCGTTTTACTAGTACTAATGCACCATGGGATCCTGGAGAATAAAACAAGAAATGATATATAATTATACTGAGTCAGCAGATGATGAAATCGAAGATATTTATCGTAAAAATAATCACATATCAGAATTATCGTCTGCGACATCTATATCAGATCCAGTATCAAGACATGAGAGTGTTGATCTAAATGGACCCGGTGGTTGTGTTAAAACATCTCGAGTGGTCGATTTACTTAGACATAATTCGGGTTTGGTTGTATTAACTCCTACCCACAGACTTGCGAGAGAAATGAAAGAAATATGTGTAAAGTCATGTCCTTATCCCAGCTTTTTTCGATATAAAGAAGATATATGGACTCCTGATCGAATGGACAAGAAATATATACCTGTAATACTAATTTGGGATGAAATATGCACAATGTCGGTAGATATATTAAAAATGTTTGATTGGTTATTGTTAATGAATACAGCTGTGATAATGTGGGGCTATCACGGTCAACCATCACCATTTGTTGGATTAACTCCGCATGATTGGTTGAAGTTTTTTTTGTAGATTATTACAAAGAGATAACTGATGATCATAGAGCGCTTGATCCAAAATTAAAAGAGTTTAGGAAATTAAATAGACTACAAACTAATACAATTAAGTGCGAAATAATGCGCAAAATAATTTCAGAAACTTCTATAAATGATTTTTGAGATAACTGGAGACCAACTGATTTGATAGTGGTGAGTAGAAAAATAGTTCGCGATACACATCAGCAGCAATTATTTCAGTTATATAAGGAAAGTTTTCAGAATTGCCTGTACCATTGTGTTATAGACCAACTGATACACGACGACAGAATAATGAAGTCGATATACCAGGATCCTTGACAGAGGCAAGGAAATAGAATCTCATATTAAATGATATTGTCGCAGTTGTTATCAACGCTGTCGAGAGAGCACTAAGCGCTGACAAATCTCCATGGACACTGGGATACACAATGACAATCGATTCATCTCAGATTTAGCTATTTCTGATACAGTTGTTTGGATTATTGATGATCGTATCGAGTGGTCAAATTAAGTATATCTCGCAGTATCACGAGTTAGAAAAACAACTGCGGCGGGTTATTGTACATTTTACTATCACCAACGACGTAACTGTTAGTACTGATATAGTAAGAAACAATTAGCTGGTTATAAACAAAGTGACCAAAAAAATAATAATCGCGAATTTGATATTAATGCTGAATTGATAATGATGCTGAAATAACAACATAATACTCATTGTGTGAGCTGTAGCACAGTAATGTTATGGCAGTATTCAAATAATGATCTTAGACAAATTGCCGTAAATAGAAAGATAGTAGTCGCGGTCATACACGTGAGAATACGATGCTGACCTGTCTTAAATGTAATAAAAGTCGAGGTGCTAGTTAAGTGATCGTGAAGGTAATTGTGTATCTTCGGAAATTTCTTCAAGTTGTTCGCGTGTAAATCCACGCTGAGGAGCAGTTGAATCTAATATGTATATTGCAGGTCTACCCGTACTACGCTAGAAATGCTATGTGGTAATACTCCAGATAGGATCAATTGCTCTTTTTTTACCCAATTCAAGTTCACTCGGCTTATATAAGTACATTACAGTAACATTACCTACTACTGCTTGTTTCGAAAAATCATGTCGTTGTGTAGGTATATATTTATATGTGATCGCGTTAATAGGTTTCGCGTTGATTGCTACAGTGATTTCATTATTTAATGCATTTATCACACTTGGTAATCTTGCAACCCATTCTTGAGGTGGTTTTTTTTGTTGTTGAATTATTTCATTTGCATACTAATATCCAATTAACCACTCAGCAAGAGTTTGGTTAAATCGCTCAACAATTGCTTGATCACGGTATATTACAGTATGGCCTCGCCGTATATTAACATTGTTTTTTTTAATGAGCAATGATACTACACCCTGAAAGTCTTTGCTAGGATTAACCTGTAGTAGCTGTGTCCATCGCACGGGTTCTCGTTGATAAATTAGTTCAAACGCAGAAGCAACTTCTGCCGCTGTCTTTATTGATAACGGCTCTGCTTCTGTATACCTACTTGAAACATCAACTAGAGTCAATGCGTATTTGTACGTTATTTGACATCTACCAGTTTTGATAGTATCATGTGGTAAAAATAAAATATCAGCTTGATGAACTTCATTGGGTATACAGACATCAAAATGAGCATATTCGATTATTTTATGCGGAGGTAGATACATTTGCTATAATGCCTGTCGTGTTAACCAATTTTTAGCAGTTAAACGTTTGACACCTGATGCATCAGCGAGTTTACTAAATGCTGTTCTGCATCTCCTCCTGGACTAATGTAAATCGATTCCTTATATCAATGACAATCCCATAATACTAGTTTACCTTCTTTCAACGCAGATCTTACTGACCAGTTAGCCAATAATTCTTTTACGATTTATTTTTTTATGGAATTGAACGCGTGAATTAATTTTACATCTGCAATATGTATGTGATGTTGATTGTTATTTATATAAGCTACATCATGAGCATGACACGCTTTATCAATTTCGTTTATTGGATAATCACCAGGTTTTGGTTGGTCTTGAGTATCACGTTGGATATCAAGTCGAGTACCAGGACCACAATAATTTCATCCTGGAGGGTGTTTTTCTCCTGGGCATTTAAACCATGGCGTTCCTGGTAATTTTCCTAATTTTGCTGCAATATCACCTCCGCGTTGCTTTTTAAAATATTCCTTGAATTATCAATGGGAATACATTTAAATTTCTTTGTACCACATTGTTCACACTTACCTGCAAATGCTGATCTGTTATATTTTGTTGTAATAGTTGTTAGTGTATATGATGGGGTACGCGCCATGAATTTAACACAATATAAAATCCATAGTATTTAGTATACATCAGGGATGTAATTGATCTTTCAGCGACAAGAAAACGAGAATCGCCAAAACATCATGCAGTGCTACCAAACACTATCAGAATGATAAAAATAGGTCTATCTGGAAGTGGTAAAACGCAACTACTGTTTAATTAGATAATGAGATGGTTAAAATGGGACAAGTTGTATTTAGTTGCACCATCTGTAGTAGATGATCAGAGATGCTAAGAAGTCTTGAAATACTTTAATGAAATTGTGCAAAGACGATAAATGAAGATGGTGATAATATTATTAATTTTGTTACTGATATTGATGAAGGACCATCCGTGGATAACCTTGATGGGTTAATTAATAATGTAGTTGTATACGATGATGTGATGCTAGACAAACAGTCCAATTCAGCTCGGATATTTTCGCGAGGTAGGCATAAAAACACCGATGTGATTTATGTAGCACAACGATAAAAACAAATACCAAACGTGATCAGAGATAACTGTAATATTTTGGCAGTATTTAATGGAGTTGATACACATACTCTACGAAATGTTCATCAGACCTGGTGTAGCGGTGGTATGGACAAATTTAAGTTTAGAAATTTGTTTAATTCGGCTCAGTCAACCCCACACAGATATATACAAGAAATTTACATGATCCGCGTTAGAGATACAGAATTGGTCTTGATAAATTGTTTGGATAAGAAAATGATATATAATATTGATTTAATTCACACCGACAGAAAGGGCATGACCTGGAATAAGTGTCTTCGGAATAACCTCGCGCATATACGTTTTTTAAAAATATTTTTAAAAAAAAAACAGTAACAGAAATAACTAACCCAATCAGAGAAACTCTCGGTAAATTAGAGGCTTTGGTTTTGCGTTATTGATGTTATTTGTTCGTCTTTGTAAGAAGCCTTAGTTTAACAAATATGACCTTATACAATCGAGATCTCTCTGCCTTCTCTTCTGTTGTTTGTGCCACCCATTATACGCAACCAAATCTATACTTTAGTTGCTCTTCAATAAGGTTATATTAGTGACTATCAATGGAGTCGTGCACAGACTTGTTATTCTCGAGAATAAGGTGATATTGGTATTGATAACCATTTTTTTTAGGCGGACGTTACCTGTTAATTAGTGGTGGCTGCTTAAAGAGCGTTTAATAGAGAGTGGACAATCCTGTGGTAATTCATTATTTTCCTAATAGTTTACTGTTAACATCCTCATATACCACAAGATTTGTGAAGATATCATTAATGTGGTTTGTCCGATTGGTGCAAACTGCAATGTTAGCTTCATACATCCAGCCAGGTGTATTAGGTCCGATTCTTTTAAAACTGCAGCAATGAAACTCTCTTAAACTTAAACATTAATAAAGTTATTGCTAAATATTATTAACCTTTGAAATATTTTCATTCCCGCATTTATTGTTTTCTCAATATAAAGTGAATTTGATGCATCCCATTGTCAGCTCTGTGTGTGTGTATTAATTTCCGTTCCGTGATGTCGATAGAACAATAAAACTGTCATCACGACAGTATTTCAGGTCTGATGTATAAAAACCATTCATTCCAAATAACTCTTTCATCGTATCGTTCCGTCTTCCTGTAACCCAATAATGTAATGTATGCATTGACTTTTCTGAAACCATCAAATTGAAGAATGGAATTATTTGTATTATAAGCGATATGGAGAGAGAGAGAGAGAGAGAGAGAGAGAGAGAGAGAGAGAGAGAGAGAGAGAGAGAGAGAAATAGTCTCATTGCAATAGAGAGTGGACAATTCTAGGGTAATTCATTATTAATATACATCAGGGATGTAATTGATCTTTCAGCGACAAGAAAACGAGAACCGGCAAAACATCATGCAGTGAAAACACTATCAGAATGATAAAAATAGGTCTATCTGGAAGTGGTAAAACGCAACTACTGCTAGTACAGAATGCGCCTAGGAAAGTAAAGTTATAAAAAGCGAATTGTTAAATAAAATGCGAAGGAAATTCATTTTTCTTTCTGCATTCATGTTATTCTAAATTCTGGACGGAATGCATCAAGCTAGAACAATAAACGTTTAGCCATTACTTTACAATGTATAAATACATGACTCATATCCCGTCCACTGGAGGAAGATGACGTAGCATATGATGTCGTCAATTGCGATTTACGTAGCAGTTCTTGAACTATAGGTTTCAATTAAAGCAGCCCCCTCTTTAAATGCATACAATTATATACCCTCTGCACTTGTGTGCCTTTAATCTTCATTAAAAAGTGAAATCGTGTCAGAAATACGAATGATACGATTGGGATGAGTGCTTTCATTTGCTTTTGTTTACTGTTAGGGATTAGGTTCAAAATCATTAGGGCCTAGTTCTTTTCCAGTAGTTTTTTTTAACACAAATCTCTGTGGACAATTGATGTTATCAAATGATAAATTTCTTTCCAATGAAGGTTCTAATATTTTTCTGTATGTCTTTATTTCTGATTTCAGATACAAGCTGTCGAGTGGTTATGAAATGGCAAGAACTAATGTTCATTCTACTCAGTCGAAAATGAGAGGACTGAAATACAAAGAAACATAATGTTCGGCTTCGTGATCGAGTTCTGGCTCTCTTCCCAGTACCTTAAAAGCCTCTAAATTGTACGGACCTTGTGCAATTAAAAAGAAAGAAAATGACTCAAATTAACACATTAACACTTCTGGAAGGTGGAGGCTTGACATAACGTAGTCATATAAATGTCAAAGGAATATTTTGGTAGAGATAGACCTGTTAATCTGCACTGACTATGTAAACGTCAACAAATTCATCAGATTTATTTCGAATGCCAAGAACAGATGACTGCAATAACAAAATTAGATATCAAAATATTTCAACGAGTTTGACATGAAAATGATTCTCGAAAATTCAACTCACGAAACGAGGAAAGGAGATTTTGGCATTTGAAATTCCAGATGGACTTCATCAATATAAAGTGAAGAAGTTTTTTTAATGAAAAGCCTGTCAGCATTCCAGTGTTTAATGATCATGATACCATCAGGTCTAGGCAGTTATGATTCGTACATATCTGACGTCATCATCTACACCAATAACTGGAAAGATCATTTGAAGAAAACATTACATTAGATCCGATTAGTTAGTAGATAACTGAGTTTTATTATGCTTGTGCCACTTTTTGAGACGTGTTGTCGAGCACAATCAAGTTAAACATGGATACGTTAAGGTATTACCTATCTCTTATTTCCCAATGCCTATTAGTAACAATTCAACTAATGCGATTGTTGAGTATGGCTGGATATTATTGTGTGTTCATTAATACTTTCAAGACTGGACTACTGTAACTCAATTCGGTCTGGTTCGTCACAATATATACTCCAGAAACTTCAACAAGTTAAAAACACGCTCTGTACCCTAATCTGGCTAGCCATTCGATATAGAATCAAACAAACAATTTGTTATCTGTGCTACGTTTCACCTACAGATTCCAGTTCAAAATACCTATCCGGCCTCACCCATGTGTATACACTAGCAAAATACTAACGCTCCTCTTCTGACAATCGTATACTCATTGTTCCCACTATGAAAATGAAGTCATATGGACAACGTTCTTTTGCATACCAGGATCCGGTGATGTAGAATGAATTGCCCGTTGAAATTAGATACAAAGACACAGTGGTCCCTTTTAAGAGTGCGCTCAAAACTCACCTTTTTTGACTGCAGGAACAACTTAAGTGACCTAATAATGGTTTGTACCTTATATATTTTCAGCATGTTTTTGTTTACAATTTCATGGTTTTTGTTTTCTTCTGTAGTGTAGTCATATCATTATAAATGCTGTAAAGCGCTTAGAACTTCAAAAGATTAGGCGCTAAACAAAGTCCCCATTATTATTACTATTATTATTATTATTATTATTATTATTATTATTAATATTATTGGAAGCTTGAGAATCTGTGATCCGAGGTTTTAGTTGTGTTTAGATATAATTTGAGACGAATCATTTTTGAAAATCGTTTATTGGAATTACGAAGTGTTCCTTGACATTTTAGATTAAAACTGCGTTTGGATAAAATACATGAATAACATATATAATACGATACATCACGGTTATTCGTATAGCAACATAGTCAGACTACTAGTACATCAATATATTCAAAATGTTTGTTACACATTCATGATCATTGTTGCAATTCAATAGTAACATTCTATATTTTGGACTTCTGATGGAACGTGTAGGATTATATGGGATTTAAATACCAATACATGTACTGTAAAATTTTCTATTGAAGTTTCACTTTGTATTCTAAGGAAATAAACTGCTTGTTGAAGTTTATGTAAACACGTTGGTCTTAATTTCTTTCTGTTGTACAACTTACGTTGAACAGTAACACACGGATACATTTTAGGAACTTTGACAAACGCGTACAGCAAAGACTTATTTTTTGTAATCTAAGCAAAATTTTATATCGGAAAACAAAATCTACAAAGCTACACTGACTTTTGTGTGGTGGAAATCAATTTCATATCATCTGGTCATTGTTGTCTTCGAAACGTGTAATAAACGCCAATTAATAACAAGTAATGTCCAATACAGAGCAGACTTGTTCCATTTAATGCCCACAACACAATTATTTACCTTCACGATTTTCACAGTACTAGCTACATAATAAAAACTTAACTTTTAGGACAGGAACCTCCATCTACATAGTGAGGGAACGCCAAAAGAAAAGAAATGCTCCAATAGACTGTATCTTTGAATTTTATACCTGACCTACATTTGTATAATATTTGTTTAAAAACATAACACGTGTAGTCCACTTCCAATATTCTTGTCCATAACATCTTTTATATCTGCATAGGTTGTGTTTGATTTTCGTGATCATGGTTGCACTAGTCCTACATATAAGACCTCACGCTGGTATTTATGTTTGGGGTGTCAGGGTCTTACTGCCTAACGAATAGCGCTGTGCAGTGTGTTTTGAACTACACTGACAGGAGAATAAGAGGTGAAATTTTCATGATTAACACATGCTTGGCAATAAATATCAGCATTCATCCTCATATTTAAGAGTTATTGATGTACTTTGTTGTCTTGATCGTGATCGACTCAAAATCTGACAATAGCAAATGAACGCATTTTTATATTCCTTTCACACACATTTCAATTGGTTGCAATGCGATGGTGGCTGAGGAATGCCGAAGTAGGTTTCACAGGGCCGTTTTATTTTAACGAAACGAAAGTATCAAGTATTTGAAAAGCAAACAGCGTTTCGTTTCGTTCAAGTAACATTTTCCGATTGGAACCTACTTGAACATACTTCGGCATACCTCGACTACTGTCGCATTTCAACAAATTCAAATGTATGTCAACTGAACAAGAAAATGCGTCCGTTTGCAAGTGTCAGATATTGATTCCACCAGGATAAAAACAGCACAGTAAGTATATTAATTAAACATAAATTAGTGGAAGAGTGTCGATATAGGTTGCAAAGTATGTGCGATATTCCTGAAACTTTGACTACTCGTTCCGATGTCGACGACATCGGAACAGACTACACAAGGCCGTTATTTGAATTCTAAGACATAGCACTTAAACAAAATCAACATGTGCTATGTCTTACATGTAGGACTATGGTTGTACAAGATAGCTGTTATATCGCCCCGCATTTTTCAACCGCTTGAATGCATCAAGAACATCGTTTGGTATATGTTGCGGAATCTGAAACCCTTTTTCTGCATACAACTGTATTCTCTGCAAGTCCCCTATTATTATTGATATAACTCTTTGAAAATCTCCCGTGTCCTTCGTTGGGTATTCCAAGAACGTTACTTCCGGTGACGTAACATAAATTTTGATACTTGATGTGTCGCCTTGCCATTGTTTCATGAAAGTCACGAGTGTTCTTCTTTCCATGTATGGTTTCTGAACAAGAATTATGCTTTTTGGCCTAATCCCTTTTTCCTCTAAAATTTTATATGAAAACTGGACGTTTTCTCCAGTATTGGAAGATTTATTTTCTATAAGAATTTTATCAGATGGAACACCCTTCTCCAATGCTTTGTCTCTAAATACTTCTGCTTCTGGTTTGGACCAAACAGCTGTTTAAAAAAACAAAATATTTTGTTATAAATTTTATCCAGCGAGGATTGAAATGAAGCAAATTCTACCGAGGAATGCTTGAAATAAAAATAGGACATGCGTCAGAATATATAATGTATACTTAAGGTAAACATTTGAAATTAAAATGTGATAAGTGGTAGATAGAGGTGAACAAATATGTTTGACCTTTAACATAACGCACATTGGACATTATTGTTCAGCTGAAAATCCTCTAGTAAATGTGAATTTGTTCATCGAATTTCCATAATAGGAAAACCCGTCCATATATGGCAAATCTGTATGGTCTACAGACTGTTTGATGAATAAGTGTAATCAAGTCATCTTTAAAACTTTGTCTTTAGTTCGGTTTTATTGGAAAACAAAATACACCTTACATTTGTACTGATTTTAAATAATGGACCAATGAACTGAAAATACTTACTTTGTGCTCGTATTCCGTTTTTACCGGAAAACATAAGTATATCTCCATAACCTTGCAGCCAGAGGTCAGATGCGCGCTCAGCAACCCGTATGTCATTACAGCCCAGACCAAGAATGAGGTCACTCTGAAGAAAGATACAGTAGTAATATTTCAAAACAGGCATCTTGCTTTTACACACACAAACACATACATGCATACATACGTACGTACGTGCATCCATCCAACACACACACACACACACACACACACACACACACACACACACAC